>JAUIMM010000689.1:4835000-5150000 GCA_031769625.1 Taudactylus pleione | reverse complement strand
CTGACAAGGGAAAAAAAGGAGAGAGATACAGTACTGTAGAAAACAGTATGGTGTAGTGTACAGTACTTATGTGGCATGGTTGGGCCACTGGGGACAGCTGCAGGGTCCTCGGCAGGGAGAGGCTGGTGCCCTTCGGCTGGTGTTACTGTTGAAAAAAATATAATATTACTGTTAAACAACAACAGAAAAGAGAGAGAGAAAGAGAAAAAGAGAGAGAGAAAAAGAGAGAGAAAAAAAATAGAGAGAAAAAGAGAGAGAGACGTCGAGAGAGCGACTGACAAGGGAAAAAAAGGAGAGAGTTACAGTACTGTAGAAAACAATATGGTGTACTGTACAGTACTTATGCGGCATGGGAGGCCACTTGGGACAGCTGCAGGGTCCTTGGCAGGGAGAGGCTAGGGCCCTTCAGTTGGTGGTAGTGTTAAAAAAAAAATAATGTTACTGTTATACAAGACAGAAAAGAGCGAAAAATTAAGAGAAAGAGAAAGAGAGAGAGAAAGGCAGAGAGAGAGAAAGAGAGAGAGAGAAAGAGAGAGAGAAAGAGAAAAGAGAGAGAGAAAAATAGAGAGAAAGAGAGAAATGGAGAGAGAGAGAGCAAAAACGAGAGAGAAAGAGAAAGAGAGAGGTCGAACGAGAGAATGACAAGAGAAAAAAAGGAGAGAGATACAGTACTGTAGAAAACAATGTTGTGTACTGTACAGTACTTACGCGGCATGGGAGGCCACTGGGGACAGCTGTAGGGTCCTTGGCAGGGAGAGGCTAGGGCCCTTCAGTTGGTGTTACTTTTGAAAATAAAATAATGGTACTGTTATACAAGTACAGAAAAGAGCGAGAAATTAAGAGAAAGCGATAGAGAAAGGCAGAAAGAGAAAAAGAGAGAGAAAAAAAGATAGAGAAACGAGAGAGAGAGAAAGAGAGAGAGAGAAAGAGAGAGAGAAAGAAAGAGAGATAGAGAGAAAAAGAGAGAGAAAGAGAGAGAGAAAGAAAGAGAGAGAGAGAGAAAAAGAGAGAGAGAGAAATATAGAGAGAAAGAGAGAAATGGAGAGAGAGAAAAAAAGAGAGAGAAAGAGAAAGAGAGAGGTCGAACGAGAGAATGACAAGAGAAAAAAAGGAGAGAGATACAGTACTGTAGAAAACAATGTGGTGTACTGTATAGTACTTATGCGGCAAGGGGAGGCAACTTGGGCCAGCTGCAGGGTCCTCGGAAGAGAGAGGCTGGGGCCCTTCGGTTGGTGTTACTGTTGAAAAAAAATAATGTTACTGTTACAGAATTACAGAAAAAAGAGAAAGAGAGAGAGATAGAGAGAGAAAAAGAGAGAGAGAAAGAAAAAGAGAAAAAGAGAGAGAGAGAGAAAGTGAGATAGAGAGAGAGAGAGAGACTGACAAGGGAAAAAAAGTTGAGAGATACAGTACTGTAGAAAACAATATGGTGTACTGTACAGTACTTATGTGGCATGGTTAGGCCACTGGGGACAGCTGCTGGGTCCTCGGCAGGGAGAGGTTAGGGCCCTTCGGTTGGTGTTACTGTTGAAAAAAAAATAATGTTACTGTTACACAAGTACAGAAAAGAGAGAAAAAATGAGAGAAAGAGATAGAGGGAGAGAAAGACAGAGAGAGAGCGACAGAGATAGAGAAAAAAAGAAAGAGAGAGAGAGAGAGAGAAAGAGAGATAGAGAAAGAAAGAAAGAAAAAGAGAGAGAGAGAAAAAATAGAGAGAAAGAGAGAGAGAGACTGACAAGGGAAAAAAAGGAGAGAGATACAGTACTGTAGAAAACAATATGGTGTAGTGTACAGTACTTATGTGGCATGGTTGGGCCACTGGGGACAGCTGCAGGGTCCTCGGCAGGGATAGGCTGGTGCCCTTCGGCTGGTGTTACTGTTGAAAAAATAATAATATTACTGTTAAACAATTACAGAAAAGAGAGAGAGAAAGAGAAAAAGAGAGAGAGAAAAAGAGAGAGAAAAAAAATAGAGAGAAAGAGAGAGAGAGACGTCAAGAGAGCGACTGACAAGGGAAAAAAAGGAGAGAGTTACAGAACTGTAGAAAACAATACGGTGTACTGTACAGTACTTACGCAGCATGGGAGGCCACTTGTGCCAGCTGCAGGGTCCTCGGCAGGGAGAGGCTGGGTCCCTTCGGTTGGTGTTACTTTTAAAAAAATAATAATGTTACTGTTACACAAGTATAGAAAAGAGAGAGAAAGAGAGAGAGAGAAAAAAATAGATAAATAGAGAGAGAGAGAAAAATAGAGAGAAAGAGAGAGAAAGAGAGAGAGAACAAGAGAGAAAGAGAGAGAGTGAGAGAGAGAGAGAGAGACAGAGAGAAAGAGAGAGAGACTAACAAGGGAAAAAAAGGAAAGATAAAGTACTGTAGAAAACAATGCGGTATACTGTACAGTACTTAAGCATCATGGGGAGGCCTCTGGGGCCAGCTGCAGGGTCCTCAGCAGGGAGATGCTGGGGCCATTCGGTTGTTGTGAATGTTGAAAAATAAATAATGTTACTGTTACACAATTACAGAAAAGAGAAAAAAAGAGAGACAAAGAGAAAGAGAGAGAGAGAGAGAGAGAAAGAGAGAGAGAGAAAGAGAGAGAATGAAAAAAAGAGTTAGATAAAGAGAGAGAGAGAAAAAGAGAGAGAAAGAAAGAGAGAAGGAAAGAGAAAGACTAACAATTGAAAAAAGAAAAGAGAGATACAATACTGAACAAAACAAAATGGTATACTGTACAGTACTTACGTGGCATGAGGAGGCCACTGGGGACAGCTGCAGGGTCCTTGGCAGGGAGAGGCTGGGGCCCTTCGGTTGTTGTTACTGTAGAAAAATAAATAACGTTACTGTTACACAATTACAGAAAAGAGAGACAAAGAGAACGAGAGAAAGAGAGAGAGAGAAAAAGAGAGAGAGAAAAAAAAATAGAGAGAGTGAAAAGAGAGAGAGTAAGAGAGAGAGAGAGAGAGAGAAAGAGAGAGAGAGAAAGAGAGAGAGAAAAGGAGAAAGAAAGAGAGAAAAAGAGAAAGAGAGAGAGAGAAAAATAGAGAGAAATAGAGAGAGAGAGAGAGAGAGAGAGAGAGAGAGAGAGAGAAAGAGAGAGTGAGAGAGAGAAAGAAAGAGGACGAGAGATAGACTGACAAGGGACAAAAGGAGAGACATAAAGTACTGTAGAAAACTGTATGGTGTTCTGGAGAGAGAGATAGAGGAGAGAGATAGAGTTATATTGAAAACAATGTGGTGTACTGTACAGTACTTATGCGGCATGGGTACGCAACTTGGCCGAGTTGTAGGGTCCTCAGCAGATAGAGGCTGGGGCCCTTCGGTTGGTGTTAATGTTGAAAAAAATATAATGTTACTGTTACACAAGTACAGAAAAGAGAGAAAAAGTGAAAGAGAGAGAAAGAAAGAGAACAAGAGAGAGAGAGAGAGAGAGAGTGAGAGAGAGACAGAGAGAGAGACTAACAATGGAAAAAAAGGAGAGATAAAGTACTGTAGAAAACAATGTGGTTTACTGTACAGTACTTAATGGGCATGGGGAGGCCACTGGTGCCAGCTGCAGGGTCCTTGGCAAGGAGAGGCTGGGGCCCTTCGATTGATTTTACTGAAATTGATTTTACTAAAAAAATAATGTTACTGTACCAGAAAAGAGAGAAAAGGAGAGAGAAAGAGATAGAGAGAGAGAAAAAGTGATAGTGAGAGAGAAAGAGAGATAGAGAGAAAAAGAGTGAGAGAGAGAGAGAGAAAGAGACAAAATGAGAGAGAGAAAGAAAAAAAGAGAGAATGAGAGAGTGTGAGGGAGAGAAATAGAGAGAGAGAAAGAAAGATAGAGACCGATAGAGAGTGACAATGGAAAAAAAGGAGAGAGATAGAGTTATATTGAAAACAATGTGGTGTACTGTACAGTACTTACGCGGGATGGGTAGGCAACTTGGGCCAGCTGCAGGGTCCTCGGCAGGGAGACGCTGGGGCCCTTCAGTTGGTGTTACTTTTTAAAAAAAATTAATGTTACTGTTACTAGGGGTGAGCGGGTTCGGATTTCTGAAATCCGAACCACCCCGAGCCCCCCCGATCCAAGGCTGATCTGAGTCAGGCTCGACTTTTCCCGCCTGACTTGGATCTGAAATCGAGGCAAAACGTCATCATCCCACCTTCCAGGTCTCGTGGGTTTTGGATTCTATATAAGGTACCCGCGTCGGCGCCATTTTCTCTCTCGGCTGTGGACAGTGAAGAGGGAGGGTGGGGTTAGGGGTGGCTGGGCTGTGTAGTGTAGTGTAGTGCTGTGCTGCTGTGTCCATAGGGGCTGTGTCCACTCCTCCAAAGTCCATAGGGGCTGGCTGTGTTGTGCTGTTCTGCTGTTGTCCATAAGGGCTGTGTCCACTCCTCCAAAGTCCATAGGGGCTGGCTGTGTTTTGCTGTGCTTCCATTGTCCATAGGGGCTGTGTCCACTCCTCCAAAGTCCATAGGGGTGGCTAGACTGTGTTGTGCAGTCAGTTGTCCATAGAGGCTGTGTCTACTCCAAAGTCCTGTGCAGTGTCCCAGTCCTAAAGGGGTGCTGTAGTGTTGTCCAGGGGGTGCTCTGTTCATCAAGGGTGCTCCCCCCAAGTGCAAAAAATATATATATTTTTTCAATGTTTGTGAATTGTGTGCGCAGTAGCCGCACGTGCATCAACAAAGTAGCGCCAAGCGTGCGCCTGTGTCATAAATAAAGGGCCAGCTGGCTTGACCGTTAACGGGTGTTACTGTTGAAAAAATAATAATGTTACTGTTACAGAAGTTCAGAAAAGAGAGAAAATGAGAGAGAAAGAGACAAATAGAGAGAGAGACAAATAGAGAGAAAAAGAGAGAGACAAAAAAATAGGCAAATAGTGAACGAAAAAGAGAAAGAAAGAAAAAGAGAGAGAAAAAGAGAGAGAAAGAAAGAGAGAGAGAGAAAGAGAGAGAAAAAGAGATAGAGAAAGAAAAAGAGATAGAGAGAAATAGAGAGCGAGAAACAGAAAGAGAGACAGAGAGAGAAAAAAAGAGAAATAATGAGAAAGAGAGAGAGAAAAAGACAGATAAAAAGAGAGAGAGAGAGAAAAAAAAAGAGAGATGAAGAGAGAAAGAGAGAGAGTGAGAGAAAAAGAGAGTGGTCAAGAGAGAGGGAAGTGAGAGGTCGAAAGAGAGACTTGACAAGGGAAAACAAGGAGAGAGATACAGTCCTATAGAAAACAAAGTGGTGTACTGTACAGTACTTATGTGGAATGGGTAGGCCACTGGGGACAGCTGCAGGGTCCTCGGCAGGGAGAGGTTAGGGCTCTTTGGTTGGTGTTAGTGTTGAAAAAAAAATAATGTTACTGTTACACAAGTACAGAAAAGAGAGAAAAAAGGAGAGAAAAAGAGAGAGAAAAAGAGAGAGAGAATGACAGACAGAGAAAAAGAGAGAGACAGCGAAAGAGAGAGAGAAAAAAAGAGAGAGAGAGAGAAAGAGAGAAAAAGAGAGAGAGAAAGAGAGAGAGAGAGAAAGAAAGAGAAAGAGAGAGAAAGAAAGAGAAAGAGAAAAAAACAGAGAGAATAATAGAAAGAGAGAAATGGAGAGAGAGAGAGAGAGAAAGAAAGTTCGAGAGAGAGAGAAAGAGAGAGGTCAAGAGAGAGACTGACAAGAGAAAAAATAGGAGAGAGATAAAGTACTGTAGAAAACAATGTTGTGTACTTTATAGGGAATTTGGGCCAATGGCAGGGAGAGGCTGGGACCCTTTGGTTGGTGTTACTGTTGAAAAAAATAATGTTACTGTTACACAATTACAGAAAAGAGAGAAAAAGAGAGATAAAGAGAGAGAGAGAGAAAGAAAGAGAAAAAGAAAGAGAGACAGAGAGAAAGAGAAAGAAAAAGAAGTAGAAAAAAAAATAGAGATAAAGAGAGTGAGAAAGAGGTTAAGAGAGAGACTGACAAGGGAAAAAAAGGAGAGAGATACAGTACTGTAGAAAACAATATGGTGTAGTGTACAGTACTTATGTGGCATGGTTGGGCCACTGGGGACAGCTGCAGGGTCCTCGGCAGGGATAGGCTGGTGCCCTTCGGCTGGTGTTACTGTTGAAAAAATAACAATATTACTGTTAAACAATTACAGAAAAGAGAGAGAGAAAGAGAAAAAGAGAGAGAGAAAAAGAGAGAGAAAAAAAATAGAGAGAAAGAGAGAGAGAGACGTCAAGAGAGCGACTGACAAGGGAAAAAAAGGAGAGAGTTACAGTACTGTAGAAAACAATACGGTGTACTGTACAGTACTTACGCAGCATGGGAGGCCACTTGTGCCAGCTGCAGGGTCCTCGGCAGGGAGAGGCTGGGTCCCTTCGGTTGGTGTTACTTTTAAAAAAATAATAATGTTACTGTTACACAAGTATAGAAAAGAGAGAGAAAGAGAGAGAGAGAAAAAAATAGATAAATAGAGAGAGAGAGAAAAATAGAGAGAAAGAGAGAGAAAGAGAGAGAGAACAAGAGAGAAAGAGAGAGAGTGAGAGAGAGAGAGAGAGAGAGAGAGAGACAGAGAGAAAGAGAGAGAGACTAACAAGGGAAAAAAAGGAAAGATAAAGTACTGTAGAAAACAATGCGGTATACTGTACAGTACTTAAGCATCATGGGGAAGCCTCTGGGGCCAGCTGCAGGGTCCTCAGCAGGGAGATGCTGGGGCCATTCGGTTGTTGTGAATGTTGAAAAATAAATAATGTTACTGTTACACAATTACAGAAAAGAGAAAAAAAGAGAGACAAAGAGAAAGAGAGAGAGAGAGAGAGAGAAAGAGAGAGAGAGAAAGAGAGAGAATGAAAAAAAGAGTTAGATAAAGAGAGAGAGAGAAAAAGAGAGAGAAAGAAAGAGAGAAGGAAAGAGAAAGACTAACAATTGAAAAAAGAAAAGAGAGATACAATACTGTACAAAACAAAATGGTATACTGTACAGTACTTACGTGGCATGAGGAGGCCACTGGGGACAGCTGCAGGGTCCTTGGCAGGGAGAGGCTGGGGCCCTTCGGTTGTTGTTACTGTAGAAAAATAAATAACGTTACTGTTACACAATTACAGAAAAGAGAGACAAAGAGAACGAGAGAAAGAGAGAGAGAGAAAAAGAGAGAGAGAGAGAAAAAAATAGAGAGAGTGAAAAGAGAGAGAGGAAGAGAGAGAGAGAGAGAGAGAAAGAGAGAGAGAGAAAGAGAAAGAGAGAGAGAAAAGGAGAAAGAAAGAGAGAAAAAGAGAAAGAGAGAGAGAGAAATAGAGAGAGAGATAGAGAGAAAAAGAGAGAGAGAGAAAAGAGAGAGAAAGAGAGAGAGAGGAAGAGAGACAGAGAGAAAGAGAGAGAGAAAAATAGAAAGAGAGAGAAAAAGAGAGATAACTAGAGAGAGAGAGAAAAATAGAGAGAAATAGAGAGAGAGAGAGAGAGAGAGAAAGAGAGAGTGAGAGAGAGAAAGAAAGAGGACGAGAGATAGACTGACAAGGGACAAAAGTAGAGACATAAAGTACTGTAGAAAACTGTATGGTGTTCTGGAGAGAGAGATAGAGGAGAGAGATAGAGTTATATTGAAAACAATGTGGTGTACTGTACAGTACTTATGCGGCATGGGTACGCAACTTGGCCGAGTTGTAGGGTCCTCAGCAGATAGAGGCTGGGGCCCTTTGGTTGGTGTTAATGTTGAAAAAAATATAATGTTAATGTTACACAAGTACAGAAAAGAGAGAAAAAGTGAAAGAGAGAGAAAGAAAGAGAACAAGAGAGAGAGAGAGAGAGAGAGTGAGAGAGAGACAGAGAGAGAGACTAACAATGGAAAAAAAGGAGAGATAAAGTACTGTAGAAAACAATGTGGTTTACTGTACAGTACTTAATGGGCATGGGGAGGCCACTGGTGCCAGCTGCAGGGTCCTTGGCAAGGAGAGGCTGGGGCCCTTCGATTGATTTTACTGAAATTGATTTTACTAAAAAAATAATATTACTGTACCAGAAAAAAGAGAAAAGGAGAGAGAAAGAGATAGAGAGAGAGAAAAAGTGATAGACAGAGAGAAAGAGAGATAGAGAGAAAAAGAGTGAGAGAGAGAGAGAGAGAAAGAGACAAAAAGAGAGAGAGAAAGAAAAAAAGAGAGAATGAGAGAGTGTGAGGGAGAGAAATAGAGAGAGAGAAAGAAAGATAGAGACCGATAGAGAGTGACAATGGAAAAAAAGGAGAGAGATAGAGTTATATTGAAAACAATGTGGTGTACTGTACAGTACTTACGCGGGATGGGTAGGCAACTTGGGCCAGCTGCAGGGTCCTCGGCAGGGAGACGCTGGGGCCCTTCAGTTGGTGTTACTTTTTAAAAAAAATTAATGTTACTGTTACTAGGGGTGAGCGGGTTCGGATTTCTGAAATCCGAACCACCCCGAGCCCCCCCGATCCAAGGCTGATCCGAGTCAGGCTCGACTTTTCCCGCCTGACTTGGATCTGAAATCGAGGCAAAACGTCATCATCCCACCTTCCAGGTCTCGTGGGTTTTGGATTCTATATAAGGTACCCGCGTCGGCGCCATTTTCTCTCTCGGCTGTGGACAGTGAAGAGGGAGGGTGGGGTTAGGGGTGGCTGGGCTGAGTAGTGTAGTGTAGTGCTGTGCTGCTGTGTCCATAGGGGCTGTGTCCACTCCTCCAAAGTCCATAGGGGCTGGCTGTGTTGTGCTGTTCTGCTGTTGTCCATAAGGGCTGTGTCCACTCCTCCAAAGTCCATAGGGGCTGGCTGTGTTTTGCTGTGCTTCCATTGTCCATAGGGGCTGTGTCCACTCCTCCAAAGTCCATAGGGGTGGCTAGACTGTGTTGTGCAGTCAGTTGTCCATAGAGGCTGTGTCTACTCCAAAGTCCTGTGCAGTGTCCCAGTCCTAAAGGGGTGCTGTAGTGTTGTCCAGGGGGTGCTCTGTTCATCAAGGGTGCTCCCCCCAAGTGCAAAAAATATATATATTTTTTCAATGTTTGTGAATTGTGTGCGCAGTAGCCGCACGTGCATCAACAAAGTAGCGCCAAGCGTGCGCCTGTGTCATAAATAAAGGGCCAGCTGGCTTGACCGTTAACGGGTGTTACTGTTGAAAAAATAATAATGTTACTGTTACAGAAGTTCAGAAAAGAGAGAAAATGAGAGAGAAAGAGACAAATAGAGAGAGAGACAAATAGAGAGAAAAAGAGAGAGACAAAAAAATAGGCAAATAGTGAACGAAAAAGAGAAAGAAAGAAAAAGAGAGAGAAAAAGAGAGAGAAAGAAAGAGAGAGAGAGAAAGAGAGAGAAAAAGAGATAGAGAAAGAAAAAGAGATAGAGAGAAATAGAGAGCGAGAAACAGAAAGAGAGACAGAGAGAGAAAAAAAGAGAAATAATGAGAAAGAGAGAGAGAAAAAGACAGAGAAAAAGAGAGAGAGAGAGAAAAAAAAAGAGAGATGAAGAGAGAAAGAGAGAGAGTGAGAGAAAAAGAGAGTGGTCAAGAGAGAGGGAAGTGAGAGGTCGAAAGAGAGACTTGACAAGGGAAAACAAGGAGAGAGATACAGTCCTATAGAAAACAAAGTGGTGTACTGTACAGTACTTATGTGGAATGGGTAGGCCACTGGGGACAGCTGCAGGGTCCTCGGCAGGGAGAGGTTAGGGCTCTTTGGTTGGTGTTAGTGTTGAAAAAAAAATAATGTTACTGTTACACAAGTACAGAAAAGAGAGAAAAAAGGAGAGAAAAAGAGAGAGAGAATGACAGACAGAGAAAAAGAGAGAGACAGCGAAAGAGAGAGAGAAAAAAAGAGAGAGAGAGAGAAAGAGAGAAAAAGAGAGAGAGAGAGAAAGAGAGAGAGAGAAAGAAAGAGAAAGAGAGAGAAAGAAAGAGAAAGAGAAAAAAACAGAGAGAATAATAGAAAGAGAGAAATGGAGAGAGAGAGAGAGAGAGAGAGAGAGAAAGAAAGTTCGAGAGAGAGAGAAAGAGAGAGGTCAAGAGAGAGACTGACAAGAGAAAAAATAGGAGAGAGATAAAGTACTGTAGAAAACAATGTTGTGTACTTTATAGGGAATTTGGGCCAATGGCAGGGAGAGGCTGGGACCCTTTGGTTGGTGTTACTGTTGAAAAAAATAATGCTACTGTTACACAATTACAGAAAAGAGAGAAAAAGAGAGATAAAGAGAGAGAGAGAGAAAGAAAGAGAAAAAGAAAGAGAGACAGAGAGAAAGAGAAAGAAAAAAAAGTAGAAAAAAAAATAGAGATAAAGAGAGTGAGAAAGAGGTTAAGAGAGAGACTGACAAGGGAAAAAAAGGAGAGAGAAACAGTACTGTAGAAAACAATATGGTGGACTGTACAGTACATATGCGGCATGGGAAGCCTCTGGGGACAGCTGCTGGGTCCTCGGCAGGGAGAGGCTAGGGCTCTTCAGTTGGTGTTTCTGCTGAAAAAAAAATAATGTTACTGTTACACAAGTACAGAAAAGAGAAAAAAGGAGAGAAAGAGAGAGAGAAAGAGAGAGAGAAAGACAGAGAGAGAAAAACAGGGAGAGAGCGACAGAGATAGAGAAAAAGAGAGAGAGAGAGAGAGAGAGAGAAAAAGAGAGAGTGAGAGAGAGAGAAAGAAAGAAAGAACAAGAGAGAGAGAGAGAGAAAAAATAGAGAGAAAGAGAGAGAGAGGTCAAGAGAGAGACTGACAAGGAAAAAAAAGGAGAGAGATACAGTACTGTAGAAAACAGTATGGTGTAGTGTACAGTACTTATGTGGCATGGTTGGGCCACTGGGGACAGCTGCAGGGTCCTCGGCAGGGAGAGGCTGGTGCCCTTCGGCTGGTGTTACTGTTGAAAAAAAAATAATGTTACAAGAAAGAAAAGAGCGAAAAATTAAGAGAAAGAGAAAGAGAGAGAGAGAAAGGCAGAAAGAGATAAAGTGAAAGAGAGAGAAAAAAGGAGAGAAAAAAAAATAGAGAAAAAGAGAGAGAGAGAGAAAGAAAGAAAGAGAGAGAGAGAAAGAGAGAGAGAGAAAGAAAGAGAAAGAGAAAAGAGAGAGAGAGAGAAAAAAAGAGAGATAAAGAGAAAGAGAGAGGTCGAACGACAGAATGACAAGAGAAAAAAAGGAGAGAGATACAGTACTGTAGAAAACAATGTTGTGTACTGTACAGTACGTATGCGGCATGGGAGGCCACTGGGGACAGCTGTAGGGTCCTTGGCAGGGAGAGGCTAGGGCCCTTCAGTTGGTGTTACTTTTGAAAATAAAATAATGGTACTGTTATACAAGTACAGAAAAGAGCAAAAAATTAAGAGAAAGAGATAGAGAAAGGCAGAAAGAGAAAAAGAGAGAGAGCGAAAGAGAGAGAAAAATAGAGAGAAAGAGAGAGAGAAAGAAAGAGAGATAGAGAGAAAAAGAGAGAGAGAAAGAAAGAGAGAGAGAGAAAAAAAGAGAGAGAAATAGAGAAATGGAGAGAGAGAGAGAAAAAAAGAGAGAGAAAGAGAAAGGTCGAACGAGAGAATGACAAGAGAAAAAAAGGAGAGAGATACAGTACTGTAGAAAACAATGTGGTGTACTGTATAGTACTTATGCGGCAAGGGGAGGCAACTTGGGCCAGCTGCAGGGTCCTCGGAGGAGAGAGGCTGGGGCCCTTCGGTTGGTGTTACTGTTGAAAAAAAAATAATGTTACTGTTACAGAATTACAGATAAAAGTGAGAGAGAGAGAGATAGAGATAGAAAAAGAGAGAGAGAAAGAAAAAGAGAAAAATAGAGAGAGAGAGAAAGAGAGATAGAGAGAGACTGACAAGGGAAAAAAGTTGAGAGATACAGTACTGTAGAAAACAATATGGTGTACTGTACAGTACTTACGCGGCATGGGGAGGCAACTGGGGTCCTCGGCAGGGAGAGGCTAGGGCCTTCGGTTGGTGTTACTGTTGAAAAAAAAATAATGTTACTGTTACACAAGTACAGAAAAGAGAGAAAAAATGAGAGAAAGAGATAGAGAAAGAGAGAGAGAAAGACAGAGAGAAAGACAGAGAGAGAGCGACAGAGATAGAGAAAAAGAGAGAGAGAGAGAGAGAAAGAAAGAGAGAGAGAAAAAGAAAGAAAGAAAAAGAGAGATGGAAAAAATAGAGAGAAAGAGAAAGAGAGGTCGAGAGAGAGACTGACAAGGGAAAAAAAGGAGAGAGTTACAGTACTGTAGAAAACAATACGGTGTACTGTACAGTACTTACGCGGCATGGGAGGCCACTTGGGACAGCTGCAGGGTCCTTGGCAGGGAGAGGCTGGGGCCCTTCAGTTGGTGTTACTGTTAAAAAAAATAATGTTACTGTTATACAAGACAGAAAAGAGCGAAAAATTAAGAGAAAGAGAAAGAGAGAGAGAGAAAGGCAGAAAGAGAAAAAAGAGAGCGAAAGAGAGAGAAAAAAAAAGATAGAGAAAAAGAGAGAGAGAAAGAAAGAGAGAGATAGAAAGAGAGAGAGAGAAAGAGAGAGAGAAAGAGAAAAATAGAGAGAAAGAGAGAAATGAAGAGAGAGAGGAAGAAATGAGAGAGAAAGAGAAAGAGAGAGGTCGAACGAGAGAATGACAAGAGAAAAAAAGGAGAGAGATACAGTACTGTAGAAAACAATGTTGTGTACTGTACAGTACTTATGCGGCATGGGAGGCCACTGGGGACAGCTGCAGGGTCCTTGGCAGGGAGAGGCTAAGGCCCTTCAGTTGGTGTTACTTTTGAAAATAAAATAATGGTACTGTTATACAAGTACAGAAAAGAGCAAAAAATTAAGAGAAAGAGATAGAGAAAGGCAGAAAGAGAAAAAGAGAGAGCGAAAGAGAGAGAAAAAAGATAGAGAAACGAGAGAGAGAGAGAAAGAGAGAGAGAGAGAAAGAGAGAGAGAAAGAAAGAGAGATAGAGAGAAAAAGAGAGAGAGAAAGAGAGAGAAAGAAAGAGAGAGAGAGAGAGAAAAAAAGAGAGAGAAAAATAGAGAGAAATAGAGAAATGGAGAGAGAGAGAGAAAAAAAGAGAGAGAAAGAGAAAGAGAGAGGTCGAACAAGAGAATGACAAGAGAAAAAAAGGAGAGAGATACAGTACTGTAGAAAACAATGTGGTGTACTGTATAGTACTTATGCGGCAAGGGGAGGCAACTTGGGCCAGCTGCAGGGTCCTCGGAAGAGAGAGGCTGGGGCCCTTCGGTTGGTGTTACTGTTGAAAAAAAATAATGTTACTGTTACACAATTACAGAAAAGAGAAAGAGAGAGAGAGAGTAAGAGAAAAAGAAAGAGAGAGAAAGAAAGAGAGAAAAAGAGAGAGAGAGAGAAAATGAGATAGAGAGAGAGAGAGAGACTGACAAGGGAAAAAAAGTTGAGAGATACAGTACTGTAGAAAACAATATGGTGTACTGTACAGTACTTATGCGGCATGGGAGGCCACTTGGGACAGCTGCAGGGTCCTTGGCAGGGAGAGGCTAGGGCCTTTCAGTTGGTGTTACTGTTGAAAAAAAAATAATGTTACTGTTACACAAGTACAGAAAAGAGAGAAAATAGGAGAGAAAGAAAAAGACACAGAGAAAGAAAGAGAGAGAGAGAGACTGACAAGGGAAAAAAAGGAGACAGATACAATACTGTAGAAAAGAATATGGTGTACTGTACAGTTCTTATGCAGCATGGGGAGCCCACTTGGGACAACTGCAGGGTCCTCAGCAGGGAGAGGCTGGGGCCCTTCAGTTGGTCATACTTTGCAAAAAAATTATGTTACTGTTAAACAAGTTCAGAAAAAAAAGAAAGAGAGAAAAAGAGAGCGAGAGATAAAGAGAGAGAGAGAAAGAGAGAGAAAAAAAGAGAAAGAGAGAAAAAGAGAGAGAGAAAGAGAGAGAGAAAGAGAGAGAGAAAAAGAGAAAGAGAGAGAAATAGAGAGAAAGAGAGAGAATGAGAAAGAGAGAGAGACAAATAGCGAGAAAGAGAGAGAAGGAGAGAGAGAGAGAGAGAGAGAGTGTCTTACAAGAGAAAAAAAGGAGAGAGATATAGTACTGTTGAAAACAATATGGTGTACTGTACAGTACTTACACGGCATGGGTTGGCCACTGGGGACAGCTGCAGGGTCCTCGGCAGGGAGAGGCTAGGGCCCTTCAGTAGGTGTTACTTTTGAAAAAAAAATAATGTTACTATTACACAAGTACAGAAAAGAGAGAAAAAGAAAGAGAAAGAGAGAGAAAGAGAGAGAAAAAGAGAAAGAGAAAAAAGAAAGAGAGAGAAAGAGAGAGAAAGAAAGAAAGAAAGAAAGAGAGAGAGAGAAAGAGAGAGAGAAAGACAGGAAATTGAGAGAAAGATTTAGAGACAGACAAAAAGAGAGAGAAAAAAAGAGATAGAGAGAGAGAGGGAAATAGAGAGAAAGAGAGACAAAGAGAGAGAAACTGACAAGGGAAAAAAGGAGAAAGATACAGTACTGTAGAAATCAATGTGGTGTACTGTACAGTACTTACGCTGAGTGGGTAGGCCACTTGGGCCAGCTGCAGGTTCCTCAGCAGGGAGAGGCTGGGGCCCTTCGGTTGGTGTTACTGTTGAAAAAAAAGTAATGTTACTTTTACACATGTATAGAGAAGAGAGAAATAGACAGAAAAAGAGAGAGAGAAAAAAAGAGAGAAAGAGAGAAAAAGAAAAAGTGAAAGAGAAAAAAAGAGAGAGAGAGAAAGACAGAAAAACACAGAGAAAGAGAGACAGAAAAAGAGAGAGAGAAGAAGAGAGAAAAAGGTCGAAAAAGAGAGGGAGAGAGATGGAGAAAAAGAGAGAGAGAGTTAAACAGGTCGAGAAAAAGAGACTGAAAAGGGAAAAAAAGAAGAGATATATAGTACTGTAGAAAACAATGTGGTGCACTGTACAGTAATTATGCGGCATGGGTAGGCAACTTGGGCCAGCTGCAGGGTCCTCGGCAGGGAGAGGCTAGGGCCCTTCATTTGGTGTTACTGTTGAAAAAATATGTTACTGTTACGCAAGTACAGAAAAGAGAGAAAGAGAGAGAGAGAGAGAGACAGAGAGAGAAAGAGAGAAAGAGAAAAGAGAGAGAGAAAAAAAGAGAAAGAGAAAGAGGGAGAGAGAATGAGAGAGAAATAGAGAGAGAGAGGGAGAGAGAGAGTGAGAGAAAGAAAGACAGAGAGAGAGAGAGAGAGAGAAAGAGAGACTGACAAGGGAAAAAAGGAGAGAGATACAGCACTGTAGTAAACAATGTGGTGTACTATATAGTATTAACATAGCATGGGGAGGCCTCTGGGGCCAGCTGCAGGGTCCTCGGCAGGGAGAGGCTGGGGCCCTTCGGTTGGTGTTACTGTTAAAAAAAAATTACTGTTACACAATTACAGAAAAGAGAGAGAAAAAAAGAGAGAAAAAGTGAAAGAGAGGGAGACAGAGAGAGAAAGATAGAGGTCGAGAGAAAGACTGACAAAAGAAAAAAGTAGAGAGATATAGTACTGCAGAAAACAATGTGGTGTACTGTACAGTACTTATGCGGCATGGGTAGGCCACTTGGGCCAGCTGCAGGGTCCTCGGCAGAGAGGCTGGGACCCTTCGATTGGTGTTACTGTTGAAAAAAAAATTATGTTACTGTTACACATGTATAGAGAAGAGAGAAAAAGAGAGAGAAATAGAGAGAAAAAGAGAGAGAGAAAAAAAGAGAAAGAAAGAGAGAAAAAGAAAAAGAGAAAGAGAAAAAAAGAGATAGAGAGAGAAAAAGAGAGAAAGACAGAAAAAGACATAGAAAGAGAGAGACAGAAAAACAGAGAGATTAATAGAGAGAAAAAGATCGAAAAAGAGGGAGAGAGAAATAGAGAGATAAAGAGAGAGAGAGGGAGAGGGAGAGAGAAAGAAAGACAGAGAGAGAGAGAGAGAAAGAGAGACTGATAAGGGAAAAAAGGAGAGAGATACAGCACTGTAGTAAACAATGTGGTGTACTATATAGTACTTACATAGCATGGGGAGGCAACTGGGGCCAGCTGCAGGGTCCTCGGCAGGGAGAGGCTGGGGCCCACCGGTTGGTGTTACTGTTGAAAAAAAAATAATGTTACTGTTACACAATTACAGAAAAGAGAAAGAGAGCAAGCGAGAGAGAGAGAGTAAGAGAAAAAGAGAGAGAAAGAAAGAGAAAAAGAGAGAGAGAGAAAAAATAGAGAGAAAGAGAGGTCGATAGAGAGACTGACAAGCGAAAAAAAGGGGAGAGATACAGTACTGTAGAAAACAATATGGTGTGCTGTACAGTACTTACACGGCATGGGTAGGCCACTGGGGACAGCTGCAGGGTCCTCGGCAGGGAGAGTCTAGGGCCCTTCAGTAGGTGTTACTTTTGAAAAAAAAATAATGTTACTGTTACACAAGTACAGAAAAGAGAGAAAAAAGGAGAGAAAGAAAAAGACACAGAGAAAGAAAGAGAGAGAGAGACTGACAAGGGAAAAAAAGGAGACAGGTACAATACTATAGAAAAGAATATGGTGTACTGTACAGTTCTTATGCAACATGGGGAGCCCACTTGGGACAACTGCAGGGTCCTCAGCAGGGAGAGGCTGGGGCCCTTCAGTTGGTCATACTGTTGCAAAAAAAATTATGTTACTGTTAAACAAGTTCAGAAAAAAAAGAAAAAGAGAGAGAAAAAGAGAGAGAGAGATAAAGAGAGAGAGAGAAAGAGAGAGAGAAAAAAAAGAGAGAGAGAAAAAGAGAGAGAGAAAGAGAGAGAGAAAGAGAGAGAGAGAAAAAGAGAGAGAGAGAAATAGAGAGAAAGAGAGAGAAAGAGAAAGAGAGAGAGACAAATAGAGAGAAAGAGAGAGAAGGAGAGATAGAGCAATATAGAGAGAAAGAGAAAGAAGGAGAGAGAGGTCGAGAGTGTCTTACAAGAGAAAAAAAGGAGAGAGATATAGTACTGTAGAAAACAATATGGTGTACTGTACAGTACTTACACGGCATGGGTAGGCCACTGGGGACAGCTGCAGGGTCCTCGGCAGGGAGAGGCTAGGGCCCTTCAGTAGGTGTTACTTTTGAAAAAAAAATTATGTTACTATTACACAAGTACAGAAAAGAGAGAAAAAGAAAGAGAAAGAGAAAGAGAGAGAAAAAGAGAAAGAGAAAAAAAGAGAGAAAGAGAGATTAAGAAAGAAAGAGAGAGAGAGAAAGAGAGAGAGAAAGACAGGAAATTGAGAGAAAGAGTTAGAGACAGACAAAAAGAGAGAGAAAAAGAGAGATAGAGAGAGAGGGAAAGAGAGAGACAGAGAGAGAAAGAGAGAGAAACTGACAAGGGAAAAAATGAGAAAGATACAGTACTGTAGAAAACAATGTGGTGTACTGTACAGTACTTACGCTGAGTGGGTAGGCCACTTGGGCCAGCTGCAGGTTCCTCGGCAGGGAGAGGCTGGGGCCCTTCGGTTGGTGTTACTGTTGAAAAAAAAGTAATGTTACTGTTACACATGTATAGAGAAGAGAGAAAAAGAGAGAGAAATAGAGAGAAAAAGAGAGAGAGAAAAAGAGAGAGAGAAAAAAAGAGAGAAAGAGAGAAAAAGAAAAAGAGAAAAAAACAGAGAGAGAGAAAGAGAAAGACAGAAAAAGAGAGACAGAAAAAGAGAGACAGAAAAAGAGAGAGAGAAGAAGAGAGAAAAAGGTCAAAAAAGAGAGGGAGAGAGAGTGAGAAAAAGAGAGAGAGAGATAAACAGGTCGAGAAAAAGAGACTGAAAAGGGAAAAAAAGGAGAGAGATATAGTATGTAGAAAACAATGTGGTGCACTGTACAGTAATTATGCGGCATGGGTAGGCCACTTGGGCAAGCTGCAGGGTCCTCGGCAGGGAGAGGCTAGGGCCCTTCGTTTGGTGTTACTGTTGAAAAAATATGTTACTGTTACGCAAGTACAGAACAGAAAGAAAAAGAGAGGGAGAAAGAGGGAGAGAAAGAAAAAGAGAGAGAATAAGAGAGAGAGAAAGAGAGAGAGAATAAGAAAAAGAGAGAAAAAGAGAGAAAGAGAGAGAGACAAACAGAAAAGATAGAGAAAGAGAGAAAGAGAGAGAGAGAGAGAGACTGTCAAGAGAAAAAAGGAGAGAGATACAGTACTGTAATAAACAATGTGGTGTACTATACAGTACTTTTGTAGCATGGGGAGGCCACTGGGGCCAGATGCAGGGTCCTCGGCACAGAGAGGCTGGGGCCCTTCGATTGGTGTTACTGTTGAAAAAAATAATAATGTTACTATTACACAAGTACAGAAATGAGTGAAAAAGACAGAGAGAGAGAGACAGAGAGAGAGAAAATGAGAGAGAGAGAGAGAAGAAAAGATAGGGAGAAAAGGAGAAAGAGAGAAAAGAGAGAGAGAGAAAAAGAGAGAGAGAAAGAGTAAGAAAAATAGAGAGAAAGAGGGGGAGAGAGAGAGAGAAAGAGAGAGAGAGAGAAAGAGAGAGGTCGAGAGAGAGTGAGAAGGGAAAAAAGGAGAGAGATACAGTTCTGTAGAAAACAATGTGGTGTACTGTACAGTACTTGCGTGGCATGGGTAGGCAACTTGGGCCAGCTGCAGGGTCCTCGGCAGGGAGAGGCTGGGGCACTTCGGTTGGTGTTGCTGTTGAAAAAAAATAATGTTACTGTTACACAAGTACAGAAAAGAGAGAAAGAGAGAGAGAAAGAGAGAGAGGGGACAGAGGGAGAGAGGAAGAGAGAGATAAAGAGAGAGGTTGAGAGAAAGACTGACAATGAAAAAAAAGTAGAGAGATACTGTACTGTAGAAAACAATGTGGTGTACTGTACTGTACTTATGCGGCATGGATAAGCAACTTGAGCCAGCTACAGAGTCCTCGGCAAGGAGAGGCTGGGGCCCTTTGCTTTGTGTTACTGTTGAAAAAAAAAATAATGTTACTGTTACACAAGTACAGAAAAGAGAGAAAAAGAGAGAGAAAGAGAGAGAAAGAGATAAAGAGAGAGAGAAAAAGAGAGAGAGAAAAAGAGAGAGCGGGAGAGAGAGAGAATGAGAGAAAGAGATAAAAGAGAGAGAGAGAGAGAGAAAGAGAGAGAGAGAGAAAAAGAGAGAGAGACAAAGAGACAGAAAAAGACAGAGAGAGAGAGAAAGAGAGAGAAAGAGAGAGAAAGAGAGAGAAAAAGAGAGAGAGAAAAAATAGATAGAGAAAGAGAGAGAGACTAACAATGGAAAAATGTTAGAGAGATACAGTACTGTAGAAAACAATGTGGTGTACTGTTCAGTACATAAGCGGCATGAGGAGGCCACTGGGGCCAGCTGCAGGGTCCTCGGCAGGGAGAGGCTGGGGCCCTTCAATTGGTGCTACTGTTGAAAAAAAATAATGTTACTGTTACACAAGTACAGAAAAGAGCGAAAAAAATGAAAGAGAGAGAGAAAAAGAGAGAGATAGAGGGTGAGAGAGAGAGGGGGAGAGGTTGAGAGAGAGAATTACAAGGGGATAAAAGGAGAGAGATACAGTACTATAGAAAACAATGTGGTGTACAGTACTGTACTTACGAGGCCTTGGGATGCCACTGGGGCCATGTGGTGGTGGTGGTGATGGTAGGACTGTGGAAAAAGATCACTGTACCATCAGTTTCCCTCAAAACCATTTGGAAACAAATAAACTCCTACTGTATCAATCTTGACCAGAGCCTCCATAACACCAAAAACAAACACATAAGATAGAGAGAGAGTGAGAGAGAGAGAGAAAGAAGAGAGAGAGAGAGAGGAGAAGAGAAGTGAGAAAAAAGATAGAGAGATAAAGAGAGAGAGAGAGAGAAAGAGAGAGAGAGAAAGAGAAAAAGAGAGAGAGAAAGAGAGTGAAAGAGAGAGAAAAAGAGAAAGAAAAAGAGAGAGAATGAGGGAGAGAGAGAGAGAGAGGGAGAGAGAGAGAGAAAGAGAGGGAGAGAAAGAGAGAGAGCGAGAAGGAGAGAGTGAGAGAAAAAATCTGATAAGGGAAAAAAAGGAGAGATACAGTACTATAGAAAACAATGTGGTGTTCAGTACTGTACTTACGCAGCCTGGGGAGGCCACTGGGGCCAGGTGGTGGTGATGGTGGTGGTAGGACTGTGGAAAAAGAACACTGTACCATCAGTTTCCCTCAAAACCCTTTGGAAACAAATAAACTCCTACTGTACCAACCTTGACCAGTGCCTCCATAACACCAAAAACAAACACTCAAGAGAGAGAGAAAGAAAGAGAGAAAGAGAGAGAGAGAAAGAAAGAGAGAGAGAAAAAGAGACATAGAGAGAGAGTAAAAGAGAGGGAGAAAAAGAGAGAGAAAGAGAGAGAAAAAGAGAGAGAGAGAAAGAGGGAAAGAAAAAGAGAGAGAAATAGAGAGAGGGAGAGAAAGATGGAGAGAGGGAGATAGAAAGAGAGAGGGAGAGACGGAAAGACTGGGGCCAGGTGGTGGAGCTGCAGGGTCAGAGGGGCTTCTCGAACTGTGGGGAAAAAAAACATGTAGTCATTTTGACTGAAAATGTGGAAAAATGTCAATAAATTCAGTATACACTTGCTCTACAGTGTGGGCCATGGACACTAGACAGGTGTGTATGAGGCAATATTGTTCGCCATGGTGCTGGCATCATCAAGTGTACTCTATGCACACTTGCTGATGCCGGCAGCGAGAAAAGATGAGGGGGTGGGAGGGTTAACAATATCCCTAATGCTGCATGTACAGGCCACTGGGGATATTGTTGACACCTCGGGGGAGCACGCGCAGGCATCCTGTAGTTATTGATTGCCATAATATTTTATCCATAAAGCAAAAAGATAATGAAAATGCTTTAGAATATTTCCATAGAGCTTTGTTGGAAATGGGCAAGTACTGTACTTTACACTATTGTATAGTAGTGTACAGTATCTGACATTCTGTAAAAGACAATGTGAATCACAGGGAAGTGGCTGTTTCAGTTCCTATGGATGACCTTAAGGAGAATTTGAAAACAAGTGTTCAGACCTCTGTTCCAAATTGGACAGGGATTATGGTACTGTAGATGGCCTTAGGGACTCAAGCTATTGACTATGATAAAAATCTAACCAAGAGAAAGGAAATGCAAAGTGAGAAATTAATGACTGTGGGTACACAGGCCCTACAGGAACAGCATCCATAGCAGCAAAGGTACAGTACAGTTGACGGTATGGTAAGGAAAGACAGCCACAGTCAGGTACAGTACAGTTAACTGTTAGACATGTGGACAAATACAGTAGGACATATAGTACTGTACATTATAGCCAGGAAACATAGATTGGGATAGTACAAGAAGGAAAATATAGACTCAGGTTATTCTCAGGAACATGGGAGAAATTACACTACAGTACAGTATACAGTACAGTACATACAACAGGAACAGGGTAAATTGGTCTAGAAGGCATCAAGGATTAGAAAGAGGCCCACCACATGGGAATTATTCAGACAATACCCATATACCTAACACTACAGTACTGTACATTCTGTACCTATAAAGATAAATGTTACTAAGGCAATGATATTTGAAATTTAAGTGTACAGAAACAATTGGACTACTGTACTGTTTACTGTACCAAAAATGCTACTGTATGACAAGTCTCTACCAGAATAACAACACAAACCAATACAGTATACTATAGTACATAAACTACTGTAGTCTGTGAAGCTGGCATTGGGCCCAACATGGTACAGTATGGCATATAAAAAAATATACAGTACAGTATGACCAAGTAGTGCAACCTCACACAGAGGCTCTGTGGGCGGCACTGTCGCCACCCCACAAGATGTACTTTTGCCTTGCAGAGTGCCAGGATCAGCACCCTGCTGCCAGAATTGCTGGCCTTTGCATATATTGGATGTTACTGTATAGGCACACCCTAGCGTTTAAAAAATTTTAAGGGGTCTATTTACTAAGCAGTGTTAGGAAAAAGAGTGAAAAGTGATAAGGTACCAGCCAATCAGCTCCCAACTGTCATTTTTCAAACACAGCCTGTGAGATGACAGTTGGAAGCTAATTGGCTGGCACCTTATCACTTTTCACTCTGTCTCCTAACACTGCTTAGTAAATACTGTAGACCACTGAATCTGTCCATGATGTAATAATGTCAGACTTAAAGGGGGCAGGGCCAGCACAGATAAACAGTGTATACAGTAGGTCAACATAGATTTGGTCGACAGGCATTAGGTCAACCAGGAAAAATGGTTGACTGTGACTCATGATCACACACAGTATTTGCCAACATGGCAATAGATAATAATGGATGAAATGTTGCCACAATATTTTTGATGACCAAATATAGTAAGGTGGATCAACTTGCCTTTTGTTACTGTAGGTTTACTATACAAACAAGCCATGTTGACCAATAGTGTGTTGCCCTTTAGTCCATGTAGATTTAATGACCCTGTCAACCAAATCTCTGCCAGTCATGTGAGTGTGTGGTAACAACTGTCAGTCATCGTCAGGTATCCAACACCCTACAGTGAAGTGTACTGTATGTAAGAGTCATGCATTGTATTTGTTATTGTACTATATACTATAATTCATGTGATTGTACAGCAATACTGTACTTACTGCGTCTGAGATGCCTTCTTATTCGGCATAGCCATAGCCTGTCCGTGCGCAGCAGGTCTGACAACCAGCGTTGCAGGGCCTGGATGGTCCTGCAGTGCCCATATTTCCTAAAGATGGCCCGGCTCGCCCTCCTGTATGCCAGGTCTTTCTCCTGGTTAGTGGCAAAACTTTGGTCACACCACTTAACCAGGAGAAAGAGCTTGCCAGCGGAAAACCTCCGTGGACACGACGCCATTTTCAACAGCCAGTGATGCACGAGCATGACGCACGATGCTTAATGCATCACTCATTACGGCAGGCATCTGTGGTATACTGTAGTGGCAAAGCAGTGTGGGCATCACGGGATCGAAGCCTGGAAGGCTACAATTTGTCATAGAAATCAATTGGTGGTGTGAGAATTCTGTCATTTATTGTATACCAACACATACAGCTATCGACCCACAAACAGCTTTAAATAAATATAGAGCAATTGAAGTTCAATATTATTAAGTAAGTTTACTCCAGTACAGTAGACTTTTCTCAAATTCCAACCACCTGCCATTTCTACTGTATGCTACTCAACTCTATGCCACCCAGCTGTATTTTAAATGAAACCACAATGCACTAGACATTGTATTGTTTGTATTCTACAAAATGCAGCGACGTACAGGTACTGTAAGGGCAGATCTTTGAGCTGACTGCTTATAGTAAATGGATTAACATAGCATCCTTTATTATAGTAATGAGGCTCTTGCTTGCTTTGGGGGAAGGAACCTGATGCACTGGGAATGCGCCAGAAATCCCATTACAACCCTCCCACTGGGCATGCACCAGACATGCCATTTCTAACCCCTCGGAGCTGGCTGAAAGCCAACATAGCACCAACCATGCGAACATTGACGCAAGTTTGCAGTTTAAATGCACAGTCAGTTTGTAATGCAGATACCACTCTCTCAAATAGAGCCCACTACCAGTTATCACTACTCATGAAATCACTATAGTGTCCAAGTCTAGGACTGCAGCATCGAAATTGATGCTATTTTATGCTTTAAATGCACAGTCAGTTTGTAATACAGAGCCCTCTCTCTCATACAGAGCCCACGCACTACCAGTTTCTGAAGTCATAAAATCACTATTGTGTCCAAGTCAGCACAGCACAGAGAGTGGCGCAAGAGTGCAAATTCAACCGCACAGTCAGTTTTTAATATAAAGTACAGACACATTCATAGTGGCACACTAGTTGTCCTAGCAGATGGGGGATGGTGTCCTTGGCAATGGTCACTATTCGTAGCCTTTTCAGGACACAAGGGCAGAGCTGACTGCTTATAGTAAATGGATTAACAAAGCGATCTTTATTATGGTAATGAAAGGCTCTTGCTTGCTTTGGGGGAAGGGACCTGATGCACTGTGTGTGACTCCCGACCGAGAAATCTCATTGCAACACTCCCACTTGGGCATCACTTTAGTGTCCAAGTCTGGGACAGTGCAGAGAGTTGTGCAAGAGTGCAAATTCAACCGCACAGTTAGTTTTTAATATACAGTACAGACACATTCATAGCGGCACACTAGTTGTCCTAGTGGATGGGTGATGGTGTCCTTGGTAATGGTCACTGTTCATAGCCTTTTCAGGACACAATGGCAGAGCTGACTGCTTATAGTAAAGAGATTAACAAAGCGTCCTTTATTATGGTAATGACATGCTCTTGCTTGCTTTGGGGGAAGGGACCTGATGCACTGTGTGTGACTCCTGACCCACTGGGCATGCGCCAGAAATCTCATTGCAACCCTCCCTCTGGGCATGCTACCCTTGGAGCTGGCTGACAGCCACCACAGCACCAACCATGCTAACATTGACATCAGTTTGTGGTTTAAATGCACAGTCAATTTGTAATGCAGAGACCTCTCTCTCAAACAGATCCCACTACCAGTTACTGGTCTTGAGAAATCACTATAGTGCCCAAGGCAGGAACAGCATGGACAATGATGCAAGTTTGCGGTTCAAACGCACAGTCAGTATGTAATGCAGAAACCTCTCTCTCAAACAGAGCCCAATACCAGTTACTGAACTAATGAATTCACTATAGTGTCCAAGTCTACAACAGCATCGAAATTTATTCTATTTTGCAATTTAAATGCACAGTCAGTTTGTAATACAGAGACTGCTCTCTCAAACAGATCCCACTTTCAGTTACTGGTCATGAGAAATCAATATAGTGTAAAAGTCTGGGACAGCATCAACAGTGACACAAGTTTGTGCTTTAAATGCACAGTCAGTTTGTAATACAGACAACTGGGCATGCGCAGTGATTATCTTCCATACACCATGGCATACTGTACTGTATGGCTTGGCTCCACTGGGCATGTGTCACAGATTCCACTGTCATTGTAACCCCTCCACTGGGCATGCGCCAGAAATCCCATTGCAACCCCCCCACTGGGCATGTGCCATTGATACCATTTGTAACCCCTCGGAGCTAGCTTACAGCCACCATAGCACCAACCATGCTGACATTGATGCTATTTTGTGCTTTAAACACACGGTCAGTTTGTAATGCACAGACCTCTCTCTCATACAGAGCCCACTACCAGTTGCTGGTCATGAGAAATCATTTGAGTGTCCAAGTCTGGGACAGCATCAACATTGACGCAAGTTTGGCTTTAAACACACATTCAGTTTGTAATACAGAAACTTCTCTCTTATACAGAGCCCACTACCAGTTACTGAACTCATGAATTCACTAAAGTGTACAAGCCTGGGAAAGCATTGACGTTGACGCAAGTTTGCGCTTTAAATGCACAGTCAGTTTGTAATACAGAGACTTCTCTCTCAAACAAAGCCCACTACTTTAGCAGTTTCTGAAGTCATGAAATTACTATTGTGTACAAGTCTGGGACAGCGCAGAGTGGCGCAAGTGTGAATATTCAACAGCATGCTGTAGTAGTACAGACAACTGGGCATGCGCAGTGATGATCTTCCATACACCATGGCATAGCAAACCATGGCATATTTCTTGGCTCCACTGGGCATGTGCCACAGATTCCATTGTCATTGTAACCCCTCCACTGAGCATGAGCCAGAAATCCCATTGCAACCCCTCCACTTGGCATGCACCAGAGATCCCATTTGTAACCACTTGGAGCTGGCTGACAGCCATAACAGCGCCAAATATACTGACATTGACGCAAGTTTGTGGTTTAAACGCACAGTCAGTTGTAATGCAGAGTCCACTACCAGTTACTGAACTCATGAAATCACAATAGTGTCCAAGTCTAGGACAGCATCGAAATTGATGCTATTTTGCAGTTTAAATGCACAGTCAGTTTGTAATATAGAGACTTCTCTCTCAAACAGATCCCACTACTGTAGCAGTTTCTGAAGTCATGAAATTACTATTGTGTACAAGTCAGCGACAGCACAGAGTGGCACAAGTGTAAAAATTTAAAAGCATACTATAGTAATACAGACAACTGGGCAGCACAGTGATAATCTTCCATGCGCCATGGCAAAGCGCTACATGGCATATGGCTTGGCTCCACTGGGCATGTGACACAGATCCCATTGTAACCCCTCCATGCATAAGAAATCCCATTGCAACCCCTTGGAGCTGACAACCACCACAACGCAGACATTGACGCAAGTTTGCACTTTTTAAACCACAATCAGTTTGTAATGTCTTACTTTTAAGCAGCCTTTTAAACAACAACTCTACTGCAGTAGTTTCACTATAGTGTCCAGAGCCGACAGTGCCAAAAAAATTTATTATTTTCCAGGGCTCAAATGCGAGACCAGCATTGTTGCAAAGCGATCACCTAACCACTAGCCCATCAGCCAGCTATATTAAGAAACGCACATAGCAGGCCCATCTTTGTGCACTCCACCCACCTGCTGCTGTTTTTAATAATAAAAAAATTGTCTTCCTTTCCAAATATTATACAGTACTCCACCATTAGATAATAAATCATCCCATCTCAGTGAAAGCCGTGTGTGCATCTCCTTAATCTACAGTATCGCTTATACCATGATAACAACTCAGGCAACTTCACTACTGTACAGTTATGTACAATATGTGTTCTGATTTTCATCCCGTTCTAAGAGCTTACTGTATGTATGTGATATTAAAAATATTGGTTGTGCGAACATACAAATACTGTACAGTGCGTGAATGTGATATCCATCCAATTTAACAGTATGGCATTCAGTACAAGTTACAACAGTGGAGCACTAGCCACCCAGAAGTTAAGCACTGTATTACATGCCATAGCGTATCCTTAGTTGAAGAATACCACAGTACTCCACAAGTCCAGGCATCACGCAATGTTCCATGGCGCCATGCCATGAGCAACAAACTAGCTGGCCACATCTGTACTATGCAGTGATTTATCCAACTCATTAATATACTGTAGTAGACAGCAAAAGCAAAGGATTATAATGACATGGAGTGCTCTACTCTCCAGAACATATCTTTAAATCATAAGTGCATTACCTTTCTATCTACCGATTCCTCACTCTCCTACTCCCCATTACGCTCCTATGTACTGATTCCTCTCTCTCCTGCTCCCCACATTATCCTCCTAGCTACCGATTCCTATCTCCTGCTCATCATTACCCATTCGATATACTGATTTCTCTCTCTCCTGCTCCCCATTACCCCTCCTATCTACTGATCCCACTCCCCTACTCCCCATTACCCCTCCTATCTACCAATTTCTATCTCTCCTGCTCCCATTACCCTCCTATCTACTGATTACTCTCTCTCCTGCTCCCCATTATCCTTATCTACCAATTTCTCTATCCTGCTCCATTACCCCTCCTATCTACCGATTCCTCTCTCTCCTGCTCCCCATTACCCCTCCTATCTACTGATTCCTCTCTCTCCTGCTCCCCATTACCCCTCCTATCTATCAGTTCCTCTCTCCTGCTCCCCATTACCACTCCTACGTACTGATTCCTCTCTCTCCTGCTCCCCATTATTATCCTATCTACCGATTCCTCTCTACTGCTCCTCATTACCCCTTCTATATACTGATTTCTCTCTCTCCTGCTCCCCATTACCTTTCCTATCTATGGATCCCTCTCCCCTACTCCCCATTACCCCTCCTATCTACCAATTTCTCTCTCTCCTGCTCACCATTACCCTCCTATCTACTGAATCCTCTATCCTGCTCCCCATCACCCCTCCATTCTACCGATTCCTCTCTCTCCTGCTCCCCATTACCACTTCTATCTACCAATTCCTCTCTCTCCTGCTCCCCATTACCCCTCTTATGTACATTCCTCTCGCTCCTGCTCCCCATTACCCATCCTATCTACTGATTCCATTCTCCTACTACCATTACCCTCCTATCTACCGATTCCTCTCTCTCATGCTCCCCATTACCCTCATATCTATTGATTCCTCTCTCTCCTGCTCCCCATTACCCTTGTCTACCAATTTCTCTCTCCTGCTCCTTTAACCCTCCTATCTACCGATTCCTCTCTCTCCTGCTCCCAATTACCCCTCCTATCTACTGATACCTCTCTCTCCTGCTCCACATTACCCCTCCTGTCTACTGATCCCTCTCCCCTGCTCCCCATTACCCTTCCTATCTATCAATTCCTCTCTCCTGCTCCCCAATACCCCTCCTATGTACTGATTCCGCTCTTTCCTGCTCCCCATTATTCTCCTAACTACCGATTCCTCTCTCCTGCTCCTCATCACCCCTTCTATATACTGATTTCTCTCTCTACTGCTCCCCATTACCCCTCCTATCTACTGATCCCTCTCCCATGCTCCCCATTACCCCTCCTATCTACCAATTTCTCTCACTCCTGCTCCCCATTACCCATCCTATGTACCGATTCCTCTCGCTCCTGCTCCCCATTATCCCTCCTATCTACTGATTCCTTTCTCCTAATCCCATTACCCTCCTATCTACTGATTCCTCTCTCTCCTGCTCCCCATTACCCCTCCTATCTACTGATCCCTCACCCCTGCTCCCCATTACCCCTCCTATCTACCAATTTCTCTCTCTCCTGCTCCCCATTACCCTCATATCTACTGATTACTCTCTCTCCTGCTCCCCATTACCCTTATCTACCAATCTCTCTATCCTGCTCCATTACACCTCCTATCTACCGATTCCTCTCTCTACTGCTCCCCATTACCCCTCCTATCTACTGATTCCTCTCTCTCCTGCTCCCCATTACCCCTCCTATCTATCAATTCCTCTCTCCTGCTCCCCATTACCCCTCCTATGTACTGATTCCTCTCTCTCCTGCTCCCCATTATTATCCTATCTACAGATTCCTCTCTACTGCTTCTCATTACCTCTTCTATAAACTGATTTCTCTCTCTCCTGCTCCCCATTACCCTCCTATCTACGGATCCCTCTCCCCTACTCCCCATTACCCCTACTATCTACCAATTTCTCTCTCTCCTGCTCCCCATTACCCTCCTATCTACTGAATCCTTTCTCCTGCTCCCCATTACCCCTCCATTCTATCAATTCCTATCTCTCTTGCTCCCCATTACCACTTCTATCTACCAATTCCTCTCTCACCTGCTCCCCATTACCCCTCCTATGTACCGATTCCTCTTGCTCCTGCTCCCCATTACCCCTCCTATCTACTGAAACCTTTCTCCTACTCCCATTACCCTCCTATCTACCGATTCCTCTCTCTCATGCTCCCCATAACCCTTATCTACCAATTTCTCTCTCTCTTGCTCCCCATTACCCCTCCTATCAACTGATTCCTCTCTTTCCTGCTTCCTATTACCCCTCCTATCTACTGATCCCTCTCCCCTTCTCCCCATTACCCCTCCTATCTATCAATTTCTCTCTCTCGTGCTCCCCATTACCCTCCCATCTTCTGAATCCTCTCTCCTGCTCCACATTACCCCTCCATTCTACCGTTTCCTCTCTCCTGGTCCCCTTTACCCCTCCTATCTACCTATTCCGCTCGCTCCTGCTCCCCATTACCCCTCCTATCTACTGATTCCTCTCTCTCCTGCTCCCCATTACCCCTCCTATCTACTGATCCCTCTCCCCTGCTCCCATTTACCCCTCCTATCTATCAATTCCTCTCTCCTGCTCCCCATTATCCCACCTATGTACTGATTCCTCTTCCTCCTGCTCCCCATTATTCTCCTATCTACCGACTCCTCTCTCCTGCTTCCCATTACCCCTTCTATCTACCAATTCTTCTCTCTCCTGCTCCCCATTATCCCTCCTATGTACCGATTCAGCTCGCTCCTGCTCCCCATTACCCCTCCTATCTACTGATTCCTTTCTCTTAAACCCATTACCCGCCTATCTACCGATTCCTCTTTCTCATGCTCCCCATTACCCTCATATCTACTGATTCCTCTCTCTCCTGCTCCCCATTACCCTTATCTACCATTTTCTCTCTCCTGCTCCATTACCCCTCCTATCTACCGATTCCTCTCTCTCCTGCTCCCCATTACCCCTCCTATCTACTGATTCCTCTCTCTCCTG
The DNA here is from genome assembly GCA_031769625.1 of Taudactylus pleione. Taxonomy (NCBI): domain Eukaryota; kingdom Metazoa; phylum Chordata; class Amphibia; order Anura; family Myobatrachidae; genus Taudactylus; species Taudactylus pleione. The sequence goes on along the minus strand of JAUIMM010000689.1, from coordinate 5,120,111 downwards.
CTCCCCATTACCCCTCATATCTACTGATCCCTCACCCCTGCTCCCCATTTCCCCTCCTATCTACCAATTTCTCTCTCTCCTGCTCCCTATTACACTCCTATCTACTGAATCCTCTCTCCTGTTCCCCATTACCCCTCCATTCTACCAATTCCTCTCTCTCCTGCTCCCCATTACCCCTCCTATCTACTAGGGATGTGCAGGCTCGGTTCTACTCGGTTCCGTTCGTTTTTTTTTCCCGAATCTTATTGGGTTTCAGCTGTCATGAGTTTCGGATAGCCAATAAGATTCGGTAAAAAAAAACGAACGGAACCGAGTAGAACCGAGCCTGCACATCCCTACTATCTACCTTTTCCTCTCGCTCCTGCTCCCCATTACCCCTCCTATGTACCGATTCCTCTCGCTCCTGCTCCCCATTACCCCTCCTATCTACTGATTCCTTTCTCCTAAACCCATTACCCTCCTATCTACCAATTCCTCTCTCTCATGCTCCCCATTACCCTCATATCTACTGATTCCTCTCTCTCCTGCTCCCCATTACCCTTATCTACCAATTTCTCTCTCCTTCTCCATTACCCCTCCTATCTACCGATTCCTCTCTCTCCTGCTCCCAATTACCCCTCCTATCTACTGATACCTCTCTCTCCTGCTCCACATTACCCCTCCTGTCTACTGATCCCTCTCCCCTGCTCCCCATTACCCTTCCTATCTATCAATTCCTCTCTCCTGCTCCCCAATACCCCTCCTATGTACTGATTCCGCTCTTTCCTGCTCCCCATTATTCTCCTAACTACGGATTCCTCTCTCCTGCTCCTCATCACCCCTTCTATATACTGATTTCTCTCTCTACTGCTCCCCATTACCCCTCCTATCTACTGATCCCTCTCCCATGCTCCCCATTACCCCTCCTATCTACCAATTTCTCTCACTCCTGCTCCCCATTACCCATCCTATGTACCGATTCCTCTCGCTCCTGCTCCCCATTATCCCTCCTATCTACTGATTCCTTTCTCCTAATCCCATTACCCTCCTATCTACCGATTCCTCTCTCTCATGCTCCCCATTACCCTCATATCTACTGATTACACTCTCTCCTGCTCCCCATTACCCTTATCTACCAATTTCTCTATCCTGCTCCATTACCCCTCCTATCTACCGATTCCTCTCTCTCCTGCTCCCCATTACCCCTCCTATCTACTGAATCCTCTCTCTCCTGCTCCCCATTACCCCTCCTATCTATCAATTCCTCTCTCCTGCTCCCCATTACCCCTCCTATGTACTGATTCCTCTCTCTCCTGCTCCCCATTATTATGCTATCTACCGATTCCTCTCTACTGCTTCTCATTACCTCTTCTATATACTGATTTCTCTCTCTCCTGCTCCCCATTACCCTTCCTATCTACGGATCCCTCTCCCCTACACCCCATTACCCCTCCTATCTACCAATTTCTCTCTCTCCTGCTCCCCATTACCCTTCTATCTACTGAATCCTTTCTCCTGCTCCCCATTACCCCTCCATTCTATCAATTCCTCTCTCTCCTGCTCCCCATTACCCCTTCTATCTACCAATTCCTCTCTCACCTGCTCCCCATTACCCCTCCTATGTACCGATTCCTCTCGCTCCTGCTCCCCATTACCCCTCCTTTCTCCTACTCCCATTACCCTCCTATCTACCGATTCCTCTCTCTCATGCTCCCCATTACCCTTATCTACCAATTTCTCTCTCTCTTGCTCCCCATTACCCCTCCTATCTACTGATTCCTCTCTTTCCTGCTCCCCATTACCCCTCCTATCTACTGATCCCTCTCCCCTTCTCCCCATTACCCCTCCTATCTATCAATTTCTCTCTCTCGTGCTCCCCATTACCCTCCCATCTTCTGAATCCTCTCTCCTGCTCCACATTACCCCTCCATTCTACCGATTCCTCTCTCCTGGTCCCCTTTACCCCTCCTATCTACCTATTCCGCTCGCTCCTGCTCCCCATTACCCCTCCTATCTACTGATTCCTCTGTCTCCTGCTCCCCATTACCCCTCCTATCTACTGATCCCTCTCCCCTGCTCCCATTTACCCCTCCTATCTACTGATTCCTCTCTCTCCTGCTCCCCATTACCCCTCCTATCTACTGATCCCTCACCCCTGCTCCCCATTACCCCTCCTATCTACCAATTTCTCTCTCTCCTGCTCCCTATTACACTCCTATCTATTGAATCCTCTCTCCTGTTCCCCATTACCCCTCCATTCTACCAATTCCTCTCTCTCCTGCTCCCCATTACCCCTCCTATCTACTTGGGATGTGCAGGCTCGGTTCTACTCGGTTCCGTTAGGTTTTTTTTCCCGAATCTTATTGGGTTTCGGCTGTCATGAGTTTTGGATAGCCAATAAGATTCGGTAAAAAAAAACGAACGGAACCGAGTAGAACCGAGCCTGCACATCCCTACTATATACCTATTCCTCTCGCTCCTGCTCCCCATTACCCCTCCTATGTACCGATTCCACTCGCTCCTGCTCCCCATTACCCTATCTACCGATTCCTTTCTCTCATGCTCCCCATTACCCTCATATCTACTGATTCCTCTCTCTCCTGCTCCCCATTACCCTTATCTACCAATTTCTCTCTCCTGCTCCATTACCCCTCCTATCTACTGATTCCTCTCTCTCCTGCTTCCCGTTACCTCTCCTATCTACTGATTCCTCTCTTTGCTGCTCCTTATTACCCCTCCTATCTACTGATCCCTCTTCCCTTCTCCCCATTACCCCTCCTATCTACCAATTTCTCTCTCACCTGCTCCCCATTACCCTCCTATCTACTGAATCCTCTCTCCTGCTCCCCATTACCCCTATTTTCTACCGAATCCTCTCTCTCCTGCTCCCCTTTACCCCTCCTATCTACCTATTCCTTTCGCTCCTGCTCCCCATTACCTCTCCTATCTACTGATTCCTCTCTCTCCTGCTCCCCATTACCCCTCTAATCTACTGATCCCTCTCCCCTGCTCCCCATTACCCCTCCTATCTATCAATTCCACTCTCCTGCTCCCCTATGTACCGAATCCTCTCTCCTGCTCCCCATCACCCCTCCATTCTACCGATTCCTCTCTCTCCTGCTCCCCTTTACCCCTTCTATCTAACTCTCTCTCCTGCTCCCCATTACCGCTCTTATGTACCGATTCCTCTCGCTCCTGCTCCCCATTACCCCTCCTATCTACTGATTCCTTTCTACTACTCCCATTACCCTCCTATCTACTGATTCCTCTCTCTCATGCTCTGCATTACCCTCATATCTACTGATTCCTCTCTCTCCAGCTCCCCATTACCCTCTTCTACCAATTTCTCTCTCCTGCTCCTTTATCCCTCCTATCTACAGATTCCTCTCTCTCCTGCTCCCCATTACCCCTCCTATCTACTGATTCCTCTCTTCCTTGCTCCCCATTACCCCTTCTGTCTATCAATTCCTCTCTCCTGCTCCCCTATGTACCGAATCCTCTCTCCTGCTCCCCATCACCACTCCATTCTACCGATTCCTCTCTCTCCTGCTCCCCTTTACCCCTTCTATCTAACTCTCTCTCCTGCTCCCCATTACCGCTCTTATGTACCGATTCCTCTCGCTCCTGCTCCCCATTACCCCTCCTAGCTACTGATTCCTTTCTACTACTCCCATTACCCTCCTATCTACTGATTCCTCTCTCTCATGCTCTGCATTACCCTCATATCTACTGATTCCTCTCTCTCCTGCTCCCCATTACCCTCATCTACCAATTTCTCTCTCCTGCTCCTTTATCCCTCCTATCTACAGATTCCTCTCTCTCCTGCTCCCCATTACCCCTCCTATCTACTGATTCCTCTCTTCCTTGCTCCCCATTACCCCTTCTGTCTATCAATTCTTCTCTCCTGCTCCCCATTAACCCTCCTATGTACTGATTCTTCTCTCTCTGGCTCCCCATTATTCTCCTATCTACCGATTCCTCTCTCCTGCTCCTCATTACCCCTTCTATATACTGATTTCTCTCTCTCCTGCTCCCCATTTCCCTTAATATCTACGGATCCCTCTCCTCTACTCCCCATTACCCCTCCTATCTACCAATTTCTCTCTCTCCTGCTCCCCATTACCCTCCTATCTACTGAATCCTTTCTCCTGCTCCCCATTACCCCTCCATTCTATCAATTCCTCTCTCTCCTGCTCCCCATTACCCCTTCTATCTACCAATTCCTCTCTCACCTGCACCCCATTACCCCTCCTATGTACCGATTCCTCTTGCTCCTCATTACCCGTCCTATCTACTGAATCCTTTCTCCTACTCCCATTACCGTCCTATCTACCGATTCCTCTCTCTCATGCTCCCCATTACCCTTATCTACCAATTTCTCTCTCTCTTGCTCCCCATTACCCCTCCTATCTACTGATTCCTCTCTATCCTGCTCCCTATTACCCCTCCTATCTACTGATCCCTCTCCCCTTCTCTCCATTACCCCTCCTATCTACCAATTTCTCTCTCTCCTGCTCCCCATTACCCTCCCATCTACTGAATCCTCTCTCCTGCTCCCCATTACCCCTCCATTCTACCGATTCCTCTCTCCTGGTCCTCTTTACCCCTCCAATCTACCTATTCCGCTCGCTCCTGCTCCCCATTACCCCTCCTATCGACTGATCCCTCTCCCCTGCTCCCATTTACCCCTCCTATCTATCAATTCCTCTCTCCTGCACCCCATTATACCACCTATGTACTGATTCCTCTTCCTCCTGCTCCCCATTATTCTCCTACCTACCGATTCCTCTCTCCTGCTCCTCATTACCCCTTCTATATACTGATTTCTCTCTCTCCTGCTCCCCATTACCCCTCCTATCTACTGATCCCTCTCCCCTGCTCCTCATTACCCCTCCATTCTACCGATTCCTCTCTCCTGCTTCCCATTACCCCTTCTATCTACCAATTCTTCTCTCTCCTGCTCCCCATTACCCCTCCTATGTACCGATTCAACTCGCTCATGCTCCCCATTACCCCTCCTATCTACTGATTCCTTTCTCCTAAACCCATTACCTTCCTATCTACCGATTCCTCTTTCTCATGCTCCCCATTACCCTCATATCTACTGATTCCTCTCTCTCCTGCTCCCCATTACCCTTATCTACCAATTTCTCTCTCTCCTGCTCCCCATTACCCTCCTATCTACTGAATCCTCTCTCCTGTTCCCCATTACCCCTCCATTCTACCAATTCCTCTCTCTCCTGCTGCCCATTAGCCCTCCTATCTACTAGGGAGTGCAGGCTCGGTCCTACTCGGTTCAGTTCGTTTTTTTTTTCCCGAATCTTATTGGGTTTCAGCTGTCACGAGTTTTTGATAGCCAATAAGATTTGGTAAAAAAAAACGAACGGAACCGAGTAGAACCGAGCCTGCACATCCCTACTATCTACCTATTCCTCTCGCTCCTGCTCCCTATTACCCCTCCTATCTACTGATTCCTTTCTCCTAAGCCCATTACCCTCCTATCTACCGATTCCATTCTCTCATGCTCCCCATTACCCTCATATCTACTGATTCCTCTCTATCCTGCTCCCCATTACCCTTATCTACCAATTTCTCACTCCTGCTCCATTACCCCTCCTTTCTACCGATTCCTCTATCTCCTGCTCCCCATTACCTCTCCTATCTACTGATTCCTCTCTTTCCGGCTCCCTATTACCCCTCCTATCTACTGATCCCTCTCCCCTTCTCCCCATTACCCCTCCTATCTACCAATTTCTCTCTCTCCTGCTCCCCATTACCCTCCTATCTACTGAATCCTCTCTCCTGCTCCCCATTACTCCTCTTTTCTACCGATTCCTCTCTCTCCTGCTCCCCTTTACCCCTCCTATCTACCAATTCCTCTCGCTCCTGCTCCCCATTACCCCTCCTATCTACTGATTCCTCTCTCTCCTGCTCCCCATTACCCCTCTAATCTACTGATCCCTCTCCCCTGCTCCCCATTACCCCTCCTATCTACCAATTCCTCTCTCCTGCTCCCCATTACCCCTCCTATGTACCGAATCCTCTCTCCTGCTCCCCATCACCCCTCCATTCTACCGATTCCTCTCTCTCCTGCTCCACTTTAACCCTTCTATCTAACTCTCTCTCCTGCTCCCCATTACCGCTCTTATGTACCGATTCCTCTCGCTCCTGCTCCCCATTACCCCTCCTATCTACTGATTCCTTTCTCCTACTCCCATTACCCTCATATCTACTGATTCCTCTCTCTCATGCTCCGCATTACCCTCATATCTACTGATTCCTCTCTCTCCTGCTCCCCATTACCCTTATCTACAAATTTCTCTCTCCTGCTCCTTTATCCCTCCTATCTACTGATTCCTCTCTTCCTTGCTCCCCATTACCCCTTCTGTCTATCAATTCCTCTCTCCTGCTCCCCATTAACCCTCCTATGTACTGATTCTTCTCTCTCTGGCTCCCCATTATTCTCCTATCTACCGATTCCTCTCTCCTGCTCCTCATTACCCCTTCTATATACTGATTTTTCTCTCTCCTACTCCCCATTTCCCTTAATATCTATGGATCCCTCTCCCCTACTCCCCATTACCCCTCCTATCTACCAATTTCTCTCTCTCCTGCTCCCCATTACCGTCCTATCTACTGAATCCTTTCTCCTGCTCCCCATTACCCCTCCATTCTATCAATTCCTCTCTCTCCTGCTCCCCATTACCCCTTCTATCTACCAATTCCTCTCTCACCTGCACCCCATTACCCCTCCTATGTACCGATTCCTCTTGCTCCCCATTACCCGTCCTATCTACTGAATCCTTTCTCCTACTCCCATTACCGTCCTATCTACCGATTCCTCTCTCTCATGCTCCCCATTACCCTTATCTACCAATTTCTCTCTCTCTTGCTCCCCATTACCCCTCCTATCTACTGATTCCTCTCTTTCCTGCTCCCTATTACCCCTCCTATCTACTGATCCCTCTCCCCTTCTCCCCATTACCCCTCCTATCTACCAATTTCTCTCTCTCCTGCTCCCCATTACCCTCCCATCTACGGAATCCTCTCTCCTGCTCCCCAATACCCCTCCATTCTACCGATTCCTCTCTCCTGGTCCTCTTTACCCCTCCAATCTACCTATTCCGCTCGCTCCTGCTCCCCATTACCCCTCCTATCGACTGATTCCTCTCTCTCCTGCTCCCATTTACCCCTCCTATCTATCAATTCCTCTCTCCTGCACCCCATTATACCACCTATGTACTGATTCCTCTTCCTCCTGCTCCCCATTATTCTCCTACCTACCGATTCCTCTCTCCTGCTCCTCATTACCCCTTCTATATACTGATTTCTCTCTCTCCTGCTCCCCATTACCCCTCCTATCTACTGATCCCTCTCCCCTGCTCCTCATTACCCCTCCATTCTACCGAATCCTCTCTCCTGCTTCCCATTACCCCTTCTATCTACCAATTCTTCTCTCTCCTGCTCCCCATTACCCCTCCTATGTACCGATTCAACTCGCTCATGCTCCACATTACCCCTCCTATCTACTGATTCCTTTCTCCTAAACCCATTACCTTCCTATCTACCGATTCCTCTTTCTCATGCTCCCCATTACCCTCATATCTACTGATTCCTCTCTCTCCTGCTCCCCATTACCCTTATCTACCAATTTCTCTCTCTCCTGCTCCCCATTACCCTCCTATCTACTGAATCCTCTCTCCTGTTCCCCATTACCCCTCCATTCTACCAATTCCTCTCTCTCCTGCTGCCCATTAGCCCTCCTATCTACTAGGGAGTGCAGGCTCGGTCCTACTCGGTTCAGTTCGTTTTTTTTTTCCCGAATCTTATTGGGTTTCGGCTGTCATGAGTTTTGGATAGCCAATAAGATTCGGTAAAAAAAAACGAACGGAACCGAGTAGAACCGAGCCTGCACATCCCTACTATATACCTATTCCTCTCGCTCCTGCTCCCCATTACCCCTCCTATGTACCGATTCCACTCGCTCCTGCTCCCCATTACCCTATCTACCGATTCCTTTCTCTCATGCTCCCCATTACCCTCATATCTACTGATTCCTCTCTCTCCTGCTCCCCATTACCCTTATCTACCAATTTCTCTCTCCTGCTCCATTACCCCTCCTATCTACTGATTCCTCTCTCTCCTGCTTCCCGTTACCTCTCCTATCTACTGATTCCTCTCTTTGCTGCTCCTTATTACCCCTCCTATCTACTGATCCCTCTTCCCTTCTCCCCATTACCCCTCCTATCTACCAATTTCTCTCTCACCTGCTCCCCATTACCCTCCTATCTACTGAATCCTCTCTCCTGCTCCCCATTACCCCTATTTTCTACCGAATCCTCTCTCTCCTGCTCCCCTTTACCCCTCCTATCTACCTATTCCTTTCGCTCCTGCTCCCCATTACCTCTCCTATCTACTGATTCCTCTCTCTCCTGCTCCCCATTACCCCTCTAATCTACTGATCCCTCTCCCCTGCTCCCCATTACCCCTCCTATCTATCAATTCCACTCTCCTGCTCCCCTATGTACCGAATCCTCTCTCCTGCTCCCCATCACCCCTCCATTCTACCGATTCCTCTCTCTCCTGCTCCCCTTTACCCCTTCTATCTAACTCTCTCTCCTGCTCCCCATTACCGCTCTTATGTACCGATTCCTCTCGCTCCTGCTCCCCATTACCCCTCCTATCTACTGATTCCTTTCTACTACTCCCATTACCCTCCTATCTACTGATTCCTCTCTCTCATGCTCTGCATTACCCTCATATCTACTGATTCCTCTCTCTCCTGCTCCCCATTACCCTCTTCTACCAATTTCTCTCTCCTGCTCCTTTATCCCTCCTATCTACAGATTCCTCTCTCTCCTGCTCCCCATTACCCCTCCTATCTACTGATTCCTCTCTTCCTTGCTCCCCATTACCCCTTCTGTCTATCAATTCCTCTCTCCTGCTCCCCTATGTACCGAATCCTCTCTCCTGCTCCCCATCACCACTCCATTCTACCGATTCCTCTCTCTCCTGCTCCCCTTTACCCCTTCTATCTAACTCTCTCTCCTGCTCCCCATTACCGCTCTTATGTACCGATTCCTCTCGCTCCTGCTCCCCATTACCCCTCCTAGCTACTGATTCCTTTCTACTACTCCCATTACCCTCCTATCTACTGATTCCTCTCTCTCATGCTCTGCATTACCCTCATATCTACTGATTCCTCTCTCTCCTGCTCCCCATTACCCTCATCTACCAATTTCTCTCTCCTGCTCCTTTATCCCTCCTATCTACAGATTCCTCTCTCTCCTGCTCCCCATTACCCCTCCTATCTACTGATTCCTCTCTTCCTTGCTCCCCATTACCCCTTCTGTCTATCAATTCCTCTCTCCTGCTCCCCATTAACCCTCCTATGTACTGATTCTTCTCTCTCTGGCTCCCCATTATTCTCCTATCTACCGATTCCTCTCTCCTGCTCCTCATTACCCCTTCTATATACTGATTTCTCTCTCTCCTGCTCCCCATTTCCCTTAATATCTACGGATCCCTCTCCTCTACTCCCCATTACCCCTCCTATCTACCAATTTCTCTCTCTCCTGCTCCCCATTACCCTCCTATCTACTGAATCCTTTCTCCTGCTCCCCATTACCCCTCCATTCTATCAATTCCTCTCTCTCCTGCTCCCCATTACCCCTTCTATCTACCAATTCCTCTCTCACCTGCACCCCATTACCCCTCCTATGTACCGATTCCTCTTGCTCCTCATTACCCGTCCTATCTACTGAATCCTTTCTCCTACTCCCATTACCGTCCTATCTACCGATTCCTCTCTCTCATGCTCCCCATTACCCTTATCTACCAATTTCTCTCTCTCTTGCTCCCCATTACCCCTCCTATCTACTGATTCCTCTCTATCCTGCTCCCTATTACCCCTCCTATCTACTGATCCCTCTCCCCTTCTCTCCATTACCCCTCCTATCTACCAATTTCTCTCTATCCTGCTCCCCATTACCCTCCCATCTACTGAATCCTCTCTCCTGCTCCCCATTACCCCTCCATTCTACCGATTCCTCTCTCCTGGTCCTCTTTACCCCTCCAATCTACCTATTCCGCTCGCTCCTGCTCCCCATTACCCCTCCTATCGACTGATCCCTCTCCCCTGCTCCCATTTACCCCTCCTATCTATCAATTCCTCTCTCCTGCACCCCATTATACCACCTATGTACTGATTCCTCTTCCTCCTGCTCCCCATTATTCTCCTACCTACCGATTCCTCTCTCCTGCTCCTCATTACCCCTTCTATATACTGATTTCTCTCTCTCCTGCTCCCCATTACCCCTCCTATCTACTGATCCCTCTCCCCTGCTCCTCATTACCCCTCCATTCTACCGATTCCTCTCTCCTGCTTCCCATTACCCCTTCTATCTACCAATTCTTCTCTCTCCTGCTCCCCATTACCCCTCCTATGTACCGATTCAACTCGCTCATGCTCCCCATTACCCCTCCTATCTACTGATTCCTTTCTCCTAAACCCATTACCTTCCTATCTACCGATTCCTCTTTCTCATGCTCCCCATTACCCTCATATCTACTGATTCCTCTCTCTCCTGCTCCCCATTACCCTTATCTACCAATTTCTCTCTCTCCTGCTCCCCATTACCCTCCTATCTACTGAATCCTCTCTCCTGTTCCCCATTACCCCTCCATTCTACCAATTCCTCTCTCTCCTGCTGCCCATTAGCCCTCCTATCTACTAGGGAGTGCAGGCTCGGTCCTACTCGGTTCAGTTCGTTTTTTTTTTTCCCGAATCTTATTGGGTTTCAGCTGTCACGAGTTTTTGATAGCCAATAAGATTTGGTAAAAAAAAACGAACGGAACCGAGTAGAACCGAGCCTGCACATCCCTACTATCTACCTATTCCTCTCGCTCCTGCTCCCTATTACCCCTCCTATCTACTGATTCCTTTCTCCTAAGCCCATTACCCTCCTATCTACCGATTCCATTCTCTCATGCTCCCCATTACCCTCATATCTACTGATTCCTCTCTATCCTGCTCCCCATTACCCTTATCTACCAATTTCTCACTCCTGCTCCATTACCCCTCCTTTCTACCGATTCCTCTATCTCCTGCTCCCCATTACCTCTCCTATCTACTGATTCCTCTCTTTCCGGCTCCCTATTACCCCTCCTATCTACTGATCCCTCTCCCCTTCTCCCCATTACCCCTCCTATCTACCAATTTCTCTCTCTCCTGCTCCCCATTACCCTCCTATCTACTGAATCCTCTCTCCTGCTCCCCATTACTCCTCTTTTCTACCGATTCCTCTCTCTCCTGCTCCCCTTTACCCCTCCTATCTACCAATTCCTCTCGCTCCTGCTCCCCATTACCCCTCCTATCTACTGATTCCTCTCTCTCCTGCTCCCCATTACCCCTCTAATCTACTGATCCCTCTCCCCTGCTCCCCATTACCCCTCCTATCTACCAATTCCTCTCTCCTGCTCCCCATTACCCCTCCTATGTACCGAATCCTCTCTCCTGCTCCCCATCACCCCTCCATTCTACCGATTCCTCTCTCTCCTGCTCCACTTTAACCCTTCTATCTAACTCTCTCTCCTGCTCCCCATTACCGCTCTTATGTACCGATTCCTCTCGCTCCTGCTCCCCATTACCCCTCCTATCTACTGATTCCTTTCTCCTACTCCCATTACCCTCATATCTACTGATTCCTCTCTCTCATGCTCCGCATTACCCTCATATCTACTGATTCCTCTCTCTCCTGCTCCCCATTACCCTTATCTACAAATTTCTCTCTCCTGCTCCTTTATCCCTCCTATCTACTGATTCCTCTCTTCCTTGCTCCCCATTACCCCTTCTGTCTATCAATTCCTCTCTCCTGCTCCCCATTAACCCTCCTATGTACTGATTCTTCTCTCTCTGGCTCCCCATTATTCTCCTATCTACCGATTCCTCTCTCCTGCTCCTCATTACCCCTTCTATATACTGATTTTTCTCTCTCCTACTCCCCATTTCCCTTAATATCTATGGATCCCTCTCCCCTACTCCCCATTACCCCTCCTATCTACCAATTTCTCTCTCTCCTGCTCCCCATTACCGTCCTATCTACTGAATCCTTTCTCCTGCTCCCCATTACCCCTCCATTCTATCAATTCCTCTCTCTCCTGCTCCCCATTACCCCTTCTATCTACCAATTCCTCTCTCACCTGCACCCCATTACCCCTCCTATGTACCGATTCCTCTTGCTCCCCATTACCCGTCCTATCTACTGAATCCTTTCTCCTACTCCCATTACCGTCCTATCTACCGATTCCTCTCTCTCATGCTCCCCATTACCCTTATCTACCAATTTCTCTCTCTCTTGCTCCCCATTACCCCTCCTATCTACTGATTCCTCTCTTTCCTGCTCCCTATTACCCCTCCTATCTACTGATCCCTCTCCCCTTCTCCCCATTACCCCTCCTATCTACCAATTTCTCTCTCTCCTGCTCCCCATTACCCTCCCATCTACTGAATCCTCTCTCCTGCTCCCCATTACCCCTCCATTCTACCGATTCCTCTCTCCTGGTCCTCTTTACCCCTCCAATCTACCTATTCCGCTCGCTCCTGCTCCCCATTACCCCTCCTATCGACTGATTCCTCTCTCTCCTGCTCCCCATTACCCTTCCTATCTACTGATCCCTCTCCCCTGCTCCCATTTACCCCTCCTATCTATCAATTCCTCTCTCCTGCACCCCATTATACCACCTATGTACTGATTCCTCTTCCTCATGCTCCCCATTATTCTCCTACCTACCGATTCCTCTCTCCTGCTCCTTATTACCCCTTCTATATTCTGATTTCTCTCTCTCCTGCTCCCCATTACCCCTCCTATCTACTGATCACTCTCCCCTGCTCCCCATTACCCCTCCATTCTACCGATTCCTCTCTCCTGCTTCCCATTACCCCTTCTATCTACCAATTCTTCTCTCTCCTGCTCCCCATTACCCCTCCTATGTACCGATTCAACTCGCTCCTGCTCCCCATTACCCCTCCTATCTACTGATTCCTTTCTCCTAAACCCATTACCTTCCTATCTACCGATTCCTCTTTCTCATGCTCCCCATTACCCTCATATCTACTGATTCCTCTCTCTCCTGCTCCCCATTACCCTTATCTACCAATTTCTCTCTCTCCTGCTCCCCATTACCCTCCTATCTACTGAATCCTCTCTCCTGTTTCCCATTACCCCTCCATTCTACCAATTCCTCTCTCTCCTGCTGCCCATTAGCCCTCCTATCTACTAGGGAGTGCAGGCTCGTTCCTACTCGGTTCAGTTCGTTTTTTTTTTCCCGAATCTTATTGGGTTTCAGCTGTCACGAGTTTTTGATAGCCAATAAGATTTGGTAAAAAAAAACGAACGGAACCGAGTAGAACCGAGCCTGCACATCCCTACTATCTACCTATTCCTCTCGCTCCTGCTCCCTATTACCCCTCCTATCTACTGATTCCATTCTCCTAAGCCCATTACCCTCCTATCTACCGATTCCTTTCTCTCATGCTCCCCATTACCCTCATATCTACTGATTCCTCTCTTTCCTGCTCCCCATTACCCTTATCTACCAATTTCTCTCTCCTGCTCCATTACCCCTCCTTTCTACCGATTCCTCTATCTCCTGCTCCCCATTACCTCTCCTATCTACTGATTCCTCTCTTTCCGGCTCCCTATTACCCCTCCTATCTACTGATCCCTCTCCCCTTCTCCCCATTACCCCTCCTATCTACCAATTACTCTCTCTCCTGCTCCCCATTACCCTCCTATCTACTGAATCCTCTCTCCTGCTCCCCATTACTCCTCTTTTCTACCGATTCCTCTCTCTCCTGCTCCCCTTTACCCCTCCTATCTACCTATTCCTCTCGCTCCTGCTCCCCATTACCCCTCCTATCTACTGATTCCTCTCTCTCCTGCTCCCCATTACCCCTCTAATCTACTGATCCCTCTCCCCTGCTCCCCATTACCCCTCCTATCTACCAATTCCTCTCTCCTGCTCCCCATTACCCCTCCTATGTACCGAATCCTCTCTCCTGCTCCCCATCACCCCTCCATTCTACCGATTCCTCTCTATCCTGCTCCACTTTACCCTTCTATCTAACTCTCTCTCCTGCTCCCCATTACCGCTCTTATGTACCGATTCCTCTCGCTCCTGCTCCCCATTACCCCTCCTATCTACTGATTCCATTCTCCTACTCCCATTACCCTCATATCTACTGATTCCTCTCTCTCATGCTCCGCATTACCCTCATATCTACTGATTCCTCTCTCTCCTGCTCCCCATTACCCTTATCTACCAATTCCTCTCTCCTGCTCCCCATTAACCCTCCTATGTACTGATTCTTCTCTCTCCGGCTCCCCATTATTCTCCTATCTACCGATTCCTCTCTCCTGCTCCTCATTACCCCTTCTATATACTGATATCTCTCTCTCCTGCTCCCCATTACCCATCCTATGTACCGATTCCTCTCGCTCCTGCTCCCCATTATCCCTCCTATCTACTGATTCCTTTCTCCTAATCCCATTACCCTCCTATCTACCGATTCCTCTCTCTCATGCTCCCCATTACCCTTATATCTACTGATTCCTCTCTCTCCTGCTCCCCATTACCCTTATCTATCAATTTCTCTATCCTGCTCCATTACACCTCCTATCTACCGATTCCTCTCTCTCCTGCTCCCCATTACCCCTCCTATCTACTGATTCCTCTCTCTCCTGCTCCCATTACCCCTCCTATCTATCAATTCCTCTCTCCTGCTCCCCATTACCACTCCTATGTACTGATTCCTCTCTCTCCTGCTCCACATTATTATCCTATCTACCGATTCCTCTCTCCTGCTCCTCATTACCCCTTCTATATACTGATTTCTCTCTCTCCGGCTCCCCATTACCCTTCCTATCTACTGATCCCTCTCCCCTACTCCCCATTACCCCTCCTATCTACCAATTTCTCTCTCTCCTGCTCCCCATTACCCTCCTATCTACTGAATCCTTTCTCCTGCTCCCCATTACCCCTCCATTCTACCAATTCCTCTCTCTCCTGCTCCCAATTACCCCTTCTATCTACCAATTCCTCTCTCAGCTGCTCCCCATTTACCCCTCCTATGTACCGATTCCTCTCGCTCCTGCTCCCCATTACCCGTCCTATACTAAATCCTTCCTCTTACTCCCATTACCCTCCTATCTACCGATTCCTCTCTCTCATGCTCCCCATTACACTTATCTACCAATTTCTCTCTCCAGCTCCATTACCCCTCCTATCTACTGATTCCTCTCTCTCCTGCTCCCCATTACCCCTCCTATCTACCAATTTCTCTCTCTCCTGCTCCCCTTTACCCCTCCTATCTACCTATTCTGCTCGCTCCTGCTCCCCATTACCCCTCCTATCGACTGATTCCTCTCTCTCCTGCTCCCCATTACCCCTCCAATCTACTGATCCTTCTCCCCTCCTCCCATTTACCCCTCCTATCTATCAATTCCTCTCTCCTGCTCCCCATTACCCCACCTATGTACTGATTCCTCTATCTCCTGCTCCCCATTATTATCCTATCTACCGATTCCACTCTCCTGCTCCTCATTACCACTTCTATATACTGATTTCTCTCTCTCCTGCTACCCATTACCCCTCCTATCTACTGATCCCTCTCCCCTGCTCCCCATTACCCCTCCATTCTACCGATTCCTCTCTACTGCTTCCCATTACCCCCTCTATCTACCAATTCTTCTCTCTCCTGCTCCCCATTACCCCTCCTATGTACCGATTCAACTCTCACCTGCTCCCCATTACCCCTCCTATCTACTGATTCCTTTCTCCTAAACCCATTACCCTCCTATCTACCGATTCCTTTTTCTCATGCTCCCCATTACTCTCATATCTGCTGATTCCTCTCTCTCCTGCTCCCATTACCCTTATCTACCAATTTCTCTCTCCTGCTCCATTACCCCTCCTATCTACCAATTCCTCTCTCTCCTGCTCCCATTACCCCTCCTATGTACTGATTCCTCTCTCTCCTGCTCCCCATTACCCCTCCTATCTACTGATCCCTCTCCCCTGCTCCCCATTACCCCTCCTATCTACCAATTTCTCTCTCTCCTGCTCCCCATTACACTCCTATCTACTGAATCCTCTCTCCTGCTCCCCATTACCCCTCCATTCTACCAATTCCTCTCTCTCCTGCTCCCCATTAGCCGTCCTATCTACTAGGGATGTGCAGGCTCGGTTCTACTCGGATCCGTTCATTTTTTTTTCCCGAATCTTATTGGGTTTCAGCTGTCACGAGTTTTGGATAGCCAATAGGATTCGGTAAAAAAAAACGAACGGAACCGAGTAGAACCGAGCCTGCACATCCCTACTATCTACCTATTCCTCTCGCTCCTGCTCCCCATTACCCCTCCTATGTACTGATTCCTCTCGCTCCTGCTCCCCATTACCCTCCTATCTACTGATTCCTTTCTCCTAAACCCATTACCCTCCTATCTACCAATTCCTCTCTCTCATGCTCCCCATTACCCTCATATCTACTGATTCCTCTCTCTCCTGCTCCCCATTACCCTTATCTACCAATTTCTCTCTCCTTCTCCATTACCCCTCCTTTCTACCGATTCCTCTCTCTCCTGCTCCCCATTACCTCTCCTATCTACTGATTCCTCTCTTTCCTGCTCCCTATTACCCCTCCTATCTACTGATCCCTCTCCCCTTCTCCCCATTACCCCTCCCATCTTCCAATTTCTCTCTCTCCTGCTCCCCATTACCCTCCTATCTACTGAATCCTCTCTCCTGCTCCCCATTACCCCTCCATTCTACCGATTCCTCTCTCTCCTGCTCCCCTTTACCCCTCCTATCTACCTATTCCTCTTGCTCCTGCTCCCCATAACCCCTCCTATCTACTGATTCCTCTCTCTCCTGCTCCACATTACCCCTCTAATCTACTGATCCCTCTCCCCTGCTCCCCATTACCCCTCCTATCTATCAATTCCTCTCTCCTGCTCCCCATTACCCCTCTTATGTACTGAATCCTCTCTCCTGCTCCCCATCACCCCTCCATTCTACCGATTCCTCTCTCTCCTGCTCCCCTTTACCCCTTCTATCTACCAATTCCTCTCTCTCCTGCAGACCATTTCCGCTCTTATGTACCGATTCCTCTCGCTCCTGCTCCCCATTACCCCTCCTATCTACTGATTCCTTTCTCCTACTCCCATTACCCTCCTATCTACTGATTCCTCTCTCTCATGCTCCCCATTACCCTCATATCTTCTGATTCCTCTCTCTCCTGCTCCCCATTACCCTTATCTACCAATTTCTCTCTCCTGCTCCTTTACCCCTCCTATCTACAGATTCCTTTCTCTCCTGCTCCCCATTACCCCTCCTATCTACTGATTACTCTCTCTCCTGCTCCCAATTATTATCCTATCTACCGATTCCTCTCTCCTGCTCCTCATTACCCCTTCTATATACTGATTTCTCTCTATCCTGCTCCCCATTACCAACCTATCTACTGATCCCTCTCCCCTACTCCCCATTACCCCTCCTATCTACCAATTTCTCTCTCTACTGCTCCCCATTACCCTCCTATCTACTGAATCCTTTCTCCTGCTCCCCATTACCCCTCCATTCTACCAATTCCTCTCTCTCCTGCTCCCAATTACACCTTCTATCTACCAATTCCTCTCTCTCCTGCTCCCCATTACCCCTCCTATGTACCGATTCCTCTCGCTCCAGCTCCCCATTACCCCTCCTATACTGAATCCTTTCTCCTACTCCCATTACCCTCCTATCTACCGATTCCTCTCTCTCATGATCCCCCTTACCCTCATATCTATTGAATACTCTCTCTCCTGCTCCCATTACTCTTATCTAACAATTTCTCTCTCCTGCTCCATTACCCCTCCTATCTACCTATTCCTCTCTCTCCTGCTCCCCATTACCCCTCCTCTCTACTGATTCCTCTCTCTCCTGCTCTCAATTACCCTTCCTATCTATCAATTCCTCTCTCCTGCTCCCCATTACCCCTCCTATGTACTGATTCCGCTCTCTCCTGCTCCCAATTATTCTCCTAACTACCGATTCTTCACTCCTGCTCCTCATTACCCCTTCTATATACTGATTTCTCTCTCTCCTGCTCCCCATTACCCCTCTTATCTAAAGATCCCTCTCCCCTGCTCCCCATTACCCCTCCTATCTACCAATTTCTCTCTCTCCTGCTCCCCATTACCCTCCAATCTACTGAATCCTCTCTCCTGCTCCCCATTACCCCTCCATTCTACTGATTACTCTCTCTCCTGCTCCTCATTACCCCATCTATCTACCAATTCCTCTCTCCTGCTCCCCATTACCCATCCTATGTACCGATTCCTCTCGCTACTGCTCCCCATTACCTCTCCTATCTACTGATTCCTTTCTCCTACTCCCATTACCCTCCTATATACCGATTCCTGTCTCTCATGCTCCTCCTTACCCTTATCTAACAATTTCTCTCTCCTGCTCCTTTACCCCTCCTATCTACAGATTCCTCTCTCTCCTGCTCCCAATTACCCTTCTATCTACTGATTCCTCTCTCTCCTGCTCCCCATTACCCCTCCTATCTACTGATCCCTCTTCCCTGCTCCCCATTACCCCTCCTATCTATCAATTCTTCTCTCCTCCTCCCCATTAACCCTCCTATGTACTGATTCCTCTCTCTCCGGCTCCCCATTATTCTACGATCTACTGATTCCTGTCTCCTGCTCCTCATTACCCCTTCTATATACTGATTTCTCTATTCTCTATCACTGCTCCCCCATTACCCCTCCTATCTGCTGATCCGTCTCCCCTGCTCCCCATTACCCCTACTATCTACCATTTTTCTCTATCTCCTGCTCCCCATTACCCCTCCTATGTAACGATTCCCTCTCGCTCCTGCTCCCATTTCCCCTCCTATCTACTGATTCCTCTCTCTCATGCTCCCCATTACCCTAATCTAACAATTTCTCTCTCCTGCTCCATTTCCACTCCTATCCACCGATTCCTCTCTCTCCTGCTTCCCATTACCCCTCCTATCTACTGATTCCACTCTCTCTCCTCCTCCCCATTACCCCTCCTATCTATCAATTCCTCTCTCCTGCTCCCCATTACCCCTCCTATTGTACTGATTCCGCTCTCTCCTGCTCCCATTATTCTCCTATCTACATATTCACTCTCACTCCTGCTCCCCATTACTACCTATTCCTCTCACTCCCCTCCTATCTACTGATTGCTCTCTCTCCTGATCCCCATTACCCCTCCTATCTAGTGATCCCTCTCCCCTGCTCCCCATTACCCCTCCTATCTATTCCTCTCTCCCTGCTCCCCATTACCCCTCCTATGTACTGGTTCCTCTTTCTCCTGCTCCCCATTATTCTCCTATCTACCGATTCCTCTCTCCTGCTCCTCATTACCCATTCTATATACTGATTTCTCTCTCTCCTGCCCTCATTACCCCTCATAACTACTGATCCCCCTCTCCTGCTCCCCATTACCCCTCCATTCTACTGATTCCCTCTCTCTCCTGCTCCCCATTACCACCTCCTATCTACCTATTCCTCTCACTCCTCCTCCCCATTACCCTTCCTATGTACTGATTCCTCTCGCTCCTGCTCCCCATTACCCCTCCTATCTACTGATTCCATTCTCCTACTCCCATTACCCTCCCTATCTACTGATTCCTCTCTCTCATGCTCCCCATTACCCTCATATCTACTGATTCCTCTCTCTCTCCTGCTCCCCATTACCCTTATCTACCAGTTTCTCTCTCCTGCTCCATTACCCCTCCTATCTACCGATTCCCTCTCTTTCCTGCTCCCCATTACCCCTCCTATCTACTGATCCCTCTCCCCTTCTCCCCATTACCCCTCCTATCTACCAATTTCTCTCTCTCCTGCTCCCAATTACCCTCCTATCTACTGAATCCTCTCTCCTGCTCCCCATTACCCCTCCATTCTACCGATTCCTCTCTCTCCTGCTCCCCTTTACCCCTCATATCTACTGATTCCTCTCTCTCCTACTCCCCATTACCCCTCCTATCTACTGATCCCTCTCCCCTGCTCCCCATTACCCCTCCTATTTATCAATTCCTCTCTCATGATCCCCATTACCCCTCCTATGTACTGATTGCTCTTTCTCCTGCTGCCCATTATTCTCCTATCTACCTATTCCTCTCTCCTGCTCCTCATTACCCCTTCTATATACTGATTTCTCTCTCTCCTGCTCCCCATTACCCCTCCTATCTACTGATCCCTCTCCCCTGCTCCCCATTACCCCTCCTATCTACCAATTTCTCCTCTCTCTCCTGCTCCCCATTACCCTCCTATCTACCAATTTCTCTCTCTCCTGCTCCCCATTACCCTCCTATCTACTGAATCCTCTCTCCTGCTCCCCATTACCCCTCCATTCTACCGATTCCGCTCTCCTGCTTTCCATTATCCCTTCTATCTACCAATTCTTATCTCTCCTGCTCCCCATTACCCCTCCTATGTACCAATTCAACTCGCACCTGCTCCCCATTACCCCTCCTATCTACTGATTCCTTTCTCCTACTCCCATTACCCTCCTATCTACCGATTCCTCTCTCTCATGCTCCCCATTACCCTCATATCTACTGGTTCCTCTCTTTCCTGCTCCCCTTTACCCTTATCTACCAATTTCTCTCTCCTGCTCCATTACCCCTCCTATCTACCTATTAATCTCTCTCCTGCTCCCCATTACCCCTCCTATCTACTGATTCTTCTCTCTACTGATCCCTCTCCCCTGCTCCCCATTACCCCTCCTATCTACCAATTTCTCTCTCTCCTGCTCCCCATTACCCTCCTATCTACTGAATCCCCTCTCCTGCTCCCCATTACCCCTCCATTCTACCGATTCCTCTCTCTCCTGCTCCCCATTACCCCTCCTATGTACCGATTCCTCTCGATCCTGCTCCCCATTACCCTCCTATCTACTGATTCCTTTCTCCTACTCCCATTACCCTCCTATCTACCGATTCCTCTATGTCATGCTGCCCATTATCCTCATATCTACTGATTCCTCTCTCTCCTGCTCCCCATTACCCTTATCTACCAATTTCTCTCTCCTGCTCCTTTACCCCTCCTATCTACCAATTCCTCTCTCTCCTGCTCCTGCGGGTCGATGGTGCCCTAATGCGCATGCACACGATGGAGGGAGCTCCGTTGTGTGCATGTGCGAGACCCGCATAGCGACAGCCAAGCTGCCGCTATAGGTCTCGCACCAAAGGGGGCGTGCTGTCGATGGTGACTTACAGCACACCCCCTTTGGTGGGCTTGCTGGGGGCGTAGCTGCCCAGACGGAGGTGTTCCCTTGGGAACGCCTTTTGTCTGGGTCCGGCCCCACTGACATCTCTAGTGATGTCAGTGGGAGTGCTTTTGGCTCTGATAGAGCCAAAAGCACTCCTGGGCTTGCAGCAGCGAGACCCTACCGCAGGGTCTCATTGCAAGCCCAATGGTCACGATGGTCTTGACCATCGCGACCATCTTTTTGGGTGCTCACATAAGCTGTGGGTGGTCACCCACAGCTATGTGAGCGGCCAGGAGGCCGCTCCATTTTTAGGTAGGAGGGCCCTGATTCAGAGCGAGCGCTCTGGTCAGAGCATCCGGCTCTGAATCAGGCCCTGAGCTCCCTACCTTCTGCACATGACCCCCAATGCCCTCCATTCTTCGCAATTGTCCTGCACCACTTCCCACCACATTTTACTCCCTTTTCCTCCCCTCTCTATGCCCATTTGTACTCCCCCATGCAGATCCATTCACAGTATCCCACGTAAACTTATACCTGACCCTCTTGCATATTTCCCCTCCTTGCACTTATCAGCCCTGTAGTTTGCATCTCCCAACCTGTTTCTTTCTCCCAAATATGTTCTCTGCCCCATCTACTTACCCCAATTGCCTGCTTCCAAATAAAATGATCTCCCTGTACTTTGAACACGTTTTATTTTGCACTGCTCTCCTCATTTCATTATTTCTCAATTAACAGAAGCATAAATCCTGACTCCTCAGGAATCAGAGGGTGACATCTTACACTGGCAACCCAAAGGAGATAGCAGGGTGACTACCATAAGCCTAGGATGATTTACAACAGGGATGGGATGATGCTGATACAGCTACAGAGGCACTCCATCATGCACAGCAGCCTCTAACAACATTGAGTATGTGGGCACAGTGCTCACATGACACATGTATGTCACTACACATCCAACACAGCACCAGGCAGCAGCACAAGGCAGGATCTCAGTGTGGCTCTGACTCTGGCATCTAATTCCCGACATACAAAAAATAGTTTCCCTGTGCTTCCACAGACAGCCCTGCACTTAGTCAGGTGGTGCTTGGGTTATCTGTGGGGCCAGGCAAAATGATCAAAAAAGAGTTACCGGCTAATAGACATGACGGCGCCAAGGGCATATCAGCCTGAAGGGAATCTTCCCGGTGGCTTTAACATCCAATCCAACCCTGGCTGGGGGTGAAGATGGGAGGGGACTGCCTTCTCCTCTCTCTTTGTTACTGCCTGTGACTCCACAGGGCTCCATGAAAATACCACCTAGGGACTCCATAAATAATGTATATTTAATACATACAGCATAAAATCTTCTCACATAGCGCTCCCCCCTCACATAGCTCTCCTCCCCTCAAACACACCATGCTCCACCCTCACTCAGTACCCCCTCCACTCAGCTTTTCCCCACAGCTAGGCCCCACCACAGGGGGGGACAAAGGGGACACATGTACCGTGCTCCGAGATTGCAAAGGGCCCCGGCTCCACAGGAATCTCAGGAGTCTAGTTCATGTGTCCCCCTACCCCTGCTGTATTCAGCACGGCACAGAGACAGAGTTGAGGAAGGCCATCTGCCAGAAGCTTGGAAAAATTAAGTTTTGTTTTGACCTTGTGCAGCGTGCATGACGTCACGCTGCTGGGTCACTCAGAGATAAGCCGGGTCAGAGCAGACAGGGAACAAGAGCAAGCTGCAGGTAAGAGGTGCTCAGTCGGTGGTTGTAGGGTAGTGGGAGATGAATTTGCAGGCAGGATGGAGATGAAAGCACAGGGCTGGTTAGGCACTGGGGCTGTGAGACAGGATGGGGCTGTGAGACATGGGCTGGAGTTGTGAAACACTGACACTGGGGCTGTGAGACAGGTGCTGGGAGGCTGGATCTGTGAGACACTGGGGCTGTGAGGCACAGGGACTGGGGCTGTGAGACACAGGTGCTGGGTGGCCAACCTGCATGTACTGTACCTACTGGAAGGTGATGAGGGGGGCCCAAAAACATGAGCGTGCCGGGCCACGAGATTTCTGTTGCTGGCCTGTGCCTTCAGAACATCTGCCCTTAAACTGTTCTCCCCTTACACATACACAAATCTCACTTAGACCCACCCACAGCTATCCATTTCCCCACTCAGCTAGCCCCTCGCACACATACACACACACATAGCTTTCCTCACTCAGCCATCCCCTCACACAAACACAGCTTTTCTCACTCAGCCACCCCCTCACACACACAGTTTTGATCACTCAGCCACCCCCTCACATACACAGCTTTCCTCACTCAGCCACCCACTCACACACAGCTTTATTCACTCAGCCACCCCCTCACACACACAAACACACACAGCTTTCCTCACTCAGCCAGCCCCTCACATAAACACGCAGC
This sequence comes from Taudactylus pleione, assembly GCA_031769625.1. Classification (NCBI taxonomy): domain Eukaryota; kingdom Metazoa; phylum Chordata; class Amphibia; order Anura; family Myobatrachidae; genus Taudactylus; species Taudactylus pleione. The sequence continues at coordinate 5,096,439 of JAUIMM010000689.1, read as the reverse complement.
TTTCCTCACTCAGCCTTGGCCTTCCAAACATTGGCCCTCATTCAGAGCCGTACGCTCTGAGCAGAGCGCACGCTCTGAATGAGGGCCGCCCTCCATGAAAATGGAGCGTCCTCCTGGACGCTCGTATAGCTGTGGGTCACCACCCACAGCCTATACGAGCGTGCATTTTGATGGCTGCGATGGTCTTGACCATCGCGACCATCGAAACTGCGAGCCAGAGCCTGCGGTTGAGGTTTTCAACCGCAAGCTCCGGAGTGATTTTGGCTCTATCAGAGCCAAAATCACTCCCACTGACATCACTAGTGATGTCAGTGGGCCGGCTTCTGACGGGAGGCGTTCCCGTGGGAACGCCCCCGTCAGGGAGGCACGCCCCCGGCACGCCTACCAAAGGGGGTGTGCTGTCAATCAACATCGACAGCACGCCCCCTTTGATCAGACACAACGAGCGAAGGACTTTCCTTCACTCGTCGCGTCTGGTGCATGCGCACGACGGAGCTCCCTCCGTCGTGCGCATGCTCAGTGCAGAACATCGACCCACTTGCGAGTGGACAGCCGCTCGCGAGTGGGTCTGAATCAGGCCCATTGTGTGAAATTTGGATTTGTCTGTGGGCCTGATTCAGACCCAGTCGCTCTGAATCAGGGCCGGGTTTTTTTTTTTTTAGAATGGCCTCCTGGCCACTCGCATAGCTGTGGGTGACCACCCACAGCTACAGCGAGCAGCCATGATGATGGTTCTCATGGGAAAGCCTCCATTTGGGCAGCCACCACCCAAGCCTGCCCACCAAATGGGGTGAGCTGTCACTCAACATCGACAGCTCGCCCCTTTCTTGCGAGACCCGGAGCGACGAAGTGCCCGTCGCTAGCCAGGTCTCGCACATGCGCTAGCCAGCTCCTTCATGCGCATGCGCTGTGGGCCACCAGCAACCCAGTTGCGAGCGCTCAGCACTTGTGACCAGGTCTGAATCAGGCCCTGTTTGCAAAGTTTGCATTTTAACTGTTCCCATTGGTTTCAATGCATTTTTGCAAAAAAATTAGCATTTGCTGTTTTCTCTTAAACACAACATGAGAGAAAACCATTTTACATCACTTTTGTGGGCCTTGGCCATCAATACATTGTGTGAAATTTTGAGCTGTCTGTGTTTGTTAAAAGAGGAGATATCGCAAAGTTTGCGTTTTTGCCGTTCCCATTGGTTTTAATGCATTTTTGCATAAAACGAGCATTTGCTGTTTTCTCTTAAACACAACATGGGAGAAAAAACATTTCTCCCACCACTACACCTGTGAGGAAGCTGAGAGACAGAACATAGCAGGGATAGTATAAAGAAATCTAGTGCGACAAGGTCATGTGCACATGCAAACCAGGCAAACTACCCTATGAAGTGTTTGAGCTCCTATGTAGTGTTTGAGCACATTCATACATTATACATGTACTATGCAGTGATTTATCCAACTCATTAATATACTGTAGTAGAAAGCAAAAGTACAGGATTATAATGACATGGAGTGCTCTGCTCTCCAGAACATAGCTTGAAATCATAAGTGCATTACCTTTCTATCTACTGATTCCTCGCTCTCCTGCTCCCCATTACCCTCCTATCTACCAATTCCTCTATCTCCTGCTCCCCATTACCCCTCCTATCTACCGATTCCTCTTTCTCCTGCTCCCCATTATCCCTCCTATCTACCAATTCCTCTCTCTCCTGCTCCCCATTACCCCTCCTATCTACCGATTCTTCTCTCCTGTTCCCCATTACCCCTCCTATCTACCAATTCCTCTGTCTCCTGCTCCCCATTACCTTCCTATCTACCGATTCCTCTCTCTCCTGCTCCCCATTACCCCTCCTATCTACCAATTCCTCTCTCCTGCTCCCCATTACCCCTCCTATCTTCCGATTTCTCTCTCTCATGCTCCCCATTACTTCTCCTATCTACCAATTCTTCTCTCCTGCTTCCCATTATCCCTCCTATCTACCGATTCCTCTCTCCTGCTCCCCATTACCCCTTCTATCTTCCGATTCCTCTCTCTTCTGCTCCCCATTACCCCTCCTATCTACTAATTCCTCTCTCTTGCTCCCCATTATCCTTTCTATCTAACAACTCTCTCTCCTGCTACCCATTACTCTTCTATCTACCGATTCCTCACACACATACACACACACATAGCTTTTCTCACTCAGCCATCCCCTCACACACACACAGCTTTCCTCACTCAGCCAGCCCTTCACACACACACAGCTTTCTTCACTCAGCCACCCCCTCACACACAGCTTTCCTCACTCAGCCACCCCCTCACAAACACAGTTTTCCTCACTCAGCAACCCCACCGCTCACACACACACTTTTCCTCACTCAGCTACCCACACACAAACAGCTTTCCTCGCTCACTAAAATTTCCCTCTATACACCTTTCTCCCCCCTTACTCAGATCTCCCACTTCACACACACAGATCTTCTCTCCTTATGCATACTAACCACCACCCCCACATCTCCTCCCCTAAACAGAGCTCCCCTCCCTTCACACACATATCACACCCCTTATTCAGATCCCGACCCGCTCACCTCACTGTAGCAGGGTGCAGAAGATCAGCAGTGCTGCTGCTAAACTGAGAATAGATCACAGTGCCTTCATACTGGGGGAATGTTGTGGCTTGAGCCACAAGCACCACTCTGCCCACACCTTCAGGCTTAGCTCAGAGTATGCTCTGCTACCCTAGTCGGATGTCTGTTTTCCAGCACCCAGATGCTGACTGCTCTGCATGAAAGCTGTCTGTGGGAACTGGAGGAGATGGGAACTCGTAGCTCAATGCTCCTCTGCTGACAGGCCACTGACCAACAGGCTGCCTCTCTCATGAGGGTGATATGCTTCTGGGGGTGGGGCCATGTGCATCAGGCAGCCTCTCTTCCTGACCCTGCCACTGCCAAACATTCAAATTGACAGGTCAGGTGCAACATAGTGGGGAGAGAGGAGGAAGTAGAGGACCCAGCCAGGGGGACTGTGTGAAGAAGAGCCACCCTGCCATGCTTCCCTGCAGGATGTGGCTGCCTGTCATACAGTCGGCACAGCAACAATTGTCTCAGCAGTAGCTGCAGGGAGAGCACCTTTCCAGCCTGGCGCCTCCCTGCAGTGCAGGCTTTGCTGAGTAGATTGCACCTGTCCTGTTTATATCATTGCACATACTATGATATCTCGCCACCTGTGGTGGTTGGGCCGTAGGGGGTGGCTGCCCAAACGGAGGTGTTCCCATGTGGACGCCTGCTGTTTGAGGGTGGCCCCACTGACATCACGAGTGATGTCAGTGGAGAGATTCCAGCTCTGTTAGATCCGAAATCTCTCTGGGGCTTGCGGCCACAAGACCCTACCACAAGGGTCTTGTTGCAAACCCGATTGTCGCGATGGTCTTGACCATCGCGACCATCTACCTGGCCGCTCGCTATAGCTGTGGGTGGTCACTCACAGCTATGCGAGCAGCCGGGAGGCCGCACAAAAAAAAAAAAAACGCCCTGATTCAGAGTGAGCGCTCTTTCAGAGCGTCTGGCTCTGAATCAGGGCCTCTGTTCTAGACTTGAAAAAAATATGGTTTTGTACCAAACAATTGTGATTAATGTACTGTATTGTGTTATATTGACAAAAATGTTTTGTGTTATACTTTATAATTTTTTGCAAAATCGAATAAAAATATATATAAAAAAAAAGGCTGTAAGTCCCTATTGCTGCACCGTGGCTGCGACCAAATGCTGGCCCCATTAAAATCAGACAGAGAAAATGGACCAGACAAGTAGATCATAATTAATTTATGCGGACAGGCATAAGAAATTATGCAATTTACGCAAACCCGACATGGCTCTTTCCAATTTGCAATCTGCTTTTTGAAAAAGCATCTTGGATGCGAAATGTACGTTAAACGGACAAAGGGCCTGATTCAGAGCCGGACGCTCTGACCAGAGCGCTCGCTCTGAATCAGTGCCCTCCTCCCTAAAAATGGAGCGGCCTCCGGACGCTCGCATAGCTGTGGGTTACCACCCACAGCTTATGCGAGCGTCCATAATGATGGTCGCGATGGTCAAGACCATCGCGACCATCGGGCTTGCGACGAGACCCTGCGGTAGGGTCTCGGTGAATGCAAGCCCTGAAGTGATTTTGGCTCTATCAGAGCCAAAATCACTCCCACTGACATCACTAGTGATGTCAGTGGGGCCGGATCCGGACGGTAGGTGTTCCCATGGGAACGCCTCCATCTGGCAGCCATGCCCCCGGCACGCACACCAAAGGGGGTGTGCTGTCAGTCACCATCGACAGCACGTCCCCTTTGGTGCGAGACCCCGAGCGACATATTTCTCGTCGCTCGCCGTCTCTCGCGCATGCGCACGACTGAGCTCCCTCTGTCGTGCGCATTCGCCCAACATCAACCTGCTTGCGAGCGACCTTCGCTCGCGAGCGGGTCTGAATGACCCCCCCAGTGTCATGGACACCTATATGTCCTTTTAATGTTAAAATGGCCAAGCTAGTTTCTATTTAGGCAGTTAGCAATACATTGTTTATTATTTTTATTTTGCAGCAATACCTCCTGCTCAGGGCATAATGGCATTGATGTATATTGAAATCTGGTTTGCAGTGTGACCCTCTGAGTGGAAAGTAGCCCCCAAGGGGATTTATCTTCAATGTTGACAGCATAAGCTATATGAAATAATACTAATACAATGACACTCTCCAAAGTTCAATCCACTATTGAAACATTGCATTTATAATAGTGTCACATACAGGGTTATGTTGTTCTCAAGAGGTAGAAGAGTGGTATATTAATTAACAAGAAATTTTTTCAGCAATTGCTAGTAGGTGAACCTAGATCAGCATGCCCATTGAATGGAGGATCTCCTGATATACTAATGCCTTAATTAACAGGCTATATCATCTAGAGTTGTACCTAACTTGATAACAAATCAACAGAAGACATCATCGATCTGGTCAGCAGAGGTCATAGTCGCAGGAAAACCTGCAGAGGAGGAATAAGGAATAACAGGTACACAATCCATAGCCACAATCATAGACATATAAGGAAAAACCAAAGTCACAGCACCAGGGCCTGAAACCCCTTGCAAACTGAAAGCGCACAAAAGCTGACTCTGGGGAGGATGACATGGACTGCACTGTCAACAAAGGTGCCAAAGCACCTGCCAAAGCCACTAACGCATTAGCGGCCACCCAAGTATCCATCAACTGGGGAGAGCAAGCATCGTTGCGGAAACCATGAGTAAGAGGTGGGTGGGAGGTAATGGAACCTGCTGCACTACAGGTGCAGCATCACCTAGCGAAAGCCACCAGGGAAAAAACACATGTATTGTTTAAGCGCGCCCACCATGGCACACATGATGTGCCAATGGTGGGATATAGTATTGTGACCCAGCGCCATGGGCCCCCCACCAGTGGCAAATTCAGGAGTTCTAGAGGAGGTGTCCATATGCGTTATTTCAGAGTGAGTGAGTCCAGTCTATGAAGAGACTGCAAGTAGCTTTAATATGCATCATCCAAAATATACTGTATAGTGTCCTTTAATTCCAGGATATATAGGGCCTGTGATCATAGTAACCCATTATTTGTGTCATACATAGTGTATTGTGTGTCATAATTCCAGCATACACAGGGCCAGCGATCACAGTAAACCACCATATGCCTCATACATAGTGTATTGTGCATCACGATACAGCAGCACATCTCTAACAGTACATGTGTTCCAAATCTCCTAGCTGGTGCACAGGTTATTGCTGGCTGACACATGTTAAAAGGAGGTGCTAATTATTTAATTTGTGACACTAAGAACATGGAGCACCAGTAAAATTCCATTATATTACTATTTTCTATTTTGGTCATGGGAGTGGGCTGGGGGTTCTCAAGGCAAACGGAAACCCCCCTGCACCTGCCTATGCACACTAAAAGCAGCTCTGCCTACCGACACCACTGCACTGTAAAGCGGGGCAGTGTAAGCCCTCTGGCCATGATTGGGCATCATAACACCCTGTACAGCAGCCACACGCTGGACCTTAGCTACTGGTATCATTTTTATTGGGTATTTGAATATATTAAATGTTATTGCTACTTAGAACTTGAATATATGAAATGTTTACTCATTGTGTCCTAGATAAAAGAGTAATATAGTATTTATTTCTCATATTATTTCTTTTACCCTGAAGGTAATAGTATAAAAAAGGAGGGGGTTCCCAGCGCTCACCAGAAAACTAAAGAAGTAAACCCAGCCATTGTGTATATAAATATAATTTTGTTTTTATATATTGAAAATAATTCTAAATCTTGACCTTAAATTAGAATCAATGACAAAGGTGATATAACTAAATAGTGTAACATTGATCTAATGCCAGAATACACATAATGTGGATACAAATGATGAATAACATAAAACAGATGCCATAAAAGGGGGGTGCTATTATAGGAGCTGATGTTACTATACACACTAGAGATGGTTAGTGAGTGTCTCAACACAATGACTCAAATCATTCAGATGTTCAAATGATTTGAGTCACCCACCTCTCTAGCTTCTCTGTCAGTGGGAGCCTGAGTGAGTGGCAGCTCCGCCCCCTACACTGCTGATGTGACCCACCCGATCATACTTCTGCACTGAGTCAGATCAGCAGTGTAGGGGGCGGAGCTGTCAGTGACTCACTCTGAGTCGTGCTGCTACTGCCAGGGCTCAGGGGAGTGCAATAACTCAGGAGAGTCAGTGCAGAACCTTGATCTGCAGTGCTGGGCTGTGGGGGATAGATCTGTCAATGACTCACTCAAAGTTGCTGGCACCTCTGCTTCCTACAGCTCTAAAAAGCCATTTCCAGAGACACTATCTCGAGACACTTCACAGAGTTGAGCCATGTAGCTCAACTCAGTGCTGTGAGTTGCTCTGCCCATCCATAGTATACAGCCCTAGAGCTGCAGCAGAAAAGCAGCCAGACCCCTATCAGCCAGGCAGCCAGAGCCCTGCCCCTCCCAGCTAGTGACAGTCACAGAAGCTCCTCCCCCAAATAGAGACGAGGAGCTGCTCTCTGGTAGTGATCACACAGCAGCCATTTTGTGCTGGGAGATGAGATCCAACCTCCCTCTGCTTATAAGTGTAAGTTCCAGCTCTTCTTCTTAGCAAAAGGGAAGGTGGAGGGAGGGTGTTTGAAGACATCTTTCCTACTAGCACAGGGGAATGGGGAGGGAGGAGTTGTGAGAAGACATCTTGCCTTCAAGAAGGGAAAGCATGGCAGGGCTGCAGGGTGAAGGAAGTTGCTGGGACAGGAGAATGACCAGGAACTGTAGAGGGGAAATGTGTGTTCATAGCACAAGGAAGTTGAGATAAAGGAGAGGTAAGATTGTTCGTGTTAGCATGTGATTGGTGGTAAAAAGAATATGGTTAGAATTATAATATTTAATGGGTGCACATATCCCCTCATATAACCCTATAAACCCTCATATGCCCATATAAAACTTTGTATAACATCATTTAGCCTCACCTACTGTACCTTGTTTTGTTTCATTACAAGTGGGTGATTCTATTGTAGGGATGGCCATCAATGAGACCATCAGTGATTTCCATCGATGGCACACAAACTATTGATGTGGAACCATCAATGGTTTGCACACCATCAATGGCCACCGCTGCTGGGGGATGCCATGCCAGGAACCATTAAAAAATGGGGATGGGGCTTAGTGGCCGCCCCTCTGCCATAGTCATCCATCTATGGCAGAGAAGCATTGGTTCCCTGCCAATGATGGCAAAAAATCTAGTTGACATCGGCCAGAAACCATTGATATTTTGAAAACATCGATGGTAGATGGCTGTCCTATTCTATTGTATTCACTTATGGCTGACACTAATGAGTGCCTGATGGAGCAATTAAATTGTTGCCCTGTTCTGGCACGAATGCTGTGGGTGGACACATTTTTGCTTGCACCATTCTGAGGTGGGGAGCAAAAAAATGTGAGAAAAGTCCTATTTTTTGGTAGCCAAAATTTCGTTTGGGTGCACTAACCAGGGCTTTAAAAGGACATAGCCAGTTTACACGGCTAAACCCAGTCTATTTTGGCGCGATAAACACCCAAAAACAATTGAATATCGCCCCCAGCCTCCCGTCAATTTAGATGGGAGACTGGGCATGATAAAACAATAGAATCAGCCCCATAGAGTCTCTCATGCCTTCAGATATCCTATACATCCCCAGTCTCACCAAGTAATGATGCTGTTTTTACTCATATATATAGCTTCACATGCAATCACATCTGGGCTGAGTTGGAAGCAAAGTAAAAACAGCAAGTAGCTTTGCACCTTGAATAAACAATGTTGCAGTGAAAGGGGTGCAATTATTATTTTTATTGCATGCAGGGTGAATATTATCTGCTTTGCATGTAGCCTAATGATGCTGGTCAGCTTTAATTTTACACTGCAATTTATATTTGAGCTAGGACGTGGCCCTCTCACATCTAAATCTGTCTGCACATATTGCATCTTTACTACTGCAGTATGACATGGCTTTGCCCAGTTGTAAAGTTACTAGCTTATTTTTTTTTGCTTTGCCCCATATTTATATATTACTTAGTACATGTGTTTAATTATTCACAGTAGTCCCTGTCCCAGTGGTATAGCTGGTAAAAAATAAAAAATGGTGAGTGACAAGAAAGTGCTGCCAAAAGAATGGTTAGAACAGGGATAGGGGCCAAACCGTAAGGAGAACAAGGAAAGACCAGAAGGGCCACCAGTATAATTACAAAAAAAAAATGAAGATAGATCCCCTAACATAAGTCCTGCCCCCACCTTTCTGCAATCTCTATAACAGCTATAAGGAGATCTATCCATAAATCCTGTACTAGCGAGAACACAGCCTGACACCTCCCCTGCAAGATGCCCAGCACTACCAGACACACAAAGTTATGGGGACACAGCTATGTCTCCCCCAGCAGTGGCTCTTCTGCCATCCTCTAAGCAGCTACAACTCCCACTGATCTTCGGCACGGCCCGGGATGCTAAGCACCACACCGGGCTATGCACTGTCTCCAGGATCTAGTCACTGGGTCCTGGAAGCTGAGGGGTCTTCAGGACACTCACTCTGGTGCCTGCTTTAGCTGGCAGGTATATTCCTCCCAGTGGGCGGGCATGTCTCTTACGGCAAAGCTACTATCCCTGTGGGTCATCTCTGGCAATGTGGTCCTCCTGCTGGCCTCCTCTCCTAATGCCTCTCTGCCTTGTCCCTCCAGTGCTCTTCAGGCGGTCCCTCCTAGCAATACTCCAGCAGTCAGTGGCAGCAGTTAACCAGTCTCTGGTAAAGTGTATGGTGCAGTGGTCACTTCCCCGGCAGTCGCTGGCTCTCTCTACCTCCCGGCGGGATCCTCCCAAGGACCAGTGGCAGTAGCAGGCAGCAGTTGTGTTCTAGCAATGATCTGTCTTCACCACAGTAACTGTGCAGCAGCATCCTCAATGGCAGCGGATCCTCCGGTCATAGTGGCAGTCTCCACAGTGGCAGCAGCAATCTTCCAACAGGTGTCCTGGCAGGGTCTTTACTCTAGGGGGCTGACTCTCTCTCTGTCGATGTATCTCCCAGGTTTTTTCCTCATGGCAGGCTTTTCCTCTTGCATGGTCCTCTCTGGATCCTCTTCACCTGTAGCCACCGGGTCCTCTGTTCCTCACAGTGGGTCTTCTAGAGGACACCTTCCGCACTGCCTGTGCAGCTCCCAGGCACAACTGCATTAATCCTGAGCTGGGGTCCTCCCCACACTGCGGCAGCTTCTCTGACTGTGCCATAGGCGCTGACCTCTGGCCCTGTCCTGCAGTTCCTATCACCCTGGTCTCTTGACACCACCCCTCGCGGTGCACACGTCCTTCTGCGCATGTGCAGAAGTATGCCAGAGGGACTTTTTGTCATAGACCTGGAAGTCCCTCATTCACAAAGGACAACTTTTACTGAGAAAGCTGTCCTTTGCGATTTTCTTCATGCATACCAGCATAACTAATGCTGGCATCCATGCAAAGGGTGGTGGGATGCATCATATCCCCAATGTGATGCATCATTCACCCTGCCCAATGAGGCATATATATATATACATTTATGTTTAAAAAGTATCTATAGGGGCTGCAGTACATCTAAATGAGCCCCTAACTAAGGGGTGACCCCATAACTATGGGGGTACCATATACATATCCTTTAATGTTGTTCTAAACATTTAGTCCACACTTGGCATGTGTTCTTTAATTTACATCTTGAGAGTAATCATAGGCCCACAAGTGGAATCTGTAATTGGGTTCATCACCCAGTGGAGACATGTTCTTGTTTGTTAGATGATTATCCAGAATCACATGCAGTTATATGTGCCCCACAAAATACCTACAGCTTGATTTTCTTCTAGGGATGGACAAGTTTAGCTTTGGGTTTGGTGGAACTGGAAAGAAGTCTCTGAAATAGTTCGATAAGTATGGGGAGGTAATTCACTCTCATACTTAAGGTGACTAATACATACATGCTCATCTATTAATTGCAAAATGCCCAACCTTATGTATTTTAACTATTTATGTATTTATTTTTGTAAAATGTTTCTGGAAGTGTGTATTGTTCTCTGGCCTGTCACAGCATTGATAGAAATTGACTATAAGGGGTAAATTTACTAAGCTGAGAATTCGGGAGAGTTTGGAAACTCTGGATAGTTTTTGCATTTTTTCCCACTCTCAAATTTACTGATGTCAAACTCGGGAGAAAAATCTCCCTTGCTACGGGAAAATACTGGAGAGTTAGCAAACTATCTTCAATTCACCATCAGCAAAACTTGAGAACCTTTTCACTAGTGAAGCTAGGATTCTGGAATTTACCAAGCAGAGAGTTTCTAAACTCTCATGAGATGGGAAAACTCTCCTTTAAAAACTCGTGAAAACTTACACCTGCCTGTGATCTGAGAGTTTGGCAGAAACATACACAGATCACTGTGATCCATGTATGTTTCTGCCTGTAATTATAGAAAAAAAATTAAATATCAGAAAAAAATTACATGGCTTCCCTCCCTAAAAGCCTAACCAGCCCCAGGCTTGCCAGACAGTCCTGGTTACTAAAATTACGGGGAAAAAAATGTGTAGGGTTCCACCGTAATTTAGAAACCAACACCAGCCTGCAGGGCCAGTCCTGGTTTTAAATTTAGGGAGAGAAAAAATGCATGGGGTTCCCCCTATATTTAAAACCAGCAACGGACCCAAAACAGCTGGGCTGTAATGCCACAGCTCGGATACCCTTTCACCGGGGCAAAAGCATTATCAGCCCAAGCTGGTCAGTCCAAACCAGGGATCTCACGGGAGGTGGGGACCCCCCAAAAAAGGGGTCCCCACTCTACCTTAACCCCAGACATGGTCTGAAGCCCATGGCTCTTCCCCGCACCCATAGAGTGTTGGGTACGGGGGTAATAATGTAAAGAATACAAAAAAACTATTGTATTTTACAGTGGAACTACAGGTGCCAGCATGCCTGCCATTTGGCACTTGTGGAACTACAAGTGCCAAAAGATGGGCGGCACCTGTACCCCCACTGTAAAATAAAGTTAAATAAAGACAAAACACACACACCGTGACTAATAAAGCTTTATTAAATACACCTACCCATTCACAGATACTTACCTATACCAGATGCTTCTGTCCTCTTCTCCAGTAGAATCCTTAATGACTGGCCCTGCAAAAAACATTGCATACTCACCTATATCCTGGCGCTGTAACTGAACTGTACTGAACTATCATACTCTAAACCAACATGGTTGGATAATCAACTTCAAGAAGTCGAATCTCAATCTGTCCCAGAAACTTCTATTTCTGGGCATGATATTGGATATGGAATCACAGAGGATTTTTCTTCCAACAGACAAGACCAGGGATATCCGGTTGTTAGTTCAGCTGGTCCTCAGACCAAAGAAGGTGTCAATGCTTCTCTGTCTGGCTCTCTTAGGAAAGATGGTAGCTGCTTTCGAGGCACTACAGTTCAGCTGGTTCCACTCCAGGGTTTTTTCAGCTGGACCTGTTAGCACATGGGTCAGGGTCTCATCTGCTTCTACACTGGGAGATCCATCTGAGACCGGTTAACAGAGTGGCCCTTCTCTGGTGGATGCAATCCACAAATCTTTTAGTGGGCCGGAGATTCGGAGTGTGGGACTGGCTCATCGTAACAACGGATGCCAGCCTCTGAGGATGGGGAGCAGAAGTCCTTGATAACCACTTTCAGGGTCGATGGTCCCCTCTAGAACAGAAGTGGCCCATAAATGTGTTGGAACTCAGAGCGATTTACAATGCTCTGATAGAGGCAACAGAGTTTTTAAAGGCTCATCCAGTAAGAGTTCAGTCCGACAATGCGATGGCCGTCGCTTACATTAACCGCCAAGGAGGGACTCGGAGGCACATGGCTATGCGAGAAATCCATCTCGGGGAATGGACACTTCATCCAGATGTGTTCAACGCATTGATATGTAGATGGGCATGTCCTCAGGTGGACCTCATGGCATCACGACTGAATCTTCAGCTCCCAGTATACGTGTCAAGAAATCGAGATCCGCAAGTAGAAGTAGAAGATGCTCTGACAAGTCCGTGGATCTACGACCTCGTTTACCTTTTTCCTCTGATTCCGCTTCTTCCTCGTTTTCTAAAAAGGATAAAACAAGAGACAGCCTCTGTATTTCTCGTGGCTCCGAACTGGCCTTGGAGAAGTTGGTTCTCAGACCTTCGGTCCCTATTGTCAGATTATCCGTGGCCCCTTCCTCTGCGCCCGGATCTTCTACAGCAGAACCCTTTCATACACCCCAACTTAGCGCAACTGCGTTTAACGGGGTGGCTCTTAAAACTGATATACTAAGATGCAGAGGCATCCCAGACGCAGTTATTCCCACCATGATATGCTCCAGGAAGCCAGTTTTGGCTGCACATTATCATCGCATCTGGCGTGCTTATATCTCATGGTGTTCCAGTTGGGGTCTTCCGTCTAGGACTTTTCGTTGGTCCCGGTTTCTGCTTTTCCTTCAGACAGGTATGGATTCTGGCCTTTGTCTGTGAACCTTAAAGGTGCAGGTTTCTGCCCTTTCCATTTTCTTTCAAAGGAAATTGTCCCTCCTTCCTGAGGTGCAGACGTTTCTTCAAGGGGTCTTGCGCATGCAGCCCCCTTTTGTACCTCCAATAGCTCCCTGGGATCTAAACTTAGTGCTTCTATCTCTTCAGTTGCCTGTGTTTGAACCTTGGAGGAGGTTGATCTTAAGTACCTGTCTTGAAATATGGTCCTCCTCCTAGCTCTTGCTTCGGCTCATAGAGTTTCAGAATTGGGTGCTCTGTCTTATAAGCCACCTTACCTTGTGTTTCATGCTGATATGGCGGAACTCCGGATGGTAGCCACCTTCCTCCCCAAGGTTGTGTCAGCTTTTCAAGTTTTGCAAATTTGATATGTTTGCTACTTCGGCATCCCGGTTTGGCTGGGACTGACCCTGCAGCCTGGTGTTGGTTTCTAAATTACACATTTTGTTCCCTGTAATTTTAGAAACCAGGACTGGCTAGCAAGTCCGGGGCTGTTTAAGCTTTAGGGGATGGGGTCTATGTCATATTTTTTTTTTACTTTTAAACAATTTTTTTATAGGCTAGAACACAAGCAGCCTTCACATACTGTATCTCACTGGTATGTGCAGGCTGCTTGCTTGGGAGAGTTTTGCAGAGAGAAAACACTGCAATCTCAGGTGAGTCATCTCCTGCAAAACCTGCTTCTTTGGGGAGAAATCTCCTGCAAAACCTGCTACTCAGGAGAGAAATCTCACTTTGCTTTACCATCAGCCATCTCACTCTCAGCTAAACTCACTTCTTTGTAAATTTGTGAGTCTTAGGAGCTGCAAATCACCTGAGTTTCGGTGAAGCTAATCAAGTTGAAAAAAAAGCAAACTCTCCCAGACTCGATTCTTAGCAAATTTACCCCTTAGGGCTAAATTCAATTAGCTGCAAGTTCTTCAGTGTGCAGTACTATATTACATTAATGCGCACTTTGAGGGATATTTTCATGTAGCATGCTCCTGATATCCGTGCATTTCAAATACGTGAAATCACGGCAGTGTCTGGCATTCATTTGGCAGTGTGCGACCTACGGGCCTGATTTAGAGATTTTCGCAAAGCTGATATATACACAGATCGAGTGATTGTTTGCCAGTGCGCATGTGTGAAAGCCACACTGCACACATGCAGCGATTGTATTATGATTATGCTCGTACAGAAGGACCACTGGTAAAGTGACAGGTAGTCAGCATTTGGGGGTGGTAACATGGGTGGTAAGAAAAATTTACCTGTGTTGCAGTGTTTAAGCGCTGTTTCATGAGCATGCATAAAATTAGCTATTGTGATCTTTGCAGCATGAGAGCTCTCTGCATGTCAGAAGAATTGCAGTGATTGCTGCTGGTCAGACTTCACTTACATGCTGCGTGACTGCCCGATATGCGTCGATGATACCTATGTTTATGCTATTGTATGCCTTTGTACAGATATGAGAAGGTAACAGTGAGCATCCCTATGCTCGGCTATGCATTGAAAGGCATTAGAATATTTTACCAACTGCGATGTTAAGTACATGGAAGAGTGGGGAAATCAACCTGAACTCCATAAAAGGGGCAAGTAGGATAGTAGGACAGTGTAAATGGCTGTTATTGGCCATGACCAAAGTATGGGAGGCAGCTACAGTACATGGTGTCACATTGTTGGTTTGGTTTCTTCTTCAGGGTCCATGGTCTCCACAGGGTGAGTTTGGTGTGTGAGTTATGGATCTGGAATCCAGGCACCACAATTAAAAGCTTTCAGCTCCTAGGATGCAGTTGGTATACTCTCCCTATACCCCGCCCCTGAGCCAGAGGCACCTCAGTTTCGTTGGTGCCCGGCTGGAGTCGGGTCATCATTATGCAGGGTCTGGTTAGGCAGACCTTAAGCTTGTTGTATTTAGATGCCTATATTAAATCCCAAGTCGGGCTTTTGACATCGGGATTCCACCGGCTGGCATCCTGGCCATCGGTAAATTGACTACATCCCCTTTCCCACTTACTACTGGCAAGGCAGTGGGTCTGCTTGAATGTAACCCCACTTTTGGCAGGCTCACCCATTGACAAGACCTGCTTGAAGGAAGGGCTATCCGGATGATAGGTTTACAATAAAAAAGGCAGAGCGTCAATAGGTTGGCAGGGTTAAAAGGTCGACATTCAAATGGTCAACACAATTAAAATGGTTGACATGATTTTTCTTGATTTTTAGGGTTAGATTTTTAGGGTAGGGTTGAGTTAAAATAAAAAATAATGAGTTGACCTTTTTGTGTCAGGGGATGGTGTAATAATGGCGTCTTTCCAATGAGCTGCAATTTGCTGGATGTGATAGACTCACCACAAAATTGCCGGAAACACTGCCTTGTGGTTAGCTGTCATCCCGATTTTCTAATGTTGTGGTATGAAAATCAGCATTGAGAATGTCGACAGACCTTTTTTTACTTATTTAAACCTAAGCCCAACACTTAAAAATAAGAAAAAAACTGTATGCTGACATTTTAACCAGGTCAACATTGATTGTTGACCTAAAGTCAATGCTAAATTTCTAACATTCAGAACCTGTCGACATTCTGACTGAATCCCGTTGAAGGCACATGTCACCAGATGTAATAGCCAGTGATTTATAAAGTCACTGAAAATGCATCAGAAAAAGCCATCAAACACTAGCGGTGCCTCTGGTCAGCAAAGCAACGGATTGGCTGAATGCGGTGTATTCTAGCCAATAACCAAAGTCCATACAATGGCTTACTTTGATCATTCGCAACAGGCACTCCCCAGAGAGCTAGTTATGCACTGACTAAGTGGTTTTTGTGTTGAGAAGCCTGAGAGCTATTTCACACATGCCGATTTTGACCGGCCGGCAAAAAAACAGCCGTTTTTTTGTCGGGTGTGAAATGTAGTAAGGTGGGTCCTTTCACATGGCCCGGTTGCTCTGTTACAGCCGGAAATATACACTGAGAAGGACGGTTGTCATGCCGTGGGCCGTGATATCCCTGCAAGCCAGTGGTGTATAGGAAACAATATTTCCTTTCACACACACTGGCCGGCCTGTGCAGCAGCTGCTGGGCATGCCCAATAGATACATTTAAAAAAAAACATTAAAAGCATCCCAAAACCCTTGCTTGTGAAAGGAACTGAGTGTCTGAAAAAGGCCAACTTTCACCTGTTTTTTTTCTGGCCTTCCAAAACTGCCAAATGTGAAATAGGCCTAAGGATCATGGATTTTACATGGACTTGTAATTAGTAAAGGGTAGGCACTCCTCCCGCGTTCTGCCCACTTCCTAGTGAAGTGAGCAGAATGGGGAGAATTTCCGTGGCGATTGTGGGTCCCCATGTAGGGGGCGGGGCTTAATGATGCGATTCTCAGTGAATTGCATTATTTAGCCCCGCCCCCTATTTAAATTGAAGCCAATCACAGCAATTTGCTGTGAAGGGTTCGGGGCTTAATGATGCAACTCATCAGGACCCTCCCCCATCACAGCCCACCTGCTTCTCCTACCAAGGCTTCTCCCAGGGAGGAGAAGCCAAAGGTAGTCAACTATGCAATAAATATATATTTTTTTATCAAATTATGTCATTGTTTAACATAAAAATTCTTGACCTAGTATGGGTCACGTATAAATGTGCAAAAATGTACCCAGCAGGGAAACTGCACTTTTGAGGTGTGATGCATGACTGAGAAGGAGGGATGGGTATTTGTATCCTCTGATGGGAGGAGTCAGGAGGTGATCGGGGTGTTGTTGGTTTTCTAGCTAGATGTGGGCTCAAAACAAAACACATTTATTGGTACTTAACATTTCACCAGGGAGATTTTTTTCTTCAACCATCCAGGCAGCTAATGCTGGGCACACACTGAGATGATGGATCAGTCAGCAGACAGATCTGCCATCAGAGCGGCCGATTGGTAAGCTACACACACTTACCAATTGTCCTCTTGATGTGACTGGGCTGAATTCACACCTCTACGGGCATTTAAATTTGGCCACCCAGTTGTCCGTGTCGATGTCCCCTGCAGCAAGTGCATGGGTGGTCAGCGGTTTGCCCGTACAAACAGCCAGATGCACGTATATATCTATCAGATATATTGGTATCTGCTGTACTGCAGGGCCCACCAGATATGTCTTTAAACAAAGTCGTTCATATCGGGTACAAACACCCGCCTATGCACTTGCGATATATCGCCAATTGTGTACCTACACTGGCCGATATAATGTGGGTGCATTGACTGGTGTGTACCAGCAATATGTCTGAACTACATCATTCACAGCTGATGGCCAATATATCAGCACATTGGGCCTGATTCAGAGCCGGTCGCTATTTGCGCTCGCTCGTCCCGAAAATAGGGGAGGCTATTCAAATGAACCGTTCGCTGTTTGCGGTCTGTTCACGCCTCTAGGTCTGAACGAGCGAACAAAACTTGCGGTCGTTTTTTGGGAAACTACGCCCCCTGGCCGCTCGCATCCTACGTCATGTCCGCTATTTATTAGATTAATCGAGTACATCGAACAGGGTATGAGCTGCTCGCTATTTTTTGCTACCACAATTTTGCGAGCAGTTCTGGCTAAAAAAAAACCCAGTGACGTGGTCAATGACGCTGCTGTTTTAATTATGCACACCCATAAAACGCCCGTTTTGACCTTTAAGCATGCCTGCGTTCGGATCTCCACTCCCCTTTTTCAAGCACCTTCCCCTGTTACCACCCACATACGCCTCATTCTGTCACTCAAATTATCAGGCATTCGCTATTTTGCGAGCACATGAATTTCGGCCGCACTGACTGGTTCGCGCATGCGTATTACGATCCGTACGCATGCGCAGTTGGGCAAACATCGCTCGGAGCGAACGAGCAGCCACTTGCGTCCGGCTCTGAATCAGGCCCATAGTGCTGTGTGCCCCAGCGGGGGGAAGGTGGTTCCCATTTTAATGATAGCCTAACACACTGGATATCTATTTCTTTGCACATTAATTGCAAATCTTTAGTATCATAGGCGTTTAATGTGGAAACAGTTTTTGAATGGGGGCAAATGGGGTTTACAAAGGGGATTAGGTAACAGGGCCCCATCCTCCGCCTGTCTTTCTGTTGATAACATCCCTCCTTCTGGACTCCCCACTGCCACACTGCACATTCAATGTATATCTCACTCTAGTCATTTCCACCTCAACATCTCTAGGATGAGGCCCTTTCTCACTCGATGCCTCCAAAACCCTTATACATGACGTATGATCTCCTGCTTCAACTACTGTAACCTCCTCCGACTAATCTATAATAAACTCTGCTGCTGTTCTCCATTTCCTCTCTAACCACTTAGAATCCAGGTCATACTCCTCACCTTAAATACTCTGCCCCCTCCTACATCTACAATCTTATTTCTCTCCTCTACCCCGGTTAGAACCATGCACTGTCACCTCCTAGATTCAATGTACCCCGCGATGGTGCAATGTGATGTAACGATACATTGTGCATGCCATACACACTGCGTGATCGGGTATACAATGGCAATGTGGTGTTATATGCTACATGTAACAGCACCATGTCATTCAGTACATCGTCCCATCTGCTGTGCAAAACAGTAGATGGGACGATGCGATGAACGACAGATTAGGTGTGTACAATATATCTTTTCTGATCTGTGTCAGAACCATATATCGTACAATATATTATATAGTGTGTATCCAGCTTAAGGTAGAGTAAGATCGTCAGTCTTGGCTAGTAAAAAAGAGATAAGGAAAAAGTCGGAGATAAAATATAAAACGTGTATTTTTGCATTAAAATCAAAAGATGTCACTCCAAATATAAATCCTAATCAATTTGATAAGGTCCCAATACATCTGCGATGGATCACTGTGATAATACAATGGGATCAGAAACGTTGATACGCTGGTCGGAAATGCCAACGATGTTCCGATGTTCCATGATCTGTCATAGGATTCGTGAAATGTTACAGGTTGAATTTCACCGATGTGCAATCACGATAATTTTTTGATCATGATCAGCATATCTGTGAAATCCAACATGTTGGATTTCACTGACCCTGCGATGCTGGGTTGCAGGATCAGTACATCACGGCGCTCTGATGTATGCGGCCCTTTAGATCTAGCTCCTCTATATTCAGTACAACTAGCTAAACTGAGCATTTCCTGTGGGTCTTATTAAGTACTAATATATTGAACCTGGCATATGGGGGGTCACCTAAGTCTCCATCCCCCTACTCAGCTCAATTCCATCACAATCTCTGCTGCTCTCACCCCATTCCTAGGGTTGGATATCGGAAGCCCTTCATCAATTGGTTGCCGGGCTTCCAACATCAAATCCAGTGATGCAATGGCAATCTGGAGAGGTTCAGATCCCATATGAACCACCACAGAAGGAGGGCGTGGCTGTACATTTTATCTGGCCCGTCTCAGCACCCCTTGATTGAGATGTAAAAAATTGTAGTTATTTGTATTTTTTTTATTGTAAAAATAACTTTGAGTTCTTCTATATATATTGTCTGATAAAACATCCATATCAAATTCTACACACATGACATAGCTACATGAGATGGCCGGCCAATCATATAGGACTCATGCTTGCAGATGCAGCCTGTGAAGAAAAACAATGTGCACAGTTTAGCATGGTTGATCTGGTAACCCAAAATTAATCACTCATATTTCACAAAAATAACAATAGTGCCTCATCTATAGGCTACATTAGCGATTCCTAAACTCCAACATTACAGTCCAGGTCATTCTTACCTACTATTGAAAGAGCATTTCAGGTGCCCTGTGCAATAGAGAGCATTGGCACCCCACCCCCCATTTTTCAAATAGGGACATAAAAGGGCCATGGCGTCATGGGGAAGGGCTAGGGAAGAGATAGGAGAGGCCAGGAGCTGCTGGGGATAAAAGAAGAGGGAGATACAAGTGATAATGAGAATAAATAGGGAAACGAGAAAACCCTCATCCGTTTTAGCAAATCATCTTGTATCTATTACATGGATAATAAATTGTCTAGCGTTTCAATATCTTAAGTTTCATTTCTTAAAAAATCCACTCTGTATAAATTAAAAAAGCTTCTTTTAAGCTGTCTCCAGTAATTTTTTGTGGAGAAACCAGTCAGCAGACTCAAACACCTTAAAGATATGAGAATGAGTACCGTATATACTCGAGTATAAGCAGAGTTTTTCAGCACATTTTTTGTGCTGAAAAAGTACCCCCTCGGCTTATACTCGAGTGAAGTGTAGTGCTGACCGGACGGAGTTCGGTCAGCGCTACACAGCACAAACACACAGCCGCTGGAGCCGGCAGCTGTGTGTTTGCTGTAATCAGCAGCCGCTGAGAGTCTGTCAGACTCTCATCGGCTGCTGCTGCTCCCACTGCGGGAGCCATCTTCCGGCTCCCGCAGTGGGTAATGGGAGAGACATCATGAGTAATGACGTCTCTCCCATGCAAAGCGGCCGGAGGAGCAGTCAGCGGCGGGACCAGGAGCGGGAGTTTCAGGTAATTGATTTTTTTTTTATTATTCTTATTACGTCTCTCTCTACTGGGGGCACTACCACGGGGCGATTACTACAGGGGGCACTAAAAGGGTTTATTACCACTGGGGAAACTACCAGGGGGGGATTACTACAGGGGGCACTAAATGGGGTTATTACCACTGGGGGAACTACCAGGGGGGATTATTACAGGGGGAACTACCAGGGGGGATTACTACAGGGGGCACTACCAGGGGGGGATTACTACAGGGGGCACTAAAAGGGGGGATTACCACTGGGGGTACTACCAGGGTGGGATTACTACTGGGGGCACTAAAAGGGGGGGATTACCACTGGGGGCACTACCAGGAGGGATTACTACTGGGGCACAACCAGGGGGAATTACTACTGGGGGCACTACCAGCTGCTGCCATTTCCCACCCTAGGCTTATACTCGAGTCAATAAGTTTTCCCAGTTTTTTGTGGTAAAAGTAGGTACCTCGGCTTATATTCGGGTCGACTTATACTCGAGTATATACGGGTAATATCATCTAAAATGTTGACATAGGGACCCTATTTCTTATAAAATGATATTATCCCATGTTCAATGTCTGGCATTGCAGATTGTCGATCAAAATAAATCAATTCAAGTAGCATTTGAGTCACCTCCGTGACTGTCAGAAGGGACTGGTAGATCCAGTGTTTAAGACTAATTTTCTTAACCACTGTAACTATTATGGTGATTATGGAGCATAAGGATGTTGTGAATCCATGAGATTTCCATGATTGTATGAAAGTCACAGATGAGCCTCCACACTTCAGGCATTTGCCTGTTTTCTCTAAAGCATAGTGCTTTCATTGGGCCTGTGATATGTAGGCTCTATTTATTGTCTTGGCATGTATTTCTTGCAGGTTTGAAGAACGAAGTAAGCAAAATGTTTTGTCATAGTATTTAAGACAATCCTCATTATAGTTGAGAGAGGGGAAATCTTGTTTCCATTTAATAATTAGATGTGTCGATAATTTATCTGCGTTTATCTCTATGAGCTCTAAATACAAATAGGGGGTCCTATATGTATATTGAGCAAGCCTCTTTAGCTGTCTCAGTATTGGGTCTGGGTCAAGCGGATTAAACATAGCTTTTGGAAGAGACCAAACAAAGCTCTTAATTTGGAGATAGGCAAAAAGATGGTGATAAGTCAAACTATATTTTTATTGTAATATAGAAAATGGATATATTACACCATCTGGGTCAAAAACATCAGCTGTTGTTCTAATCCCTTTAGTCTTCAACCGATTGAAGGTATGATCCTCCATCCCATGTGTGAATAGAGGGTTACCCCATAAAGTCATGTTATTTGTTCTACCATGGTTTCTGACAAATTTTTTGTTAATATTACACCAAGAAGTGTAAGTGTCATACAACATAAGGTTATTCACAATAGAAGGGGGAAATTTTGATCTGGGAGTATGTAACAGTGCATTCGGGGAATATGGCGTGAATAACTCTGAATCTAAGGCATAAATGGTATATGTATCCCTCTCGTAAATCCAGTCTGCAATGTATCTGAAAAAGACTGTATGAGAAAAACTTTGGAGGTCAGCTTTCGCAATTCTAGCTTTTTTTCCCTGCCATATAAGTTTCTGAAACATATTTGAAAGTACTTTAAAATCAGTTTTAGTTAAGCTAATTGGTAACATTTGTATGGTATATGACATTTTGGGAAAAATAATGGATTTTATCACAGCTATTCTGCCTAAGAGTGATAAAGGGAGTAGCATCCAACTGTCCAATAATTTAGACAATGCTGTAATTAACGATATAAAATTGCTGGAATATAATTTATTCAAATGAAATGGAATATGTATTCCTAGGTATTTAAATTGGTCTTTGATAATTTTTATAGATTGTAATGTAGGGTTGGAGGCTAGGAACGTTAGGTTACCAGGTAAGGACATTATGTCTGATTTTTCAATATTTATTTTGCAACCTGAAAAACTTTCATAGGTGTAGATTATTACAAGCATGATAGGCAATGAATGAGCTGGGTTGGATAGGAATAGCAAAATGTCATATGCAAAAAGTGCTGCCTGCAGGTCTATTTTTCCTATCAAGATGCCCTGATACAGAGGAGATTGCCTCAGTGCAATGGCGAGTGGTTTGAGGGCTACCGCGAATAGCAGGAATAACAATGGACATCCTTGCCTGGTGCCTTTTTGTATGGGGAAGGGTGTAGACAAATAGCCATTGGAAATTATCTGCAACAATGGGGTCTTACATATTGTTTTAATATAGATTATAAATTTATAAGGGAAACCGAATCTTTCCATAGTGTCATATAGATGCTTCCAGATAACCATGTTGAAGGCCTTTTCACCTCTGGCTGGAGGTGGGGTATTTGGTTTGTGGCAGATGTAGGTGTCAGAATTCTACGAATATTAACTACTGATATAAATCCTGTTTGGTCACAATGGATTATATTGGGTAAAACCAATTTCATTCTATCAGCTAGTATTTTTGTCAGGATTTTATCATCTATATTTAAGAGTGAAATGGGCCTGTATGAACCTGGGTTGCCCATATCTCTTCCAGGTATTTGGAGAAGTTTAATAGTAGCTGCATTAAAATATAATGGCATAATGTTGTTATCTAGAATAAAATTAAATAGGATGGTCAATGTGGGAACAATCCTCGGGGACAAAAGTCTGTAAAAATCAGCCGTAAGGCCATCGGGGCCTGGTGCTTTCCCTAGTTTCAATTTAGAAATTGCATTTTTGACCTCCAGTTCTGTAATAGGCCTCACTAGATCCTCGTCGGACTGTGTTGAGACTTAAGGTATGGGTAAATTATCACAGAAAGTATGGTGATGAGAGGGAGGATCAGCCTGCTGTGCATATATATATTCGCATAATAATTTTTCATTACTTCTGTAATTTGCTCGCTAGTGGAAGAAAAAGTGTCATCAGGTAATTTTAAAGGATGTATTACTTAAGGGGGATGCTGTCCTCTCGAACAGTTAGTCAGAAGTTTTCCGGTTTTATTACCAAATTTAAAGAATCTATAGTCTTTCCTAAAAGAGTATGTTGTCTCCATCGTAGAAAACAATGCATCAAAATGCGACTTCGCGGTTAGGTATGCATAACAGGATTAGGAAGCATTTGGTAGTGTTGAAAAGTATTAGTCAATTGTTGTTGTGCAGCTAAATAGTCAGCAGACACCTTTTTCCTATTGGCTACCACAATAATTTCACCCCTAACAACAGCTTTAGATGTTTGCCAAAATAGTCATCTTCTAATGATGATATGTTATTTAATCGATAATCCTCCCATACTGCTTCTACCTTATCACGGAACTGAAGTGAATGTGACAAGCTAGAAGGATACCGCCAAATTTTATATGGGCCTGTGTCAATATTAGTATGAATTGTAAACCATAACATAGCATGATCTGACATCTCTGCCTTTGAGATTCTCAGGAATAGAGTTGCTAAAGCAAATAAGTAGTCAATTCTGGACATCGAACCATGGGCAGCTGATATACAAGTAAATTCCTTGTCTACTGGGTGAAGGGTTCTCCATAGCTCTAATAATTTTAATCTATGCAAAAAAACAGGTATCCCAAATTTGGGAGGTTTCCCTCTACCCCTATTCGGGAATTGCTTATCCAATTGGGTAGAAGTAATTAAATTGAAAACACCGCAGATTATAAGAGGTAAATTTGTGTAAGGTTGTAAAACCGCTATTAATTTTTGTATAAAAACTTTGGAATATATATTAGGCACATACACGTTACAGAGTATTAAGCATTGATGAGCCAATTTGACTTCACATAGTACATATCTGCCATCAGGGTCAGAGATCGTGGATATTAGTTCTATTGGCACATTGCATTTGACTAAGATAACCACACCCCTTTTTTTTTAGTTAAATGGTGCGGAGGCTAAAACCTTCCACTGCATCATATTCAGTTTCAGAATCTCCTTTGGCAACAGGTGTTTCCTGTAGAAACACTATGTCAAGTTTTAGTTTCGTGATATATAGCAAAACCTTTTTTCGCTTTGAGGGGAGTTTAGATGGAGTCACAAATGTTATTGCAATACAACAACACAGCAGTGCATATTTGTAATCATCAAATAATATGAGATATGGTAAGAACTTACCCTTGTTATCTCTATTTCTACGAAGTCCATAGGGTTCCACAGGATAACTTGGCGGCAGACATCCAGGCACCACAGAGTTAAATTTTCAGCCTCCCAGGATGCACTGGGGTCCCTCTCCTATACCCCGCCCCCGAGCCTCAGGCCACTCAGTTTCGTAACAAGCCATAGGCCGGAGCAGGAGCAAAAAAGAGAGAGAAGACAGTCTGGAACACACAAGAATCACATTCTCACCAGAAGGAGATGGAGAAACCGGTGACCAGATCAAAGCCCATCTGCAGTACAGGTGCAACAGGGCGGGAGTCCTGTGGAACCCTATGGACTTCGTAGAAATAGAGATAACAAGGGTAAGTTCTTACCATATCTCATATTTTCTACTTCAGGGTCCATAGTGTATCCACAGGATACCTTGGGGATGTCCCAAAGCAGTATCCTTTAAGGGTGGGGATGCTCCTGTGCTGTAAGGAGAATCTGCCGCCCGAAGGAAGCATCCTGAGAGGCGAAGGTATCAAAAGCATAATACCTTACAAAAATATGGACAGATGACCACGTGGCTGCCAATCACCGCTGAGGCGCCACGTCGAGCTGCCCACGAAGGACCCACAGACCTAGTGGAAGAGCTTTAATAGAGGATGGAACAGGAAGACCTGTGAATCCATCCTGCCAAAGTTAGCGTAGTGGCAGGCCAACCCTTTTTATGGAAACCGAAATGGACAAAACCGAGAGTCTGATTTCCTAAATGGACTGGTACGGTCAACTTAAATTCTTAGCGCCCGTACCACAGCCAAATAGGCCTCACCAGCAGACAGGACTGGGGAAGTAAAGGCCGGTACTATAATTTCCTCATTGATGTGGAAACTAGACACCCCCGTAGGTAAAAAACCAGGGCAAGTGCGAAGCACTGCCCTGTTCCTAGGAAAGATGAGAAAAAGGGAGGTCTACATGACAGAGCCTCCCACCCTGAGATCCTACTGGCCAAATTAAGAGCCAGAAGGAATACAGTCCTAGCCGTAAGCCATTTGAAATCCACTGAGCCCAGTGGATCAAATGGCGGTCCTCAGAGAGCCCTAAGGACCACAGCCAAATCCCAAGGAGCCACAGGTGGAACAAAGGGATGCTGAATATAACTTACACCCTGCACAAAGGTGCGGACATCAGGAAGAGTAGCAATCCTACACTGAAACCATACTAACAGGGAAGAAACCTTCAGGTAAGCAAGGCGAAGACCGTTATCTAAGCCCACCTGTAGGAAAGCCAACCTCTGGATATCCGGAATACCCGAGGAGCCTAGCCTCTAGGGCGACACAACTGAAAGAAAGTATACCATACCCAATGGTAAATTCTTGCAGATAAAAGCTTCCGAGCTCTTAGCCCCTGTTAACTATAGAGCTGGAAAAACTCCTAGACCTTAAGAGGGCAGTCTCCACCGCCACACCGTCAAGGACAGACAACCCAGGACTGGGTATCAGCCAGGATCCTGAGACAACAGGTCCGGGCGTAGAGGCAACAGCTTCAGAGAGTTAACTGAGAGGCTCCGAAGATCTGAGTAATAGTGCCATCTGGCCCACGCTGGAGCTATCAGCAGGAGCGTGCCTCCTTCTTGCTATTACTGGAGGAAGAAGGGAAAACGGAGGGACGAGGTACACAACTTGGAAGGTCCACTGGACCTACCTACGTCTATCAGAAGAGTCTCATCTCTGAAAGGCTCCACTTGTTCACCAGAAGATTGAACACCTCCTGATAAAGAGGACATTTCCCTGAATGCACGTCTTGACGGCTGAGAAAGCCTGCTTTCCATCTGAGGATTCCTGAATGAACACTACCGATGACGGCAGGGATACAGCCTTCCACCCAAGCCAGAATTCGGGACACCACTGTTAGTGCCGCCTGACTTCGGGAACCTTCTAGGTGGTTTACATAAGCCATCATGATGGCGTTGTCAGACTGTACCTGCACGGTATTTCCGTGGAGGACCTATCCTGCATGCTGGAGAACCTTGAATACTGCTCAGAGTTCTCAGATGTTTATGGGAAGCGCAAAAACTACTGGTGTCCACCTGCCCTGGAACAAGTGTGGACCCATCACTGCTTCCCAGCCACGTATACTGGCGTCCGTCGTCAGAAGGACCCTGTCCGCAATCCCAAAGGGGGTGCCCCTTGTTTAGGTGAGCTTTCCGCAGCTACCAGGCCAGAGAGAGACAAACCTCCGGGGAAAGCCTATTGACTTTATCCTATGGGGCAACCCATCCCATCCGGAGAGGATCAAGTTTTTCAGAGGTTTAGATTGAAGCTGTGTACTCTCCACCATGTCGAACAGCGACACCCTGGAACCCAGGAACCACTTTGCCAAGTGAATAGACACTCAGAGATCTTTTCCTCAATCACAAAGATCCTTCGATGTTGGGATATAGATCATCCTCTGTGAAGAATCAGAGAGGACCATTTCCAGTTTATCAGACAGCCCTAACATAGCAACACAGATATTGTCCGTTGCATATGGCACTGAAGTATCTCTGGAGACCGTGGTAACAGCAGGAGGTCGCCCGGATAGGGTAACAAGCGGACCCCCTGCATCCGCAGGTGGGCTGCCATAACTGCCATGACCCTGGTAAACCGTGAGGCGCGGAGGCCAGACCAAGGGGCAATGCCAGAAACTGGAAATGCTTATCGACCACTGCAAACCTGAGGAAAACACTGGTGTGCTAAGAAAAGAGGGATATTCAGGTAGTCACCCTGAATACATCCAATGACACCACAAAATTCCCAGGCTCCATTGAATGATGGAATGCAGGGTCCCCCTCCCGAACCGAGGAACCCTTAAGAATTTGTTGAAGGATTCGAGGTTGAGAATGTCCTGGTAAGACCCATTGGGTGTCTGTACCAGAAAGAGGATGGAGTAATACCTCGCTCCCCTTTGGGGCAACGGAATAGGTACTATAACTCCTGCCTGGAGCATAGAGTGTAACACCCTCAAAAATTACAGGGCCTTGTCCTGAATTGACAGAAGACCTGTAACGAAAAACCGTCTGGGAGGCTTTTACCGGGAGGAGAGGACATACCTTCAAGAAAATACTTCTCTTACCCCAGTGTCCGTGGTGGTCAGACACCAGCACTGGGCGAACTGGAGAAGCCGGCCTCCAACTCTGGGGTCTCCCGAGAGGAGGCCCATCCTGTGAGACTGAAGGCTTATAGTCCAACTTGGGAGTAGGATGTCTTGTACTCCAAGCCTGTTCTTATGGCTGAGCAGATTTCCTGGCTACTGACTGTCTTGGAAAGCTGTATTTTAGACTTACCCTGGCCTCACAGGGCCGAAAAAACAAAGCCCCAGACCCTGATGGGACTGTAGCCGATGGCAGACACGCAGACATAGCTGCTGCCTGTGGGGACACAATTGCGTCCAGACGAGGGCCAAACAGGACTTGTCCCGTAAAAGGCAAAGCATTCCAAATGGAATCTGCGTCCGCTTTCCAAGAGCGCAACCACAGGGAGCGGCAAGCCGCTACTGCTGCCTAGGAGATTCTGGAAAGGAGTAGGCTATATGTAAGACCATCTCATTATGAACGTGGCAAAGTCTCTGAGAATTTGCCACTATCCACCTGCTCTGCTGGAGAGTCAGTGTGCAGAGATCCAGTTACCTACTCAGCGCTCCATGGCTCTGGCCCCCCAGCACACGGCCATAGCCGGCCTGGAAGCCCCTCCAGCAAGGGAATATTGGATTTTAGATATATTTGCACCTTGCAATCTGGAACCTCCTTCAAAGAGGACCTGGAGGGCATGGGCAACGTAGCACTCCTCACTAGATGTGTAACATGAGAATCTACCCGTAAAGGTAACTCCCATTCGGAAATGTAATTATCCGCAAAAGGGGTATGCAAAAAGTCAACCGTTTTTGAGGCTGGAACCGCTTACCCAGATTTTCCACGCCTCCTCTAAATGATCCACCTGACCAGATAGAGGAATTACAGTGGCAACACCCTTATCCTTAAAGAAGGCATATTTGGATTTAGCCACAGGGGATATGTAATAACCAAAGCCACACGGACTGCCCGTATAAGGCCAGGTATATAGACTTTAGACCCAGACTACGCCTCCTTTGCACTAAGGGGCTCGTGTCTGAAAAAGTAAATAATGTCACCGTCATCAGACGTCATGCCTTTACCCGTCTGAGACCCGAAAGGCCGTTTAGAAGGCCGAAATGGTGACTCCCCCTGTAAAATGTCCATCAGGTGCTATACCATTTGGATAATAAATTCACCCACACAGGCTCCTGCGAGAAATGGGGGGCGAAAACAGGATACACTGGGGTACCATCAACTCTCCAGGGACCCCTGCATGTGATGAGGCCACCACAGGCTGCGATAACCCC
Source organism: Taudactylus pleione (assembly GCA_031769625.1). Classification (NCBI taxonomy): domain Eukaryota; kingdom Metazoa; phylum Chordata; class Amphibia; order Anura; family Myobatrachidae; genus Taudactylus; species Taudactylus pleione. The sequence continues at coordinate 5,067,412 of JAUIMM010000689.1, read as the reverse complement.
TATGAGGAAACACAGGGGGCGTTGCCCACAAGGGCTGTAAGCATCTTAGCCAGCCGAGGGTGGTCCCCTTTTTTTGTGCAGGCACAGTGACAGAAATGGGGCGTGATATATAATACAACATGACCTCCATAAACCCTCAGCGTCTACATATCCCTCCGCTAACTGCACATGATATCAGTACATTATAGCTGGAAGAGGATATCCTCGATCACTTTCAGACATGAGGAATGTGAACGGAGGGTATGTGACCTCCCACACAGAAAAACCACGTTTACTGTGAGGTAATAAACACCCTGCAACACCGCACCGCAAGGGCTGTAGCAGAAGAACAGGGATAGGAAAAAGGCTGACAGTCAGAAATGAAAGTACAGGCAAACAGCGCTAGCATTTAAGTCACATACAATGCACAGATAATATCCTGCATTACAAGCACAGCGATCAACTACACAGACCAGAGCCTGGTAGGAAACAGTGCTGCATACACTGACCTTAATTGAAGGAGAGGTATGCGGGGGACCCGGACCGCAATGGCATCTGTATCAGCTTCCAGCAGCGTTTGCCATCCCCAGCACATGTAGTGAGAAAATGGCCACCGAGGAGCAGAGAGAAGGCAGGGCCCGGGGGAGGAGCGCTGACACAGCCCGCTCAGACTGCTGTGGAATGGCACTGTGCAGCGGGGGAGACGCCGGCTGTGAGACAGGGAAGGCGTCCTCCCCTGGCCTGCTATTAACCCCTGGGATGCCGCGCTGTACCGCACATGCTGTCCCTGGTGGTCTAGTGGAAGGCGCAGGATCAGTACCTGGCCCCACGCGCAGCCGGTCCCCAGGGAGCCCCCTGCCTGGGGACCAAACAGGGTTACCGGCGGGTGCCCACCGCGGGACCCCGCCGCTTACCTTCTTCCCCGTGCATCTGGCCACAGTCAATAGTGATTGTCCTATGCTGGAGCACTCTAGTTGGGCAGCCACAGATGCGAAGAAATATTCAGGGGCCTTAAAAAGACCCCCCTCTGTACGGTGCGACTGGTCCGACCAGGCACCAACGAAAACTGAGTGGCCTGAGGCTCGGGGGCGGGGTATAGGAGAGGGACCCCAGTGCATCCTGGGAGGCTGAAAATTTAACTCTGTGGTGCCTGGATGTCTGCTGCCATTGCCTATACCCCAAGGTATCCTGTGGATACCCTATGGACCCTGAAGTAGAAACATCTCAGTGATCTTTGATATAGTTATACATAGCAGGTGATCTCAGGGCACATTAGAAGTAGAGCAGTGTGCTGCTGCAGCATATTCTTCCTCCAGGAATGCTTTTGCATCTTCTGCAGTTGTAAAGTCTACAATTGATGAGCCATTATAGATCCTTAAGTGAGCCGGGTACAGTAGTGCAAATGTTCTTCCTTGATCAATCAGTTGAGAACATATAGTGGATAAATTCTTTTGCGCCTTCGTCAGCTCCGCGGAGTAGTCTTGGAGTAGGAATAATTTATTATTTTCCCATATTAAAGTGCGATGTCTGCGTGAGGCACTCCAAAAGGTTTCCTTGTGTAGATAGTTCAGACATCTAAACAATACCACCTGGGGTCTGGCGTTGGCATGTGTATGCTGGGGTCCAATTCTATGCGCCCATTCAATTATTAGAATAGTTATTAGTATAAGCCTCTTGGACCTGTAACATTGACGGTAGTGTGGTACCAATAAAGTCCAGTAATTCAGGCCCCTTTACTGTCTCAGGCAGGCCAACAAGTCTGAGATTATTCCTTCTTGACCTATTCTCTAGTTCTCGTTGACCTATTCTCGTCTAGTTTGTTCCAAATCTGATGCTGTGATTTGATTTGGGAGGATTGATATTTTGTTCAACTGAGAAACATCCTCAAATAATTCCCCCACTCTGTGTTCAGTGTGCTGCAGTTGTTTTGTATGTTGTGAGATCTGTCCTGCTATGCTAGCAGTTTGTGCTTTCAGAAAAGGGCTCATAGCTTCTCTGATAGCAGTGATCATGTCCCTATATGTGACAGACAGGCATGTCAGGACTGGGGCAGGTATTACCTGATTTGGCATGGAGCTGAGCAGAGCACTAGCAGTATATCCGGACTATCCTCTTCTAGTCTGTGGTGTGTGGAGATAAGATCAGGGGATGAGGAGGGTGTATTACTACAGTCTCCGGCACCCAGCGCCATCTTGGATTCCTCCCTCTGGCTTTGTCGATTGTTTTTGCAAGGCATGAGAGGCATAAAATACCTCTCCATATACCGTGTTGTGTTCCTGGTGAGTTGCGCTGCACTCCTCATGAGTTATAGAGGCCAGGGGGGGTGAGACATAGGGTGTGAGGATTGGTGGCAACGGAGCAGTGCTCTCACGCTACTCACAAGAAGGAGCGGGAACAGCCTTTACAGACGCCGCCCGGTCATCTGGTTTCAGGGCTCTTTGAGTTGGGTCGTGGTGTGCTGCTCCTTGGCCATTGGCATGGGTCAGGGAAGGTTTTACCATGCACTTACTTCTGCTGGAGCTTTTCCCAATCATAGTGGCCATGTAGCTTTGGCGTGAGCATCTCTGTAACTCTAGCAGTATTTTGGCGCGACAACCTTTGTGTAGTTCAGGCTGTTAACCATCAGTGAGTGTCTTCCTTGCCGGTTCTGCAGTGGCTTGCTAGGCTAGTTTTGTGTTACTTAGTCTGCAATGTCAGTTTTCAAGCTAAGCAGGTCCCTAGAGTTGATAATACCATTGCAGATGCGCTTTCTATTTTTCACTAGGGGTGCTTGCTAGTGATTTTTCGGCATGCCAACCAGTGGTTTAGACTACTCGCTTTCAGGGCTTTGGAGAGATTTTTATTTTTCCTACGGAGGCAACAAATAGTTTCTCTATAAAAATAGAAAATATCCTAGTAGGTTTTGTTTTTACCTCCAGCCTGGTTGGCGTGCTTGTGTTTGTCACTAACATAGTTAATGTTGTTTTATGTTGTCATGTCTGTGGTTTGCAGGTGTGCATGGTGTGATTTGAGAGTTGGGTCTAAGATCTATGGTGCAAATGTTTGGTCGGTCTAAAGGTGTTGATCGTGCACTTGGGTGGAAATGATGGTAGAGTTGTAGTTCATTGTGCACTCTGGATCAAAGACATGCATTTGTTTAGGTCTGTCGGGGACCATTTGTCAGAGGCAGTTTTGCCTATGTTTGTGGAGGCGTTGTTTAAGGTGATGGTTAAGTTGGTTTAGTTGTTTGGTGGCGGGCTGTGGATTGAGTTGCCTCGCTTTGGTGGAAAGAACGGTAGTGTGCTTTTAGTTATACAAATTAGATGGGTGTTCTCTCCTTGTTCAATGATAGTCCAGAAATGTCCCTACCGGGAAATGACACAGCCTGTCCAGGCATGCTTTTAGCTGGAGAGTTGAACACCAATGGTGATGTGTTTGGTCTGCGTGTGTTTTGTGGGAGTGTCCATTCTTTGTTGTAAGCCACCATACTAACTTTAAGCTCACAATCAATTTCAATGGGCAACATCTAATTATCTACTTCGATAGCCCAAATTCAATATTTTATTATTTATTAATTAATTATTAATAATCTGATGTCAAATAAATTTGACCTTTAATTTTAAATCCAACTCCTGTTGTACGTGTGTTTATTTTAGATAAGTTTTTAGTTGTGTTAAGTCTGTAACATATAGTGCACATATCAACCATAGGGAGTTTAGTAGCCGGGTGGGGGCCTTGGCAATCTCTCCACAGTGTATGAAGCATATGGGCAGCACAGACAGTGTAATGGTTAGTGTTACTGCCTCACAGCACTGAGGTCGTGGGTTCAATTCCCACCATGGCCCTAACTGCGGAATTTGTATATACTCCCTGTGCTTGCGTGGGTTTCCTCTGGGTACTCTGGTTTCCTCCCACACTCCAAAAATATACTGGTAGGTTAATTGGCTCCCAGCAAAAATTAACCCTAGTGGGTATGTGTGTGAGCGTCTGTTAGGGAATATAGATTGTAAGCTCCACTGGGGCAGGGACTGATGTGAATGACCAAATATTCTCTGTAAAGCGCTGCGGAATATGTGTGCGCTATATAAATAACTGGTAATAATAATAATAATAATTTCTTGTATTGACCCTCTGGAGAGACTCACCTGTACATTTCCTATACTTGCCAACTCTCCCTGAGAGTCAGGAAGACTGAAATAGCAGCAATCTCCCTGAAGAGTCAAGAAATCTCCCTCATTGCACCTTATCAATTATGTAGCTGTTATATTAAACAAAAAAAACTTAGATATATACATTCAAATGGCATCTTTAGTATAATTTCCCTGCATTGGGTATAAGGCACAATGATGCCTATGGCTACATGTATTTTCTGAAAAGTATGAGTGTGTTTTCATCAACAAGTAGATCTTACTAACTGCTCTGGAGCTCATTTACATTTGGATGTAATTCAATGTTATGACATGCCTCTCAGATTTAGCAATAAAATCCAACTTTACCGCACGCTCATCGGGTTACTTTCACAATCTCCCTGAAATGCTTTTTCAAAAGTAGGCAAGTATGACATTTCTCAATTCTAGGGTTCACCCACACTCCCTCCTCAGCCCTGGATAAGATACAGCTGGCTTTAGACAGTGCTTACACATCACCAGGAGGCCACTAGCGGTATCCTGCCATTAGGTCTACAGTAAAAAGCTAGGCAATATTTAGGCAGACAATACAAGTTAGACAGGGAATAGGTCGACAGGGTCTGAAGGTCGACACACTAAAGGTCAATAGTGTTATTAGGTCAACACATGTTTTTTTTTTATTGTTAGGGTTAGGCACTTACCGGAGGGTTGGGAACTTACCACAATGGTTAGTGTTAGGCACTTACCCTGATGGTTAGGGTTAGGCACCAGGAGGGAGGCAATTACTGGAGTGTTAGGGTTAGACAGTTGCCCCAAAGGTTAGGGTTAGACACTTTCCCCAACGGTTAGGGTTAGGCATAAGAATGGAGGGTTAGATACCAAGCAGAGGGTAAGGGTAAAGATTAAGGCGAAAAAACAAGCAAAAAACATGCATCGACCATTTGGGTGTCGATTTAATGACCCTGTCGACCTTCTGTCCCTGTCGACCTTCAGACCCTGTGTTTGTAATTTCTGGGCGCTGTGTTTTCAGGTTGTTAAGGGGCAGATTGTGTTTTTGGGCTGTGGGTAGAGTTTTCTTTGGGCCTCCAGAGAGCGTTTTATTTCCATGTAAATGCAGCTCCCTAGGTGGGCTCAGACAAGATGAGGGAGAGTAAAATGGGGTGGGGAGAGCCAGGAACACAGAGTAAGCAAAAGACTGTGCATTGAAGATGGTTGTCTAAGAGAGGGGGTCCATTGAGAGAAGTAGGCATGATAAGAGTAGGGTCTGGGCTCTGTCAACACAGATGACTTTGGGCCTGGTCATGAAATTCTTCTAAATTCACTGTGAATCAGAAGCAGTCTGTGGCCTGCAACGAGTTTGCAATTATGGGGGTAGGGGGGGTAAGGTGCGCTCTTCCTGCTAGTAGTGGTGATGGTGATGACTTGTGTGTGTTTGTGAGTGGTGTTAATTAGAATGTTTCTTCTGGTGGTGGTGGTGTTTTTTGAGTGAGGAGGGTGTGATTGGGTATGGAGTGTAGTTTGGAGTAATGTGAAAAGGGGAATGGAATAGGATCAAAATGAGGCCAGCAAGACACAGTAATTTGGGGCAAAATCTTTTATTGAGTAGTCACAATGCTGCTCTGTTAAGATCCAGGGCAGGTGGGTGGGGTTCAGTGATGAGTGGTGATGAGACTGGGGAGGTAGGTGGACCCTTTTAGGGGGCTCTTTCCTGTGCAGTTCAGTAACCTTGCACGTCACCCCTGCTGGACCTATGGTCGACAGTCTAGGAAGTCTCGGGGAGTGGGGGGATTTGTCTTGGCAGTACCTGTAGGTTTTTTGTTATGGTGATGTAGGTCGACGTTGCGGCCGTTGCAGATAGGTTGGAAGCTGCAGGTTTGTTGGTGAGCTGGATCAGCGTGTTGCTGGTGTGCTGCAGGTGCACGGCTGCTCTGATTGGTCTGCAGAGATCAGCGACCGGAGTATGCAGCTGAAGTTGGCTCTTGGTCGTGCCGCTGGTGGTGCGGAGCCAGAGGTGTGGATGGGTGAGCCGCTGGGAGGCTGGGTTGCAGCGTGTGTGCTGGGACCACCCCTGGGGGGTGGTCTGCCCGGGATACTGATTCAAAAAAAGCCAGGGAGGAGGGGGGATGTGGAAAGTGAGACCGGGATGGAGCTGGTCACTGGCGATGTTGCCTGGGCGGACTTGTGGCCGGATGTGCGGGATGCTCTTATCACTGACGGTCCCTCGTGGAAATGGGGATCGACGGTGGAGACACCCCTGGCCAGGAGTGAGTTGCTGAGCATGCCTGGGAGCAGGGGGGAGAGAGGCTGGTCTGGGGTGGAGCCGGTCACTGGAGGTGTGAGCGATGCGGACCAGCAGGTGGGTGGTCTGAGAGCTTTCTACACTGGTGGTCCCTGGTGGGGATGGGGATCTTTAGTGGAGGTCAGCCTGGATCGGTGTCGGGATGTGAGGGTCTCCAACGCATTTCGGCACAGGTGCCTTCTTCAAGGAGTTTGCAATTATAGCCAGGAGCAAATGCTGGGCATTGTAGTGCACCTAAGTACACACACTGTGGGCTGATATACAGTGGTGGCAGCAGAGTTTATACATATAAAATAGTAGCGGTGGTGGCACAGTGTAATTAGGGGTCTCATGGGGCTCCCGTTATTTTAGACTACTCAGGGCCACATCTGTTCACTGCGCAGACTGAGGAGAAAGAACGTGGTGGAATTCATGTTTGATGGTGGCCGCAGTTCCGTACAGAGGAACGCCAGTTCCTAGTGCCCATTGGCTCCTGCATTTAAGAAGGCAGCACAACAATGCTAATAGATTTATCAATTTAATTAGCCAGCACCAGGGCCTACTTGGCTGTCCAGCGCCGGTACGGGAGTCAGTCACTGTTCCCACTGGTGATCTTGGCACCCTTCCTTTTAAACAGCAGGAGGGATAATTTCTGCCATCCCGTCTGATGCGGCCGCATCACAGTGATGGGCGGCAGTGCTCAGCGCATTGTAACTTTTGGCACATCACAGTGCCGGATGGCAGGGGATTTTTATTGGGTAGACCGCCCGACAAATAAACCATGGGGAGAACACTGCAGCCAATCATGATATCGCATGCAACTCATGGGAGCACGCAATCGTGCATACACACTGCATAATATGCCTGATTTGTCATTCCAATATGGCAAATCGGGCCAATATTGCCCACCCTAAGTGATTTCTACTTACAATGTAGTTGATTAGAAATTTGATCTCGTCTGTGTGTTAACAGAAAAATACTACTACGGAGGTGTCTTGCCACGTCCAGGGATTGTGCCGAGTTGGTTGGTCTTTGCTGCAGGCCTCATTAGATCTTGGTGAGTGCCTGTATTCTAAAAATCAGGCACTTGGTACCTAACTGTCAGGGTAGGTGCCTAACCCTCCCTCCTGGTCTCTTACCCTAACTATATACAGAAATAAAGTGGTGCTTTATGATGAATTTATCACAAAACAATGTTCACAAATATTATTGATAAAATTGTGTAGACCACATAGGTCACTTTAATAAAAAATGTTAAGCACTGAGATTAATAAAAACCATATGGTTAACAAGCCAATGTATACATTAGGTACAGACCACATCAACACACTTCCTGTTAATATATGCCAAATCTTGGGGAGAAATTTTTTTTGCAATTTTGTGCAAATTTTCTCTCCCCAAAAAGCGCCACTTTATTTCTGTATATTGTTTGTTATCTATTGGGCCTGACTAGCCCTTCTCTAGTGGCAGCTAGAAAAAAACATTCATTACAGCGCCTGTATCCAATTTCTTGCTCTAACCCTAACTGTCGGGGTAGGTGCCTAACCCTAACTGTCGGGGTAAGTGCCTAATCTTAACACTCCATTAAGTGCCTAAGATTTAAAAAAAAAAATGTTGTCGACCATTTTTGTGTCCAATATTTTCATGTTGACCTTACTGACTATGTCAACTTTCTTACATGTCGAAATTTAGTGTGTTGACCTTTTGTCCCTGTCAACCTATTTACTGTCTAACATCTGGTGTCTATCTAGACATTGTCTAACTTTTTATTGTAGATCTTTAGACCGGATCACCACTACACTACCTAATAGTGTGTGATGCATGTCCTTGTCTGTCATTTAGATTGTAAACTCAGCAGTATGTGTAATGACCAATTGTTACAATGGATAAGGTTCGAGTAGATCAGAGAGGTAAGACTGGCTGGATAGTGTTCCCCTTTTTTTCCCAGACACAATTATAAGGAACAACACAATTTTATTTGGAGAAAGAAATAATTGACAGGTTACAGCAATATATTTAATTAACAAATTATACAGTAAGCATGACTCAAGTATTATAAGGAGCAATGAACCCCAAGAAATTACTAACTCCACTGCAATTTACCTATGACCTCAGCTGGCAAGCAGACACATGTAAAACCCTGGATTAGAAATTGGAAATGCAATTGCAATAACTGCTACAGATGCAGAATAAGTAAAGCCATGCATGCAGTAAGACAGCAAAGTCTATGGGGGGTATTCAATATAGGAGCAAAGAGTCCGTGGTGGACTTTTCGCTCCACATCGCATGTTTTTCGGGTATGAAGTATCGGGCACGTGCCTGCTTTATCCCCGAATTCAATTAGAAATATTCCAGAGACCCCCCTAAAGATGCCTAGACATGGGGGATCACTATGAGTACCCACAATTTTACCTGCTGAAGGAAGTCAGGGTTTATAATAGCGGCAGCAGGTGCATTTTTGCGGCTATTAAGAAGGGGTGAAGAACAGCACTTAGATTATTTTGTATGTAAAAATAACTATTACTATCAAATTTGGGGTACATGAAAATGGGGCTAAGCATTTTTTAAATCCCTAAAATGATATTTAAAAATTCTGCAAAAATGCACCTGCCGCTACTCCCACAATGAAAAAAACACCTGCTGCATACTTACTTTAATTTGGCTATTTTTGAAGTGTTCCCTATTTTTTTTTACCCCCAAAGTTAAAGTTAATTTTTAGGAGTGTCCCAATTTTTTTTTTTACTTTTTTTGACACAGTTAATTCTTAAATTACATTGCCAGGGGTGCAGGCTATTTTTTTTAAGACTGCACCCCTAAACTCCAATTCTGGACTTTTATTTGCCGCCTAATTCAGTGGTGAAAAGTTATCCCCGTTTTGTTTTCAAAGACTTTTTGAACCTGCGAAAAGTCTTTGAAATTGAATAACGGGATAATTGAAATAGGCAAAAATTATTTATTGCTGATTCTGATATTTCGCTCCAATGCAGATTGTTGTGTGATATTAGGCAATATCACATGGATTTAAAATCCCTTGCAGGGACAGAGCTTGCGATAAAGCTCTGTCCCTGCGAATCCCCTCTGCAGCCTTTTTGTGATATTTTTACAAAAAAACACCATGACAAGTGCCCGCGCATGCTCCAACCGGCTGTCACTAAGCCCCACCACCGTCGCTAAGCCCCACCCCTGTGATCGTGGACCCCCCCACGACCCACACTCCCTTAATTACACTTACCTGCAGTGATCGGTGCTCCGGTGATGTCCTCCGTAGCTCCGCTCAGCTGACATCCCATCCTGCACTGGGAGTCGGTCAGTTGATGACCGGGCCCTAGTGCAAGATGGGATACCAGCTGACCAGATGGAGGACATCACCGAAGCACCGATCTCCGGTTCCTGGACTCAGGCAAGTTTTTATTTTTTACTATTTTTTTTCTTTTATTTACAGTGTATCAGCGAGTGGTCTGTTAAGACCACACAGCTGATCACTGGGGCTGGGTCCAGGCTCTGCTCTGCCCATTAGAGCAGAGCAGGAGTTTGGTAACCAGGGAAGACCCTGGATAACGTCACCTCCAGATGGCGTTATTATCACAGGGCTTTCCCTGGTATTTTTTCACATTTTATTTTTAGTTACTCTGGCCAGATCACATTTCCCATTACAATTATGGGAAATGCGGTCTGATTACTAAAAATAAGTGATAATAAGGGGTTGGAGTAGAATTTTATGAATTCTACTCCAAATGCCCTTTAGTAACTGTAGGTGATACTAAAATAATGTGAAAAGGGTGTGAAAACACCCTTTTTCACTTTATTTTAGTAAAAATAATGTTAATAAATAGAGCCCTTTGTGAGCCTGAAATAAATCCCAGATTAAAAGGCAGAATGAGAAGACTTCACTGTTAAGTAGAAAACAAGTGTCTATACTGCACTTCTTTTATCACTGAAGAAAGTCTCTGGTGAACTTGCAATTAATAGCACAGGTATAGAGGCAGAATGAGCAGTCTTAGCACAGTGGTTCCCAAACTGTCTTGGTTCATGGCACACTTATTGCCTCAGACTTTTTCAGAGGCACCTATAGATGCCAGCAGGGCCAAATTCTGAAAGCTATGCTTTTCGGAGTTTGGTACACAGGGGTCAGATTGTAGTCCCCATTAATAATAGGGACTGCGATCTGCAGAGCTAATTAGCCTTCTGAAGGAGATTTATGTGTGCACATAGCAACAATTCACAAATGATGCAGAAACTGCTTTTTCTACATAATATTATGAAAAAAAATGCTTGATACATAGGGCCCTAAATCAAAACCATTGGAGCGGTCAGTCAGTGGAAGTTAACACACAAGAAGATTGTACTTACCTGCCATCCTCAGGTTTCTCGGCGTCACTTCTGATCGGCTGCCAGCAAGACTCCATCGCCTTCAGCAGAAGTGGAGGACAAAGGTAAGTTGATAAAAGGGCATACGTGAAAGAAAAGGAGTTGCAGAAGAAGGTGAAGGGCAAGCGCAACAGTGGTTTGTGAAGGGCATGGGAAATGTGGGGGTTGAGAGTAAAAGTAGTTGGGGGGACAGATATAAAAGGAGGAGTAATGGGCAAAGGAGGAAAAAGAAAGGCCAGGCACACATGGGCCTAAGGTGACATGGATACATATATTGGGGACTGGATCGGCATGGTAATATACATACTAGGGGAGACATACAGGATAAACAAACACTGGGGATAGGGGGAGGGGGCATGGTATATACACACTGTGGCTTGGTGGGGACATGCTGAGGCACACACTGGGGTCTGGGGTGGTGACATGGTGACACATTGGATCTTGGGGGATGGACATGGTGACACACACTGCGTTTGGGTAAGATGAGCGGTGGGTGGGGCAATCCACCACTGTCAGAATACATCTCCACTCTCAGTTAGCAGGCGCAACTTCTGCTCCACCCACATCACTCCCCCACATGCAGGCACCATTCAGCGATCACCAAGCTGTCAATTTCTTTGGTGATTGACTGCATCTTGTTTCTACCCCCACAACTGCAAGAGACTCTGGTGAAGAGTCTCCTTACTTCCCAGCAGCGGCACCCCTGAAAGTGTGCTGCGATACCCCAGGCTGCCATGGAACACAGTTTGGGAACCACTGCCTTAGCATGAAATACTAACACACGTCTATGCCGCATTGTCTTAAACACTGCAGAAAGTCTCTAGTGAACTTGCAATTAATAGCAAAGGTATAGAGGCAGAATGAGCAGGCCTTAGCATGCAAAAACAACAAATATCTACGGATGTGTCCACACATACATCCTCCGTGTGCTACAAGTCATGCTACACATAATGCTGGAGCTCCGCATGACTTGGTCTGGGTGTATCTGCATGCTAAACACTACGTTACAGTGTTACAGCCGCTGACACTGTAATGTAGCATTTTGCATGCAGATACACCCACATTCACACACAGAACATAGGTGTGCTGCAGATCATTTTAATCAGCAGAAGCTGCTTGTGCTATCTATTCTCATTGTTGCGTGAATTAGACGCATTTGAAGGTAAAAATATGCTGAGCGCTACTGAGTCACACTACGGCATGGCGTGACTAGAAGGGCTAAACCCAATAATTATAATTTCTTATTGTCATGCGTATTACTGCGCGAATGGAGAGTGCCAGGAAGGGATCCTACATACCCTCTCCTGGTACATTTTGTGGAATGTTGCCCTTAGGCTACAACAACTGACACTTTATGGAGATGGTATTAGCTACCGAGTCTTGGTAAATTTATCAAAAAAGTAGCCCCCAAAGAAACCTATGTGTGCTGCTCTTGAGAAAAATGGGACCACACAAACATGGTGAGTATACTAATATTTGGGGCGGTATTTATATTGTTTCATAAATAGCCCCTCAGACAGACAATGTTATGATAATTTAGGGGTGAAAAAGTATATTCATGGATTTCTTTTGCTTCCATCTAGAAAAACCAGAAGGAGAATTGTGGACTAGGAGAAAATGAGAGAGCTGGCACTGGAGGCTGTCTTTATTTGAAGAGATAAGACAGACAGTCTGCAACTGGCAGTACAGCATTATATGCATCAGATATCCCTAAATCATAAGTCTTAAAATTGCATTTCTATTTTCCTCACAAAATAATGTAATTTATCTACTTTTACATATTAGGGGAGACATCAGAGCTGATAGTTTAGGGTGTGTTCGTGACCACATGGCACTGCTTGGACCTCCTCCATTTCCACAATAGGCTTTTAAAAATGTTCACCCCCAGGACCTTGCAACACTTATTTCGGCCTTGGCTTAATGGTGGCATTCATAGGCTATAGTATATGATATCATTAAGAGGCTATATGGTGATAGTGAGAAGCCATGTGATGTCATTAAGGATTAAGAGACTTTGATTTTATCATCACTTACTAATAGGGCACCACAATTTTGCACAGCACCATACAGTTGGGAATTAGGAGGGGAAAGGACCCTGCACCAGAAATCTAACAATATATATTCATTGTACTATTCCCATATCAGACACTGGTTGTACCTTCAGTTAGAAAACATTAGGTTATGAAGACAGTTGCCAAGCAATTACCATTTTACAATAGGGATGTGCAGGCTCGGATAGGTTCGAGTTTGCACGTGGATTTCGGATTTTTCCCTCCAAAAAAATGGAACTCAGAACGAGGCAAAACGTCATCTTACATGGACGAACATCATCATTCCTGGTCTTTTGTCCAGGAATGATGATGTTCGTCCATGTAAGATGACGTTTTGCCTTGTTCTGAGTTCCGTTTTTTTGGAGGGAAAAATCCGAATTCCACGTGCAAACTCGAACCTATCCGAGCCTGCACATCCCTATTTTACAATAACATTCCTCTTATTATTGGCTATAGATGGGGTTAAAATCTTTGGGACATTATAGTTTGCATTTCCATATGGCCATATAGACCACCTGACCAGACAACAGATTGTTCATCTGCAAGACAGTTACTCAGGCCATACACGTGTCTTGGTTAAACAATACTGTCTTGTGCTATTCTCATTGCACATGGCCTGGGAACCCAGCTCTGCATTGTCATAATGCAACAATTTGAGGCTTTATGGAGCTATACCAGTGGCAATTAGTTGGTGGCAAGTCATTATATAGGCTGATATTAAGAAGCAATAGAATGGAATAATTACTATTTTGTGGCCTTAGGAGGATGTTGTGAATTTGAAATATTCCCGCTAGGCTGTTTTAGAGGGTGCCGCACCCTGCCCGATTTTAAGAGGGCAGAATGCACACTGCCCTCCTTGGCAGCGCCCTACTAAAATAGCCTGTGGGTGCTGTCTCCATCTGTGGGCTGCAGTGTCTCGTGGTGGGAAAAATTGTGGTGGCAGTGGTGTCCATTTTCCAGACATTTTTACAGCGGTGACACCGGGGCTGATGTGGGACTCCAGAGAGGTAAGTACAATATTACTGTAGGTGCAAGGTGTGCGGTGCTGGCCCCCCTGGACCCAGGGGCCCATGTGCGCCACACAGCCTGCACTCATTATAAGCACACCCTTGGTGGGGGCCGATGGTACTCAATTTTACCAATGTTTATGGAGGTTTGCAAGGTATTACGGATGTGAAATAGAGGTAGTGGAAGGCAGGGGGCATCTCTATGTTGGCAGTGGAACGGCATTGTGATTGCAATCATTAGCATATTTTGCAGCAGACCTGCCTGTGATTACGGAGCTTTGATCACAATAGCAATCTTTAGTGAATCGGGTCTTAAATCTGCATTCTGTTCTGCTGCCACTAGATGACAGCAATTAATGTTTGTGGTACCTTTCTTCAATTTCTCCAGCAGAGAGCTTGCTATCCTAATCCTAGGAAAGCAGATGCTCAAATTTGAATCAAAGTGGTCCATCATCCAATACATTACATTGATTGGCCGCTATCATAGACGACAGGTCATAGGGACAGCTATTTGTTTGGAATATAATGACAATTGGTAATTTTATTGTTTCACAAGTGTAATTGCACAGTGGTATATATAAGGGACCCCTATCACCTCACCTAACCTTTTATCACTCCTGTTAGTCCCTGCACACACCTGCACTGCATCACCATTCAGCAATTCTTTGCCCACACCTACACCGAATTACCTTTCAAACACACCATTGGCCCAATATGATTACACGTATCACTCCAGCTAGTCCCTGCACACAACTGCACCGCATCACCATTCAGCAAGTCCCTGCACACACCTGCACCGCATTACCTTTCAAAAACACCATTGGCCTAACCTGATTACACTTATCACTCCAGCTACTTCCTGCACACACCTGCACTGTATCACCTTTCAGCAAGTCCCTAAACACACACCTGCACCGCATTACCTTTCAAAAAAAACAAACACCATTGGCCTAACCTGAATACACTCATCACTCCAGCTACTTCCTGCACACACCTGCACCATATCACCATTCAGCAAGTCCCTAAACACACACCTACACTACATTACCTTTCAAACACACCATTGGCCCAATATGATTACACGTATCACTCCAGCTAGTCCCTGCACGCAACTGCATCGCATCACCATTCAGCAAGTCCCTGCACACACCTGCACCGCTTTACCTCTCAAAAAAAAACCTACCATTGGCCTAACCTGATTACACTTATCACTCCAGCTACTTCCTGCACACACCTGCACCGTATCACCATTCAGCAAGTCCCTACACACACCTGCACCACATTACCTTTCAAACACACCATTGGCCCATTATGATTACACTCATCACTCCAGCAAGTCCCTGCACACACCTGGTGCAGGCATTACCATTCAACAAGTCCCTACACACACCTGCACCGCATTACCTTTCAAACACATCATTGGCCCATTATGATTACACTTATCATTCCAGCAAGTCCCTGCACACACCTGCACCGCATTATCTTTCAAACACACTATTGGCCAATCTGATCACACTTATCACTCCAGCTAGTTCCTGCACACACCTGCACCGCATCATCATTCAGCAAGCCCCTACACACACCTGCATCACATTACCTCTCAAACACACCAGTGACCTAATATGATTACACTTATCACTCCAGCTAGTCCCTGCACACACCTGCACCGCATCACCAATCAGCAAGTCCCTGCACACACCTACACCGCATTACCTCTCAAACACACCATTGGCCTAATATGATTACACTTACCACTCCAGCTAGTCCTTGCACACACCTGCACCGCATCACCAATCAGCAAGTCCCTGCACACACCTGCACCGTATTACCTATCAAACACACCATTGGCCTAATCTGATTAAATTTATCACTCCAGCTAGTTCCTGCACACACCTGCACCGCATCACCATTCAGCAAGTCCCTGCACACACCTGCACCACATTACCTTTCAAACACACCATTGGCCCCATGAGTCACCTGATCACACCCCCACCCCCGGAAGTCCCCTACATAAGAACCTCACAAGCATTGATCCTCTCACACCTCCTTGAAGAAGGCACCTGTGCCGAAACGCGTTGGAGACCCTCACATCAAACCCAACACCGATCCAGGCTGACCTCCACTAAAGATCCCCATCCCCACCAGTGACCACCAGTGTAGAAAGCTCTCAGCCCACCCGCCTGCTGGTCCGCACTGCTCACACCTCCAGTGACCGGCTCCACCCTGGTCCAGCCTCTCTCCCCCCTGCTCCCAGGCGAGCTCAGTAACTCACTCCTGGCCAGGGGTGTCTCCACCATCGATCCCCATTTCCACGAGGGACCGTCAGTGATAAGAGCATCCCGCACATCCGGCCGCAAGTCCGCCCAGCCAACATTGCCAGTGACCAGCTCCATCCCGGTCACACTTTCCACATCCCCCCTCCTCCCTGGCTTTTTTTTTTTTTTTTTTAATCAGTATCTCGGGCTGACCACCCCAGCACACACACTGCAACGCAGCCTCCTAGCGGCTCACCCATCCACACCTCTGGCTCCTCACCACCAGCGGCATGACCAAGAGCCAACTTCAGCTGCATACTCCGATCGCTGACCTCCGCAGACCAATCAGTGCAGCCGTGCACCTGCAGCACACCAGCAACACGCTGATCCAGCTCACCAACAAACCTGCAGCTTCCAACCTATCTGCAACGGCCGCAACGTCGACCTACATCACTATAAAAAAAAACCTACCGGTAGGTAAGTACTGCCAAGACTCACACCAACACGCGGGATGCCGCACAGGTGTTCCAACCCACTCTGCACATCCCCCCACCCCCGGAGACTTCCTAGACTGTCGACCATAGGTCCAGCAGGGGTGACGTGCAAGGTCACTGAACCGCACGGGAAGGAGCCCCCTAAAAGGGTCCACCTACCTCCCCAGTTTCATCACCACTCATCACTGAACCCCACCCACCTGCCAGGGATCTTAACAGAGCAGCATTGTGACTACTCAATAAACGATTTTGCCCCAAATTACTGTGTCTTGCTGGCCTCATTTTGATCCTATTCCATTCCCCTTTTCACATTACTCCAAACTACACTCCATACCCAATTACACCCTCCTCACTCCCAAAACACCACCACCACCAGAAGAAACAATCTAATTAACACCACTCACAAACACACACAAGTCATCACCATCACCACTACTAGCAGGAAGAGCGCACCTTACCCCCCTACCCCTATACGTTTTCAGTGCGGGAAAGGTACTCCCACACAAAGGTGCAGCACCCCGAAACCACAACACAACACCCCCTGGTCAATGAGAGCGCAGTTCTACCACCCATCTTCATATATAAGGGATGCGTTTAATATACCGACACCCAAGATGCTGACTGCCGGAGCTGGAATCCCGATCAGTGTGGGAAGACCGGCGACACAGTCTCCATACAAATTTTAATCAGGCCCCCCATCATCAGATCATATAACTGGCAATACTTACTGTACACTTATATTTAATATTACTGTATATATTAGCAGAATATACATATGTACTCATTGGCTGTATGCAAACGTTGTTTACTGCATCTCGATACTATACCATACTGAGCTACTGAGCAGACCTTTTATCCAGACTCTTCTAACTGAGGTATCCTTCCACATAAAGTTAATGTGACTATATTGCCCACCCCAAAAAAAAAAAAGACAGCATTAGGAAAAAACATGCTTATATATACTCCCTGCACAAAGGAGATAACTGACCAACGTAGAGAAATGCAGAATCAACCAACACTGGTGGATACAAGATAGAACATTTCTTAGATGCCATCACCTAACTTCAGAGTACAGATGTGTCCTCATACACCATGGCTTTAATCTCTCACGGCGCAGCAGGTCCCATGTGACTTGGCGTTCTGTCTTATATACTCACAGTGTGTATCTTATTTGCACAAATAAAACAACTGGAAGCAAAAAAACTACTTTGTTTAACTGCACTGATAAATTTGACATGCAATATTTATACATGGGTGTGGGATTGAGTCTCAATCCATACATAAATGTAGCAGGCGCTACTTTTTCTTACATCTCACCTCATCTGTGATATTATACATGTTTAAAACTATTTCCTGTGCAATCAAAGTTGCAGATCAGCGTCTCTAGTATACTTTGAGTTGTGTTTAGCTGCATTTGCATTACAAATAAGATACAAAATTTTAAGAAAAAGATGGTACACTACATCTATTGATGTGGCTCAGTGACATTGGGCTTCTCACACCATATGGCATAATGAGGCTATGACCCCTATATGTTGCTACATAACATCTCCCATACTACTCTTTTATGACACGCAAAGGGACTAAGTTGCATGCAACTCTGACAATATTCCATATACCAGCAGCATATCTAATGTGAGTATCCACTAGTATTTGGTGCAGTCGCACGGATTTCTGTGACTATACCTCCCGCAGCCCTGTATACGCTAGAGCAGCCATCATCACTATTAGCACCATTTGCACCTACCCCATGCCAGGTGCAGGAGATGCAAGTGAATCAGGTGTCCCCTAGGCATATGTACTCTATATAGTGAGCTCAGTTGCCGCCCAGTAAAGTACATTTTGCAGACAGAATAAAATGACGGGGATGCGTGCAAATCAGAATCACCTGTTAGCACACAAAGATGCATATGTTGTCTGCAGCGCATTCATAGTCTGCTAAAAATCACTTCATGCAACTCAGAATTAGGCCCATTGTGCAGAACTACAGTATTAGTGACACTCATGTTTTTATATAACTCTGGCTCCCCCGAGTAAGAGCATGCCACAGTCTGACAGACATATTGTTCCCAAAGCTACAGCTGCGTAAGTCAAGAAACTATAGTGGCTTTTGGCACTGTCCTATTCATGTATTTAGATCATTCAGATTATCTTGGTAAAGTAACCAATATGGACGCAGGCTCCAGAACTCCAGGAAACACATTTTTCTCCTATGGACTCCCCCATAGCGGCAGAAGCCATTCAATCATCTGCCAACAATAAACTTACCTGTGTTATGTACATTTAATATGGAGCAAACAAGTGGAAAAGTATAAGAGTTTGCATCTCCCACAATGCCAGGGTCCTTGGGAATGGTCAATTGTCTACTAAAGGCGGCAGGGGCTTCCATGTTCCTGAATGAGGAGAGGGGGTTGTTTCGCCTGAAGTTCTACTTTCATGAATGGTAATATGTAGAGAGATAAGGTTCTCTGTCTGGAACAACTTATGTTTCCCTTGAACATTTCTAGATTAATAAAGTAAGCTCAACTAACAGTTTACATGTAGATCTTCATTAGGTTTATGTAAACATTTTCTCTTACCAGCAGATATTTATATCCTCCTTCCTGAGCTGCCAACATCCCTACTAATCTTATGGAAAAGGCGAGGAGGCTTGTCTCTGTTTCTTCCACATTCAGCACCTGCTGAAGAAGTCCTACAATACATCCATACTCATCCAACATCATCTCAGGAGGTACTAGAAGGAAGGAAATAAAAGTTTAACTGAAAATATATAATACACCACAAAAAAGACACATGGGGCTGATTCTTAGTGGAACGCATCTGTGGCCACCTTTTTTGTCCGGCCATTGCATTATAATTACTTTCTTAAGTTAATGTGAGAATCTGCCCGAGCATGAAGAAGATCCATGCACCTACATGAGGAATCCTATCCTGCCCACGGTTTTATGTCCACAGGCATCATCATTAGTATCTGGATTTGCGCCCGCTGCATGCTGGGTGCAAATGATCTGGGTGAAATAAGTGTCCCATCCCTGCCTGCATGCTACGATCATGCACGGAAGTTGGCTTACACACCCGCAAAACACTCCCATGAGCTAGGACAGTTCCGGACAATTGCATGGTCGATCTCCAGCAGTGAGCATATGTTGCATGTGCGCAGTCAACAATTTCTATCTTTAGTGAATGCGTAGTATGCTGAGGTCCACAAGATCCTTCTGCAATTGTACTTGAGTCCGACTCAGATTCAGGCCCATAGTATATAAGGGCCCAAAACTAAAGTGATGGCTGGTAATGATCCATATCAAATTAGTAGGATGGTTATCTGGTTTGGTGGAAAGGGCAGTCAGCAGATGACTTGTATGTCCTGTATGTGATAAGAACATTCTCCTGCACT
Organism: Taudactylus pleione; assembly: GCA_031769625.1. Lineage (NCBI taxonomy): Eukaryota > Metazoa > Chordata > Amphibia > Anura > Myobatrachidae > Taudactylus > Taudactylus pleione. The sequence continues at coordinate 5,047,480 of JAUIMM010000689.1, read as the reverse complement.
GACAGGAGGAGACGAGGGAGTAGAGCACTGGAGACATGTGCTAGGGGAAAACAAGGGGGAGGAGGGCCCTGCCTGTAAAAGCTTATATACTAAGGGGAGTAGGTGAACAGAAGGAGGGTGTACTGGGAAAGATACATGGTGGAGGGTTAAACCACAAATAACCTTAGGCACTCACAACTAAAATGGCTTTGATAAACATATATGCTTCTATGAGTGGGTCTATATCTGTTTGCAAACACACAAACACAGCATTACTGAACACAGTCTACATTTGCCTGGCCCTTTCCTCACCATCTCTCCGGCTACAAATGTTAAGGTGCCCACGCACGGTACAATATTTTGCACAATCTGGCCATTTTTGATGCTTTGGAATGACAGATTATGCATAATATGAGCAAATTAAGAGTGTTCACTCATGATAATGATGCCTATGCATCCCCCCATGGGTTGTACATCATATCATCAGATCTCATATGCTGCAGGTAAGATTTGCCGATCTCGTACACGATCCAGCAGCATATCGTTCAGTGTTTATGTCTGAACGTTATGCTGTTCGGATCGGCACCATGCTGCATGCACATATTAGGAAGATCTGTGATGCATGCATCAAGACACATGCACAGATCAGTCCATCTCTACAAGCAGCTGTGATAAAAGACACTGATTCATGAATGAATCAGTGAGATCCGTCCATGCATCTGTGTTAAAATAAAATAAAAAATGGCGTGGCACCCACCCCAAAGCACAACTGGCCCTGGGCTTTTGAGATCCAGTACTGGTTATGCTAAATACAGGGGACAAAAGACTTAGGGGTACTTAGTATTTAGCACAAACAGCACTGGGTTCAGCTAAGCCGGTCCTGGTATTGGAAATACAGGGGACAAAAAGAGTCGGGGTCTCCTGTATTATCCTTAACCAGCACCGGACACTTTCTAGCAGGGGAGTAATGCCACAGCCAGGGGAACCCTTTCACCGGGTCCCCCAGTCAAAGCATTACCTTTGACTGCTAGTCAGCCCAGGCCGGGGATCCCTGGGGAGCTTGGGAATCCCATAATAAAGGAGTCCCCCTCACCAGGGCACCCCACGCCTGGGCTGACAGCCCTGGACTATCCCCAGCACCCCTGGAGCAGTGGTTGCCAGGTTGATTGTGTAGTGTTGTGTAAAAAATAGATTAGACAATATTGGCTTTTGCAGTAGAAATACAGGAACCAGCAAGCCTCCCCCACATGCTGGTACTTGGTGAACCACAAGTACCAGCATGTGGGACATTATGGGTCTGCTGCTTTTGTAGTTCACCTGCAAAAGAAATATTAAAATAAAGACAAAACACACACACTGTGACAGTAAAATTTTATTAACACATGCATACACACATGCACACTCACTATCTAACATACTCACCTAGTATCCCTGAAGCTATTCATGTCTCCTTCTCCAAGTCTTAATCCAGTGTTACCTGAAAAAAAATTCCATACTCACATCCTCATGTGCGTGGATCACATCTTCTTCTTTCCATGTAGGCATCCCCAGTCTTGGCAAAACAAAAAAACAAAAATTCCCAGACCAGCAAACACAGTACCATCCTCTAAGGACAGTACTACCTGAATGACAGCTCAGTGGTGGAATTTCACTAAAGAAATTCTGGTGCTTAGCAATCATTGGCTTAGAGAGGTGAGCCTTCTGCCTCTCAGCCAATGAACGATTCCCACCATTGAAGTAATTGGTGGGATCCATGAAAGTAGCCATTGACATGATCCACGTATAGGAAGAGGTAAGGCTTAAATGATTAAGCAAATCTATATAATGTGCAATAATATTAAATATAAGGTGCTGCTCATTATGCGAAGATTAGCAACAATCTTTGCTGGGACAAGAGAAGACACAGCTCGGCTATAAAGGGGAATTCCCCTTTACATCTGCCACTACTACTCAGGGAAATAATCTATTTCTGGACCGACTGCCAACCACCACTGGCAACCCCGTGTGCAGACCACAGATTCAAACAATGCAGGAGGACATTGCTGACCACAACTTATAGATGGTAAATAACAACTCTGGAATTTATATCCCTAAATTTCCTTCACTGACGTGACAAATATTTAGCGGGACTCGGATACTGATGCTTTAAGGAGATAATTACATACATCTCAGATTACAATAAGGACTTCTTTATAAATCCTATTCAATATCTGCAGTGTGTTGGTCTCGATGTACGATTTTTAACATTGGTTGTACTTGGTGTCAAATGAATATAAACATAAGATTTTGTTACATGGTTTCTGATATGTGTAATTTTTACTGGGTATTTGAATACATTAAATATGTTATTGCTACTTAGAACTTGAATATATGAAATGTTTACTCATTGTGTCCTAGATAAAAGAGTAATATAGTATTTATTTCTCATATTATTTCTTTTACCCTGAAGGTAATAGTATAAAAAAGGAGGGGGTTCCCAGCGTTCACCAGAAAACTAAAGAAGTAAACCCAGCCATTGTGTATATAAGTATAATTTTGTTTTTATATATTGAAAATAATTCTAAATCTTGACCTTAAATTAGAATAAATGACAAAGGTGATATAACTAAACAGTGTAACATTGATATAATGCCAGAATACACCTAATACGGATACAAATGATGAACAACATAAAACAGATGCCATAAAAGGGGGGTGCTATTATAGGAGCTGATGTTACTGTACACACTAGAGATGGCTAGTGAGAGAGTGTCTCAACACAATGACTCGAATCATTCAGATGTTCAGATGATTTGAGTCACTCAGAATTTGGTGTGTCGAGACACCCACCTCTCTAGCCTCTCTGTCAGTAGGAGCCTGAGTGAGTGGCAGCTTCGCCCCCTATACTGCTGATACGACCCACCTGATCATACTTCTGCACTGAGTCAGATCAGCAGTGTAGGGGGCGGAGCTGTCAGCAACTCACTCTGAGTCGCGCTGCTACTGCTAGGACACAGGGGAGTACACTGACTTAAGAGAGTCAGTGCAGAACCTTGAGCTGCAGTGCTGGGCTGTGGGGGACGGATCTGTCAGCGACTCACTCGCTGGCACCTCTGCTTCCTATAGCTCTAAAGAGCCATTTCCCAAGACACTATCTTGAGACACTTCACTGAGTTGAGCCATGTAGCTCAACTCAGTGCTGTGAGTCACTCTACCCTTCCCTAGTACACACAGCCCTAGAGCTGCAGCAGCAAAGCAACCAGACCCCTCCCAGCCAGGCAGCCAGAGCCCTGCCCTTCCCAGCTAGTGACTCAGTCAAAGAAGCTCCTCCCCCAAAAAGAGACGAGGAGCTGCTCCCTGGTAGTGATCAAACAGCAGCCATTTTGTTGCTGGGAGATGAGATCCAATCTCCCTCTGCCTATCAGTGTAAGTTCCAGCTCTTCTTCTTAGCAAAAGGGAAGGTCAGAGAGGATGTTTGAAGACATCTTGCCTACTAGCACAGGGGAACGGGGAGGGAGGTGGTGTGAGAAGACATCTTGCCTACAAAAGGGGAAAGCAAGGATGCAGGGTAGAGGAATCTGCTGGGACAGGAGAATGACCAGGAACTGTAGAGGGGAAATGTGTGTCCAGAGCACAAGGAGCACAAGGGTCGATGTAGGGCGAATGCGCATGCGCACGACAGAGGGAGCTCCGTCGTGCGCATGCGCGAGACCCGGCGAGCGACGAGAAATACGTTGCTCGGGGTCTCGTACCAAAGGGGGCATGCTGTCGATGGTGACTGACAGCACGCCCCCTTTGGTGGGCGTGCCGGGGGCATGGCTGCCAGACGGAGGCATTCCCATGGGAACGCCTACCGTCTGGATCCGGCCCCACTGACATCACTAGTGATGTCAGTGGGAGTGATTTTGGCTCTGATAGAGCCAAAATCACTCCAGGGCTTGCGGTCACTGAGACCCTACCGCAGGGTCTCGTCGCAAGCCCGATGGTCGCGATGGTCTTGACCATCGCGACCATCATCATGGACGCTCGCATAAGCTGTGGGTGGTAACCCACAGCTATGCGAGCGTCCAAGAGGCCACTCCATTTTTAGGGAGGACGGCACTGATTCAGAGCGAGCGCTCTGGTCAGAGCGTCCGGCTCTGAATCAGGCCCAGAGTTTGTTAATTCTCTAGTATTTTCCCGTAGCAAAGGAGATCTCTGTCCCGAGTTTGACATTAGTAAATTTGAGAGTTCGAAAAAATGCACAAACTCTCCAGAGTTTGCAAACTTTCCCAAACTCTAAGCTTAGTAAATTTACCCCTTATAGTCAATTTCTATCAATGCTGTGACAGGCCAGAAAACAACACATTTCCAAAAACAGTTTACAAAAATAAAAACATAAATAGTTAAAATACATAAGGATGGGCATTTTGCAATTAATAGATGAACATGTATGTATTAGTCACCTTAAATATAGAGTGAATTACCTCCCCATAGTTATCAAACTACTTCTTATAAGACTTCTTTCCAGTTCCACCAAACCCAAAGCCAAACTTGCCCATCCCTAGAAGAAAATCAAGCTGTAGGTATTTTGTGGGGCACATATAACTGCATGTGATTCTGGATAATCATCTAACAAACAAGAATATGTCTCCGCTGGGTGATGAACCCATTTACAGATTCCACTTGTGGGCCTATGATTACCCTCAAGATGGAAATTAAAGAACACACTCCAAGTGTGGACTAAATGTTTAGAACAACATTAAAGGATATGTATATGGCACCCCCAGTTATGGGGTCACCCCTTAGATAAGGGCTCACTTAGATGTACTGCAGCACCTATACATACTTTTTAAACATAAATGTATATATAAATGTCACATGCCCCTGGTCGCGGGATGTGACGTCAGCCCTATGCGCAAACCACGTGGGCTATGGAGACGCCGCCCGCACATTCAGCTGTCGGTTGTGGCTAATTGTGCTGGTCCGAGAGATATGTAAGCTACGGTGATACATTCCGTGGATAAGCAGACTATTAATATGGGGATGCAGGTTGCTGTAATATTAAATGTGTCCATGTCTTGTTTTCTATATATGTTTGTGTATTGTCTCTGCGGGAGGGTGTAGGGGTATTTAAGGATGTTGTATGTAGTTGATTATTACACCTTGACAAAGGTCCCAAGAGGACCGAAACGTAGGAATAGCGTTGTTTGGAATAAAGCTGATCTTTTGAACTCCTGTTTGAAGTCTGGTGAGTGCACCCCTATAAAAACTCTCTCTCTCTATATATATATATATATATATGCCTCATTGGTCAGGGTGAATGATGCATCTCTCTGTAAAAGTTGTCCTTTGTGAATGAGGGTCCTCTGGCATCCTTCTGCACATGCGCAGAAGGACGCACATGCAGCGGGGGGTGGTGGGAGGGTATGCAGTTGGGAAGCCAGGCAGACCTAATCCCGACAGCTGGCTTCCCGACTGTCATATCCCGGCAAGGGTCTAAAGACAGCCATCGATATGCTGACTCCTGTCATTAGACATACGCCGGGAGACCGACTCCTGGCATCCTGATCAAAGGGACACTGGGAACTGAGTTTGGATAGCTGCGGGAAGGAGGGTTAAGTTTAGGGTTCCCGGGGGGGACTTAGGGTTAGGCAGCCCCTCGAGAGGTTAGGTTTAGGCTACGGGAAGGGGGGGGTTAGGTTTAGGCACTTAGAGGGGTTTAGGTATTGAGGTGGAGGTTAGGGTTAGGTATCCCTAAGGGAGGCTTAGGGTTAGGGGGGTGGAATTAGGTTAGTAAGTACTTACCTGGGGACTATCGTGATTTCCACTGCTGCTGGGATGCTGGTGTTGGGATTCCAACTGCCGGACATGCATCCAGTGGTAAATCATACCGATTCCAGTGGGAGGGATCTGATTGGATCCCTCTCACGGCACTCTGCGAAGAGAAGCCCATAGGCTTCTATAGGGTAACGCTATCTAAAGATGGTGTTCCCACTGAATCCTAGCCCTTGAATCCATTGCTTGGTGCATATGAGAAATGTGATCAAGCCCACATATTCAGGGCTTGACCACATTTCTTATGTTGCTGCATCCCAACTATTAAGCCCTATAGCAGGGATTAACTGAACTTTAATTGACCCTGACAGACTGGATGTCACTTAGCCTGTGCTAACAGGGAAGATTCTCTGGGAACCAAGGGCCATTCAGGATGCAGGACTTGGGGAGTATAGGGACACCCACAAGCATGGACTCATATAAAAGAGAGGGGTGAGGACACAGATGGGAACTTACCTGTGCAGCAGACAAACAATGTAGTCAACTGAAATGTAGAGCAGGCCAATGGAGAAGCAGGTGTCAAGAGACCGGGGTGGATAGGGACTGCAGGACAGGGCTGGAGGTCAGCACCTATGGCACAGTCAAGAGAAGCTGCCGAAGTGTGGGGAGGACCCCAGCTCAGGATTAATGCAGTAGTGCCTGGGAGCAGCACAGGCAGTGTGGATGATGTCCTGAAGAAGACCCCCTGTGAGGAACAGAGAACCTGGTGGCTGCAGGTGAAGAGGATCCAGAGAGGACCCCACAAGAAGAAAAGCCTGCCTGCCATGAGGAAAAAAAACCTGGGAGACCCCGCCGCCGTTGAGGATGCTACTGCACAGGTACTGCCGTGAAGACGAACCATTGCCAGAACATAACTGCTGCCTGCTACTGCCACCGGTCCTTGAGAGGATTCCACCGGGAGGGAGAGAGAGCCAGAGACTGCCAGGGAAGTGACCACCACACCATACACTTTACTGGAGACTGGACAACTGCTGCCGCTGACCACTGGAGCATTGCTAGGAGGGACCGCCTGAAGAGCACTGGAGGGACAAGGCAGAGAGGCATCAGGAGAGGAGGCCAGCAGGATGACCTCATTGCCAGAGATGACCCACAGGGATAGGAGCCTTTGTTGGAAGAGGATATGCGCCCGCTCACCGGGAGGAAGATACCTGGTACCGCTGCCAGTTAAAAGAGGCACCAGAGTGAGAGTGTCCTGAAGACCCCTAAGTTTCCAGGACCCAGTGACCGGATCCTGGAGACAGTGCGCAGCCCGTTGTGGTGCTTAGCATCCCGGGCAGTGTTGAAAATCTGTGGGAGGTGTAGAAGCTCAGAGAAGAGCCGCTTCTGGAGGTGAGATATAGTTCTGGAGGTGAGATATAGCTGGGTTTCCATGAATTTGTATGTCTGGTAGTGCTGGGCATCTTGCTGGGGGTGGTGTCAGGCTCTGCTCCCCCTAGTACAGGATTTACGGATAGATCTCCTTATAGCTGTTATAGAGCTTATAGAAAGGTGGGGGCAGGACTTATGTTAGGGGATCTGTCTTAATTTATTTTTGTAATTATATTGGTGGCCCTTCTGGTCTTTCCTTTTTCTTCTTATGGTTTGGCCCCTATTCCTGTTCTAACTGTTCTTTTGGAAGCGCTTTCTTGTCGCACAACATTTTTGATTTTTCACCAGCTATACCACTGGGACAGGGACTGCTGTGAATCACTAAACACATCAGTGAATATGTAGGTGCTGTATGACATGTACTAAGTAATACATAAATATGGGGCAAAGAAAAAAAAATAAGCAAGTAACTTTGCAACTGGGCAAAACCATGTCATACTGCAGGTAGTGCAGATGTAACGTGTGCAGACAGATTTAGATGTGAGAGGAGCACGTCCTAGCTCAAATCTAAATTGCAGTGTAAAATTAAAACTGACCAGCATCATTAGGCTACTTGCAAAGCAGATAATATTCACCCCGTATGCAATAAAAATAATAATTGCACCCCTTCCACTGCAACATTGTTTGTTCCAGGTGCAAAGTTATTTGCTGTTTTTACTTTGCTCCCAATTCAGAATCAGCCCAGATGTGATTGCTTGTGAAGTATATATATGAGTGAAAACAGCATCATTACTTGTTGAGACTGGGGATGTATAGGATATCGGAAGGCATGAGAGTCTCTATGGGGGTGATTCTATTATTTTATCATGCCTGATCTCCCGTCTAAATTGACGGGAGGCTGGGGGTGATATTCAATAGTTTTTGGGTGCCCATGCTTTATCGCACCAAAATAGACTGGGTTTAGCCGTGTAAAACGAAAGTTTGGCTACCAAAAAACAGGACTTTTCTCACATTTTTTGCTCCCCACCTCACAATGGTGCAAGCAAAAATGTGTCCACCCACAGCATTCGCGCCAGAACTGGGCAACAATTTAATTAGTGTCATTAGTGTCAGCTACTGGTGAATACAATAGAAAAAGGACAGTCATTGACCATCAATGTTTTCAAAATATCAACGGTTGCTGGCTGAAGTCAATTAGTGTTTTTGCCATCATTGGCAGAGAACCAATGCTTCTCTGCCATAGATGGATGACGATGGCAGAGGGGCGGCCACTGAGCCCCATACCCATTTTTTATTGGTTCCCAGCTCAGCATCCCCCAGCAGCGGTGGCCATCAATGGGGTGCAAACCATTGATGGTTCCGCATCAATAGTTTGTGTGCCATCGATGGAAATTACTGATGGTCTCATTGATGGCCATCCCTACAATAGAATCACCCACTAGTAATGATAAAAAATAAGGTAGGTGAGGCTAAATGATGTTATACAAAGTTTTGTATGGGCATGTGAGGGTTTATAGGGTTATATGAGGGGATATGTGCACCCGTTAAATATGTGCTCTGGACAAACATTTCCCCTCTACAGTTCCTGGTCATTCTCCTGTCCCAGCAGCTTCCTCTACCCTGCAGCCCTGCCATGCTTTCTCCGCTTGTAGGCAAGATGTCTTCTCACAACTCCTCCCTCCTCATTCCCCTGTGCTAGTAGTCAAGATGTATTCAAACACCCTCCCTCCACTTTCCCTTTTGCTAAGAAGAGCTGGAACTTACACTGATAGGCAGAGGAAGGTTGAATCTCACCTCATTTCCCAGCAACAAAATGGCTGCTGTGTGATCACTACCAGGGAGCAGCTCCTCATCTCTTTTTGGGGGAGGAGCTTCTATGACTGAGTCACTAGCTGGGAAGGGCAGGGCTCTGGCTGCCTGGCTGGGAGGGGTCTGGTTGCTTTGCTGCTGCAGCTCTAGGGATGTGTGTACTAGGGATGGGCAGAGTGACTTACAGCACTGAGTTGAGCTACATGGCTCAACTCAGTCAAGTGTCTCGAGACAGTATCTCAGGAAATGGGTCTTTAGAGCTATAGGAAGTAGAGGTGCCAACAACTCTGAGTGAGTCGCTGACAGCTCTGCCTCCCACAGCCCAGCACTGCAGATCAAGGTTCTGCACTGAGTCTCCTGAATCATTGCACTCCCCCGAGCCCTGGCAGTAGCAGCCTGAGTGAGTTGCTGACAGCTCCGCCCCCTACACTGCTGATCTGACTCAGTGCAGAAGTATGATCGGGTGGGTCAGATCAGCAGTGTAGGGAGTGGAGCTGCCACTCACTCAGGCTCCCACTGACAGAGAAGCAAGAGAGGTGGGTGTCTCGACACACCAAATGCTGAGTGACTCGAATCATTCGAACATCTGAATGATTCAAGTCATTGTGTTGAGACACTCACTCACTAGCCATCTCTAGTGTGTACAGTAACATCAGCTCCTATAATAGCACCCCCCTTTTATGGCATCTGTTTTATGTTGTTTATCATTTGTATCCATATTAGGTGTATTCTGTCATTAGATCAATGTTACACCAGGGCCGAAACTAGGATTTTTGTCAACAGGGGCAAGACAGTAATATGGCGCCCCAAACCCCCCCCCTCCCCATCATAAGATGGCCTTTTCTGACATAAATTTAATGTACATCCCTTAAAAATATTAATTAAATTTTCTTAAATAGAACCATCAAATGTCCAAATTATTTTATTAAAATTACAAATTTCGACAGAACAAATTGGTTGTAATGTAAAACACACAGGCACACCAAAATAATTAAAAACTGCACTTTGCGAGCTATTTTTGCAGCAAAGATTTTTATAATATCTTCATAGCTAAGATTGGAGGCTCTCTTGTGTTCAATTGAAATTATACTGAGGTTTGTTAACCTTTCTTGACCCATGGTACTTCTTAGGTAGGTTTTAATAAGTTTTAATTTACTAAAACTTTTCTCCCGAGGCGACAGAGACTGGAAGTGTTAGAAAGATTCTAAGTGCTGTAGTGACATTAGGATATGCCTCTTCAAGCCTATGTTTATAAATAAGTTTCAAGATGGTCGCTGGAGGAGATGATTTCATTTTTTCATCGACTTCCAATGCATGAAATTTAAAACTCTCGATTTCATGGAGGAATTTTTCTTAATTTATATCTTCCTTGTACATTTGTGCCAGTTTCTTTGCTCGTGTTTTCAGATGATTTGTTTCTGTTTTCTGTATTTCCATTCCATGTAGGAATCCAAATTTGTCATTGATTTTTTCTAGTGCTAGGAATCTCTTATTAAGTTCACCTATTATTCGATCAATAATTTCCAGTAGTGAGATCCTAAACAATTTTTCCTGTGAGATGTTAGATGCATCATCACCAGCTGTTTCACTTTCATCAAACATCCTCTTTTTCTTTCTTCTTCTAGTTTCTTTAAAATCAGTTGTAAGATTGTTAGTGTGTGCTATTTCTTTAGCCTCGGTTATTGCTTCAGACAGCGCACTATCTCTCGCTGACTGAATCAGATTTATCAGCCCACGTATATTTCTTACTGCCTTGTCAACTGTTACATCATCTCTCTGTAGATACTGACTGACACGGTCGATCTTTCTTAGGATTCCATACCAAAAACACGTGACGACTATAAATTCAAACTTGCTTATGTGTTTCAACAGAGAGTTTACCTTTGACTTAGTTTCTACAGAAGACAGAGGGCCGGTCCCCAATTCTTCCAGGGCCTTCACAACTTTATCTAAATGTTTGTACACTGCCTCGACGGCTTCTATCTTCGCTGACCATCTCGTCTTACTTTGTGATTTTCGTGAGGTTGGGACATGTTTCTTCAAAATTTCCCATCTTGAAGTTGATGCTGCAAAGTAGAGATAGAGAGAGTGAAGTGTCCCAAAGAAGGTCTGTGCTTCAGGAGATACATCAGCAGCATGTACACCTACTAAATTTAGTGAGTGTGCAGCACAAGGCACAAAATATGCCAATTCGTTTTCTTGGAGTATTCTTCTCTGGACGCCTTTATAAACTCCAGCCATGTTTGCTCCATTATCATATGACTGACCTCTGCAATACTTCATGTCTAAACCATCAGCTTGTACTTTCTTGAGGATTTCTTCACTCAGACCAAGGCCTGTCTTGTCAGAAACTACAAAAAAGTCAATAAAACTTTCTAAAATTTCTGGGCCATTTTCACTTACTTTAACATATCTTATTACCTCCGTCATTTGTTCAAGTTTACTCACATCTGGAGTGCAATCAAACATGAGTGCAAAATATCTAGCTTCTTTTATATCATTCAGTATATCTTGTCTTACTTTTCCTGCAATTATTTCTAGGAATTCGTCCTGAATCGCTGAAGAAAAGTAGCTTACTTGTCCTTTCTTGTGCCGTTCTATGTGTTCGCGCAAAGGAGCATGATAGTGCGATATAAGGTCTATGGTGTTTAGAAATTTGCCACTTTTGGGGTTCCCAAACTCACAGCTTTCTTGAGATCCTCTCAAGGGACTCCCCTGCTTGGCCAAGAACATAATAGCATCAATAATACAATGCAAGACTGCTCGTCAATGTTTTTCTTCCTTAGCTATCTGGTGTTGAAGTTCTCTGTCTATACCACCGATTCCGAGTGAGGTTTCAAGAGTTTTCCAATTACAAAAACATGATTTGTGATGTAGTGAGTTCTCGTGGTCTGGGATTTTGTTACTGAGCTTTCTCCACTGTGTTAAACCTTCCTCTTTAGCCAAATAGGACAATTTTTTCTCCGATGCAGAATGTGAAAATAGCCTACATGGAATGCAGAACAAAGCATTTTTTGTTTGGCTATAGCCTAGCCATGATCTGTTTACTTTTTGCTCATTTGGAAGTTGTTTAAAAAACCAATCCTTTGTGAGATGTCTTCCGTCTCTCATGCTTCCACTAAGATCAGGATCATGTTGTGTCTCTGTTCTCATTCTTGTGATGAAACATCTCTCAGGATCGGAAATTGTACTTGGCCACGTACCTGGGTCAGTGAAATCAAAAGCGAATTCCCTGCAACTAACTCCTTGTGAGCCTGCTGAGGTTCCAGGAATGGAATCCTGGTTGTGAATGTCTGTAAAGCTGCTTGAAGTATCTGCCTGTGGGTCCCTGACCTCCTCTTGTGTTGTGCTCTTTTCCATTTCACCTTAAAAAAAAGTTTAATCATCCAATAACACATCTTTCATTTTTCATGTAGGCAAAACAAAATATTCCATTTTAAAAACTTTGCATTGAACTTAAAACTAAACTTAAAGGTATGAAAATTGCTATACCAAATAACAACCACGTTTTTCTTAAAAATACATACAGGATGGCCTTGGGAAGAAGGTGACGCAGTAAGCGGTCGTCCGACTAATATAATGAAACACCAAAACTGCTTGAACTTCACCTGAAGTTCAAGTAAAAGCATTTTAATTTAGTGTTATAATATTCAAATATTTTTAACGCACCTGTCTTGGACTTTTTGTCGCTTAACCATGACGACATCAAGGATGATGAACGTTGTGCTGCTTGTTCTCTATCCCTCGCCTTCTTCCTGTAATCAGCTCCCGATGGTTTCTTCGACATCTTTGCAACCTTTTTTAACTTTACGCACCAAAAAAAAATTTACTCTGAATTTGAAGCCGAAACTGAGTATTTATTACAGCATATTGCAAATATATTTGCTACTGCATCCTGGCACCCAATGTAACTTCGATATTTGGAAATCCTGAAACAGACGGCACTTGTACAAATAAAAGAAACATGAGGCAGGATCAAGTGGGTTCATTTTACCCTGCCTCAAGTTTTTTATTTATTTACGAATGCCGCCCTGTTTAAGGATTTTATTATGTCCTGAGTGTCACTATATAGGAAGGCAACGGGACATTTAAGTATGTGTGTATATATATATATATATATATATATATAGATGTGTGTGTGTATATATATATACACATATATACAGTATATATATACACTGTATATAGATATAGATTTATAAATATATGTAGCTAGATAGATATAAGCTTACAAGCTTCTGGCTGGCTTGGATTTATTTTTTTTATTCCATGCCTATATTTAGGCAAATGTAATCTGTGGTGTTTCAAATGTGTGTATATATATATATATATATATATAAGAAGCGGTGATGCTGGCACTCTTCATTTAAAATATCAATTGTGCGCCGGTGCCCTCCGTGGAACTGAAAACAGGACCAATATACTCTGCTGTATGGCGGCACTCACGGCGACTAATCACAAATTACAACGAGCTCTCATGTTTAGATCAACGTTTCATGAAGCCTTACTGACGAAATGAAGTAAAGCTTCATGAAACGTTGATCTAAACACGAGAGCTCGTTGTAATTTGTGATTAGTCGCCGTGAGTGCCGCCATACAGCAGTATATATATATATATATATATATATATATATAAAACTATAATCACTTCACCGGGTGCCATCCATAGTCAATTGAATACAAAACAGGCAGAATGGTGGTACTCGCGGAATTGACAAAAGAAGGACAGTAGCCCAATATGCTATTTCCGACGAAGGTGCAATAACCGAAACGTTGATATAGCATATTGGGCTACTGTCCTTCTTCTGTGAAAACTGTGAGTGCCACCATTCTGCTCGTTTTGTGTGTGTATGTATATATTATATATATATATATATATATATATATATCTCTATATAATCTTGAAATTTCAGTTTATTATACTTGTTTCTATATATATATATATATATATATATATATATGTATATATAGTAATCAGAGGGGTCCACCACTCTCATAAACACAATGACTGGCCCGATGCCTTCACAATCTGATCACGCATACATACAAGTCCAGAAGTGCTGCACTCACAGCAATTGTAATACACCCTGTGTATGTGCTAATTATTGTATTTCAACATTTCAATCTACTGATTTTCTTCAGTATAGATTGAAACGTTGAAATACACCCTGTGTGTATATACAGTATATATATATATATATGGAGCTTTATATATGTACATGTATATCCTAATATATATATATATATATATATATACAGTGTATATATATATATATATATATATATATATATATATAGTTTATATATCTATCTACCTCTCCCTGTATATATCTATATACATATATATATCTATATATATATATATAATTATAATATATATATATATATATATATATATATAGCTATATATATATATATATATATATATATATATACACAGATATATTTATATATATATATATATATATATACAGATATATATATATACAGATATATATATATATATATACAGATATATATATATATAAAATTTATATAGATATAGGTTACATTAATAATTACATTAATAAGTTAACGTGGGGTGTTTATAATTGGTTATATAGTGGGTTGCTGGGCAGGTAGGGTGCTCACTTACTCACACTGTCACTTGACAATTGGCAGTGAAAAGGCCCCACCCCCTAGCTCACAGTTATTGTCTCACGGGATGATGACATCATCATCTCACGAGACTCTGACTGTGTAGTTGTTCCTCGGCGGCTGCTACACAGTACAAGAAACAGCTGAGCCGCCGAGTGTCCCAGTTTAAGTGCGGGGCGCCGGGCGGTAAGAAGCAGGTTTGGCGGCCACGCCCACGGGACAGGTGATCGCTGTCGCCGTGTATCCCGCTGTACATCATCATGCCAGTGTCCTGTATTAAGTGCGGGCATTGTAAAGAAGGTTTGCTGGCCACGGGGCTTACCTCTCATGCCGCCCGCCCCTGCCGGTCATTGGTGCCTGCATAATCAGTCACCCGGTGCATATGCACCTCCAGTCCCCCCCTAGTTGTGGCCCTGGTTACACTATTTAGTTATATCACCTTTGTCATTTATTCTAATTTAATGTCAAGATTTAGAATTATTTTCAATATATAAAAATAAAATTATACTTATATACACAATGACTGGGTCTACTTCTTTAGTTTTCTGGTGAGCGCTGGGAACCCCCTCCTTTTTCATACTTTTACCTTTAGGGTAAAAGAAAGAATATGAGAAATAAATACTATATTACTCTTTTATCTAGGACACAATGAGTAAACATTTCATATATTCATATATTTTTTTTTCAATCAAATTTTTATTGCCTTTTCAATATATAAGACAAAAACTGATCACAATACATTTGTGGCTGTATATTCCAGTATAACAATATTAATGCAATTGAGATTGATTTAGGATTACAGAAAAAGATGATAACCAATTAAAACATGTGGAAATATCTTATTAGGGAATAACTAACAAGGTTATCAAATTTTGAATAGACATGAGTCTAAACTTCAATCAAGTTATTATCCATACATATATAATACAATACAGTAATGAGTATCTAAAATAAAATAAATAGTAATAAAAGTACAGGGGAAAGACACAAAGAGGGGGGTGGAGATGGTATCTCTACTTAGCATGAAAATCGAACAGGTTGTAATATAGATTTTATGAAATAATCTTTATATGATAGAATATAATTGGAATGGAGGTAAGTGTGTGAAAGACCCATCAGACCTAAATAAGGGGGATTTGATAAGCTATTATCAACACAATAGCTTGAATCAGAGGGAAGAAGAGATATGTTTCAGTAGGTACTATTCAGTGTTTTCAAATAATTGAATAATATGAGCCTGAGAAGAGGCATCTAAGATGTTAATATAAGGTTCCCACTTTTTATAAAATTTTTCTACACCCTTATCTCGGTCTGGTTTGGATGAGCATCTGTCAAACTACAATAATTGAAGCAGTTTTTGTTTGACCTCATTCAGGGTAGGGGAGGATTTAGTGATCCAGTGAATTAGATTATTTTATTTGCCACTGTTAAGGGGGGCATCCACTACATGATTTTAGCAGGCGATTGAACGATAACAACATCATTATCGTTAAATTGTTTATAAATCATGCAGTGTTTTGTCATTAATGATCAACAATACGCGCTCCCGGTGGTCGTTTGATCATCTCGTCAGTCAACCGAACATGCAGGTCAATTTCACTTGATCTATTGAAGATTGTTTGCAAATCGTTCAGACTGAAAGATAAAATTTCAAGGGAAAAAATCAAGGGAAAATCGTTTAGAGATTGGACAGGGAGTAGATCGTCTAGTGGCTGTGCCCCATTACTAATGTTGTAAGTAGTGGAATCTTTGCACTTTTACCTGTGCCCAGATCCCAGAATCTAAAATTAGCACAGAGACATGCAAGTATGTGAGGGTGCAGTTGAAGAGAAAAAAATATATTAATACAGTTTATTATTTTGTTCCATATTTGTCTTATTCTACCACATTCCCACATGCAGTGTATAAATGTGGCATTAGCTGTGTGACATTTAGGGCATTTACCTTTTTCTGAAGATACCATATGCTTATGTTGGGCTGGGGAGATATAAGCCCTATGTGTTAGTGTAATATTAATCTTCTGTATTTGGCACCACCTAGTGGTGCTATGTAGACTTTTATAAGGTGCTGCTACTGGTGATATGGGTGTGGCTTTTATATTATGTGCTGGTTATGAACAACATGGCTACTTGGAACTAACATGCAGTGTCTGTCTTCATTTAATACATCTGAAACATGGTGTCAGAAGTGCCTCAGCCCACAAATGATGCTTATTATTGATGGTGCAAGAGCTCAAGATTATGAGAAAACCTGCTGTGACAAGAAAAGGATAAGGAGTCCATAGATATCAAGTAGATTGAAACAGCATTGTATACACTTTTCTGCTGGAGTGGGAGCACACCAACATGGCAACTACCAAAAATATTCCTCCACCTGATGGGATACAGATGAGTGGCAATGTGTGCATTAACTGGGAGAACTTTAGAGTTGAGTTTGAAGATTTTTCTCTAGCCACAGGCCTTAATGATAAATCTGCTGAGGTACAAGCAGCCACACTGAGGAGAGTGATAGGCAGTGAATGTCGTCATGTTTATATGCACAACCTGAATCTTTCTGAGGAGCAACAAAAAGCAATCCTGGATGCATTGGAGACCTATTTTAAGCCTTTAAGCCTGCAAAAACGTGATATACGAGAGGTATATTTTTGGCAGCAATAAACAAGAGGAAGGTGAATCCATTGATAATTTTGGTACTGAGAGAAAAGGCAGCAATGTGCGAGTATGGCACATTAAAAAATGAACTTATATGAGATAAATTAGTACTGGGCATAAATTGTGAGAGCACACATCACCGTCTCTTAAGAGAGCGGAATTTAGATCTGTCAGCAGCTATTGAAATGTGTCGCACAGCAGAGCTCACTGACCAAAGAATCAGAGCGATGGACAGACAGATTGTTAATGCTGCAGAGAGATAACAACACAGCAGGGATGATTTGATGGGTGGCCCAAAATTTCAAAATCAGCAGCAGAGCTCACCAGCAGCCAAATATACAGTTGGCAAATACTGTGGTAAAATGCACAGGCGAGGGAAGAAGCAGTGCCCAGCATTTGCGAAAATCTGTAAATCATGTGGCATTACCAATCATTTTGCTAAAGTGTGCATGTCAAGCAAGAGATGGAATTCAGCAGGGGAAGTACGCACAGTAGAATAAATAACTGAAACACATACCCATAATGCAGAAGTGATTTATACAACAGAATGTGTTGGGACTGTGAGATCAGAAGGCCAAAAGTGGTTCGCACATCTGATTTTTAATAATAAGAGGCAACCATGTCAATTAGACTCAGGTGCAACATGTGATATGATGAGTCTGAGCGATAAGATAAAATTAGCTCCTAGAGTCCAGTTACTGCCAAGTGACACTAAACTAAAGCTGTATTCTGGGGAGCTGATGAAGTCATTGGGACAGTTCAGAACAGAATGCATCATTAGTGGACATACCCACATGCTAACAGTTGAAATTGTGGAGATCCATCAGAAACCGTTATTGTCAGGTTCCACTTGTGAGCGTTTGGGGTTGATGCAATTTACTATTCCTGCTGAACTGCATAACATGAAACATGGTTTGTCTGGACAATTAAGGATGTGTTCAAGGGGCCAGTGAAGTCTGTTCCTGAGGAAGTACATTTTGAACTTGACCCAAGTGTTCCACCATTCCAGTGTGCTCCACGCAATATGCCTACAGCCCTCAAGCCAAGAGTGAAAGCTTCACTTGATCAGTATGAAGCAGATGGCCATATTGCACCTGTGACTGAACCAAACTGACTGGATTAGCAATATGGTCATTGTGGCAAAGCCTGACAAGTTAAGAATCTGTATTGAACCTAAATTTTTAAATCAAGCACTGCGGAAATCTCATTATATTATGCCAACATTAGAGGATGTTTTAAAGAAGCTTCCCAAAGCAAAAGTCTTTACGCTGGTTGATGCACGTGACGCATTTCTGCAATGTAAGCTGGATGAAAAATGTAGCTATATGACCACCTTTTGGACCCCCTGGGGTAGGAAAAGATGGCTTAAACTTCCATTTGGTGTTTCTGTGGCACCTGAAGTTTACCAGCGAAAACAACATGAATTGCTGATTGAACTTTATAGCATTGAGCCGATAGCAGATAATATTCTTGTTGTTGGCTGTGGGGAGACAGAAAAGGAAGCAGAGGCTGATCATGACCGCAAGTTACTAGCACTGCTGGATCGTTGCAGGCAAGTGAAATTAAGACTTAGTGTGAAAAAACTGCAATTTAAATTGAAAGATGTTCATTTTCATGGTCATATCTTGTCCTATGAAGGTTTAAAAGTTGACCCTGAAAAAGATAGAGCTGTCTTAGAAATGCCAACGCCCATGGATGTAAAGTCTGTGCAACGTTTGATTGGATTTGTGACATATTTAGCCAAATTTATGCCTCACTTTTCAGAAGTATAAGAACCTCTGCACAGACTTCTGGACAGAGATACTATATGGCACTGGCTTCCAAAACATGATAAGACAGTGAAGTAAATAAAGCATTTGGTCACAGTTACACCTGTGCTGAAGTATTATGATGTTACCAAGCCAGTAACTATACAGAGTGATTCCAGTAAAATGGACTGAGATGTTGCCTGATGCAAGAAGGACAACCAGTTGCATTTGCTTAAATGGCATTGACTCCTACTAAAGCACTACTATGCACAAATTCAAAAGGAGTGCTTGAGTATTGTGTTTTCTTGTTCCTGTTTTCATTACTTTCTATTTGACCATGCATCAGGTGATGACTGATTTTGCACAGATTAACCAGGCAGATTATCTGCATGTCACTGATCAGCGTCTGCATCAGGTTTGACAGCATACCACGACTGATGAGAGCTTGCCGATTTTGAAATCCATTGTATTGGCTGGATGACCAGCCTTGAAAGACGAGACGCCACTCTTCGTTAGGGACTATTGGTCATTTGAAATGAGATCAGCATACAGAATGGCATTTTGTACAAGGGACCAAGAGTCATAATACCAAAATCCTTAAAATCTGAGATGTTGGCACGCATACATTCAAGCCATCTTGGAGGTGATGCATGCTACAGACAAGCAAGAGATACATTGTACTGGCCTAACATGCAAAGTGAAATTAAGGACTAAGGCCCTCATTCAGAGGCAATCGCAAGAAGGGACCGCTCGTTCTGAATGATGGCGGCCGCTTTGAATTTTAAGTGCGGCCTCCCGGTCGCTAGATAAGCTGTGGGTTGCCACCCACAGTTTAGCGACTGACCAGGGTGATGGTCACGAAGGTCAAGACCATCACAACCATCGGGGCTTGCGACGAGACCCTAAGGTTGGGTCTCGGCAACCGCAAGCCCCAGGGAGCTTCCTGTTCTGATCGAGCAGGAAGCTCCCCACTGACATCACTGCTGATGTCAGTGTGGCCGCCCACAAAACGGCAGGCATTCCTTAAGGAACGCCTCCATTTGTGAAACCACCCCCTTGCCCCGCCTACAAAACGGGGCGAGCTATCGATCATCATCGACAGCTGCCCCTTTTGTAGAGAGCTCCGGAGCAAGAGATTTTCTCTCTCGCTTTGTGGCTTGCACACGCGCAGTGCGGCTGCTGTGCGTGCGCAGGGCCATAACATCGACCCGGTTGCGAGCGCTCTGCGCTTGCGACCGGGTCTGAATGAGACCCTATGTTAGTAACTGCTCAGCATGTAATGAATATGCACATGCATAACAGAAAGAACCTATGATGTCACATGAGATACCAATACGTCCATGGCAGATCGTTAGCATGGATTTCTTTACTTATGCAGGCAAAGACTTTCTGTTAATAGTGGACCATTATTCTGATTTTTGGGAAATTGACCTTCTCCCAGACTTATCCGCAGAAACTACAATAAAGCACTGCAAAGCGCAATTTGCATATTATGGCCAGCTTGAAAGAGTGATCTCAGACAACGGACCACAGTTTGCATGTGAACAATTTAGACAATTTGCCTCTGAATGAGAGTTTGAGCATTTTACCTCATCCCCACGTTATCCAAAATCAAATGATAAAGCCGAATCAGCAGTTAAGATAGTGAAGACTCTGCAAAAAAGCTAGCAGTGATTATACAGACCCATGAAAGGCCATATTACATTGGCGGAATGCACCAACCGAGAGAATGGGGACTAGTCCTGCACAGCGTCTAATGTCGAGGAGACTTAAGACATCTTTGCCAGTAGCCAGTACTTTACTTTATCCAAGTGTAGTATAAGGTGTACCAGAGATGATACAGCAGAGGAAGCAGATTTCTAAGTTGGGGTATGATAAATTTGCCAAGGAGTTGCCTGAACTTATTATTGGTGAACCAATTCATATGAAGTCCCTTCCAGGAGATCGTACTGGCCGTTGGAGACTTGGTTCCAGTATGCGAAAGGTTGCACCATGCTCATCTTGAGGATGTGGATGGAACTTTGTACAGATGCAATCATGTGGATTTGCAAGTAGCTGAGCGGCCAATTCTACATGAGAATGTTGAACAATACACTCTTGGTCTGATTATGGAGCCAGTTGCACCAATGGCAAGTCAGGAATTTGAAAGACCCCAGGTTGTTATAAAAGAAGAATATGGAGAAAATTAGAATATGAAACTTGCAAGCATACAGGATGGCAGTCCATCAGTAGCACCCGCTAGAGTTATAGACTCCTGCCCAACGAAGTTCAATTCCAACTCAACAAAATCCTGTCTATACTCGTAGTGGATGTCAGTCACAGCCACCTGACAGACTTAATTTATAGTTATGTTATAACATATGTTAAAAAAGGTAGATGTTAGTGTAATGTTAATCTTCTGTATTTGGCACCACCTAGTGGTGCTATGTAGACTTTTATAAGGTGCTGTTACTGGTGATATGGGTGTGGCTTTTATGTTATGTGTTGGTTATGAACAACATGGCTACCTGGAACTAACATGCAGTGTCGGTCTTCATTTAATACATCTGAAACACTATGTAGTGTGCATATGTGCACCTCTTGTAGATATGCTGACTGCAAGTATCTGAGAGTGGAATCATAGTGATTAGTCAAGTCTGATAAAGATGTCAGAGTCAAAATATCTATTTTCCAGGTCTTGAAGAGAGAAGACCATTGAGGAGCAGAGAGGTTATCAAACAAATATGGGTACAACTTATTTATTTTATAGGGGTATGAATTAATACTTTTTAAGAGAGAGTAGAGGGGGTTAATTTCTGTGGCTTCGTTTGAAAGCATTGGAAGAGAGGAAATATAGTGTCTGGTTTGCAAATACATTTAAAATTGGTATTTTGGTAGTTGGAACTTTTGTTGCAAGTCTAAAAAAGACAATATGTTTCCTCCTGGGTCAAAGACTTTAGCTATTGATGATAAACCTTTTTCTTTCCAATGTTTGTAATTATTGTTAGAGAGGGAGGGGGCGAAGGCTGGATTTCCCCAAAAGGGGACATAAGGAGAGTAGAGGTGATTACTTTTCAAACTTTTGTTGACTGATATCTAGGCTGAATAGGTATCACAAAAAATTGTTTTCTAAAATATGAGATGGGATATCATCCTGTTTGCAATGTAGCAGAGAACTAGGGGAATAAATATGAAACAATGCTATATCTAGTGATTTATCTGTTTAATGATTGCTTTCCAGCTGCCAGTCACTAATATATCTGAAAAATATCGATATGGAGTATGCACTAATATCTGGGAGACCGAGGCCTCCTTTGCGTCATGTGGTTTTGATTTTGTCCTGAGCAATTCTAGGTGTTTTGCCCTGCCAAGTAAACCATGAGAAAGAGCATGTCAATTGTTTAATATTTTTTTTAGAAATACTAATTGGAAGCATTTGCATGCAATAAAATATTTTGGGGAATATTTCACTTTTAAGTACTGGCAGGCGTCCTAGTAGCGAAAGAGGGAAAGATTTCCAAGCATCTAATAAGCTATTAATTTTAGCAATGACCGGTGTGAAGTCAGCCACATAGAGGTGGGTTAAATTAGATGTAAGCAGAGAGCTATGAAGAAATGTAGCCAGAAGTTCTATGGTGACTGCGAAAAGGAGGGGGGAGAGGGGACAACCTTGCCTTGTACCTCTTTTTATCTCAAACGAGGAGGATAAGAAGTTATTGCATGACACTTGAGAAAGTGGATCAGTGTATAAGGTTTGTAGTATATCTATGAAGGCAGGGGGAAATCCAAATTGAATCAGAGTTGAGAAAAGATGTTTCCAGATAACAAAGTCAAATGCCTTTTCGGTGTCAAATGAACTTATCATGCATGGGGAAGAGGACATATTAGAGTGTAAATGTTGTATAGCAGACAAGACCCTTCAAACATTAACCACTGAGTGTCTTCCTAGAATAAAGCCAGTCTAGTCGGTATGTATAATCTGTGGCAAAATAAATTTTAAATGGCCATGTATATTTTAGTCAATATCTTATAGTCTAGGTTGAGTAACAAGATAGGTCTGTAGGAGCCGGGGAGAGATAAGTCTTTGCCTGGTTTAGGAATTATTCTTATGATCGCAGAATTAAAGTATAATGGAACTTTCTTTGATATGATAATATGGTTATAAAAGGCAACCAGGAATTCTCCTATTTTAGGCAATAATTTCTTATAAAAATCACTATTTAGTCCATCCGGGCCAGGGGCTTTAGATGGTTCAAGTTGTTTCACTACTTTTGAAACCTCCTCAAGTGTAATAGGAGTAGTAAGTGTGTAGGCCAAGTCTTCTGATATCTGTGGAAACTGAAGGTCACTCCACTGACCCTGATAGGATGCTGAGGCTGAAGTTTAGGGGGGGGGGGTTGGAATACTAGTTTCATCTGAATATAATTCTGCATAAACATTTTTCATTTCTTCTCTGATCTGACTGCTGGAAGTGGTGAGGAGGCCACTGCTAGTTCAAAAAGGTTGCACCACCATCGGTTGTCTAGTGCCTTGCAATAGGTTGGATAATAATCTACCAGTTTTATTTCCAAATTTGTGGAATTTATAATTGATTGAGAAGAGATATCGGTTTCCTTTAATACAAAGAAATTCATCAAAGTGTATTTTTGCTGTCTGATAGGCCAATTTGGAGGATGAGTTAGGTTCGGATTTGTATTTATGGAAAGCTTCTATAAGCTTAGTCTGTACCTCCATGCTCCATGTAAGAGGTAGCATATTTCTTGTTCTCTGCTAAGACATAAGAAATTATGTTTCCACGAATGACTGATTTTGCTGTTTGCCAAAACAGAGAGGGAGTCAGAGTCTGCATGAGAAAGATTGGAGTGATTATAATCCCATCCAAGCAAACTCTAAATTGTTGCAAAAAGGGATTGATTGGGAAAGGTAAGGGAAACCTCATTGCAAATTAGGGACTCTATCAATAGTCATTTGGAAAATCACCCATACCAGGGGATGGTCAGATAGGGCAATCAATATTTGTGTCAGACACTCTCGGAAATAGGGAATGAGAAAGTAATATATAGTCTATCCTACATAAAGTGTGGTCTGCAGCTGAGAGACATGTGTAGTCTTTTTCTGTGTGGTTAATTGCTCTCCAAATGTCTAAAAGTTGTAATCTGGAGGCAAGCGTGGGTACTCCTAGCTTTGGGAGGTTAAGTTTTGAAGCATTAGGTTGAGATCGGTCTAAAGAAATATTAGAGACAAGATTTAGATCTTCACATAACAATATTGAATCTATAAGAAATACTAGTAACTTATACCCCTTTTACAGCTAAATTCCGGGTCTCACCCGGAGTTGGAACAGGGTTCCAATACGGATCAGATCTGGAATTTAGCCGGCGCCAACCCAGGACATAAATGTTGCATATAACAAATCTAGTATTATTGAAAGTCACTTCAATGATGATATATCGACCTTCTAGGCCTGCACCTATAGAAATAAGAGAAACTGGAAGGGAGCATTTCGCTAATATAGCCACTCCATGTACTTTTGAGTTATAAGGTGCTGCTGCAATCAGAGACCAATTTAATACCTGTAATTTGTTGGTTTCTAGTGCAGTAAGATGTGTCTCCTGGAGACATATCAGGTCAATCTTCAAGTTACACAAATACATCAATATTTTGCATCTTTTAACAGGGGAATTGATTCCACCTACATTCCATGATCCACATTTTAGCGCCATTATGTTATTGCATATACAGATTGTAATACATCTATTAGAGTCTGATACCTAATAAAGGAGGGGAGGAGACACAAGGGAAGGATGACAGACAAACTGGGGTATAAAGTGAAATAATAGGATTTGAAACAACAAATCATATTGCTGACAATTGTCAGAAACATGTAAGTAATAATAGACTTCAGGAACATGAGCATTTCAATTATATAGTATATCAACATCACAAAGGCAGAGCTGTGCTCAAATGCTTATCAATTAAAGTTACTAGGGCTTAGTCACCATTTAAGAGGTAAAGAGAAAAGAATCATTAAATTCCTTAGGAGAGAATTCTCCATAATATAATTCTTATATATGGGTATAGAAAACATTTATATTAGGGATGTGCAGGCTCAGATAGGTTCGAGTTTGCACGTTGAGTTCGGATTTTTCCCTCCAAAAAAACGGAACTCAGAAAGAGGCTAAACGTCATCTTACATGGACGAACATCATCATTCCTGGACAAAAGTCCAGGAATGATGTTCATGTTCATATAATTACTGTTTCCTTTAAATTTCTTTTGTATATAAATTAGGGATGTGCAGGCTCGGATAGGTTCGAGTTTGCACGTTGAGTTCGGATTTTTCCCTCCAAAAAAACGGAACTCAGAAAGAGGCTAAACGTCATCTTACATGGACGAACATCATCATTCCTGGACTTTTGGAATGATGATGTTCGTCCATGTAAGATGACGTTTAGCCTCTTTCTGAGTTCCGTTTTTTTGGAGGGAAAAATCCGAACTCAACGTGCAAACTCGAACCTATCCGAGCCTGCACATCCCTAATTTATATACAAAAGAAATTTAAAGGAAACAGTAATTATATGAACATGTAGCATACTGTGAATAATGCATAGATCATGTCAAAAAAGCCAGAAGGAACTCTCAGATTAGTAATATCTGTCATAACAGTGGTATCTAGAAACTAGAGGAATGAAAAGTCATCATCACCAGAATAATACATCAAGAGAATATTAGCAGATGGTTTAGATTTATTCTGGGTTACTATCCAGTGTATTAGCTTCTTTTTCTTCATGCATAAAGGCTGCTCAATCATCAGGGTTGATAAAATCTTTGAAAGATGAGCCATTAAATATGCAAAGTCTGGCAGGGTAAATGAGCGCAAACTCGCGTTTAACTTCAATTAGCTGAGCACAGAGGGATGAGAAGGCTTTACAGGCTCTTGATAACTCTACAAAGTAATCTTGAAAGATGTGGCGCTTTTTCCCTTCCCAGAGAATTGATTGTTGTCTACTGGAGGCTGACCAGAAAGGTTGTTTATGTAGGTAATTGAGACAGTGGAAAAGAGTGACCCGTGGACGTGCCGAGGGTGACGCAGGCGGTTGTACTACTCTATGCACTCTCTCAATTACCAGATCACTGCAGGCTGATTCAATTCCCAGACATGCAGGTAAAGTATTACGCACAAAAACAAGAGATATGGTAAGAACTTACCTTTGTTATCTCTGTTTCTACGAAGTCCATAGGGTCCACAGGGTGACCTTGGGGTATAGCTGGATCCTGGATCCTCGGGCACCACGGAGTTAAAGCTTTTAGCTGCTCCCAGGATGCACTTGGGTCCAACCTCCCCTATACCCCGCCCCCGAGCCACAGGCACCTCAGTTGGTAAGCAGCCCAGGCCGGAGGAGGAGACGAAACAGAGAGAAGGAAGACTGGAACACACAAGAACCATACTCACAGAAATGGGAGATGGAAAACCGGTGACCAGTCACAGAGCCCATATGAAGCCAGGTGCGTCAGGGCGGGTGCCCTGTGGACCCTATGGACTTCGTAGAAACAGAGATAACAAAGGTAAGTTCTTACCATATCTCTTGTTTTCTACTTC
Source organism: Taudactylus pleione (assembly GCA_031769625.1). Classification (NCBI taxonomy): domain Eukaryota; kingdom Metazoa; phylum Chordata; class Amphibia; order Anura; family Myobatrachidae; genus Taudactylus; species Taudactylus pleione. The sequence goes on along the minus strand of JAUIMM010000689.1, from coordinate 5,020,973 downwards.
AGGGTCCATAGGGGTCCACAGGGTGACCTTGGGGATGTCCCAAAGCAGTCCAACTAAGGGCGGGGACGCTCCTGTGCTGATAGGAGAACCCGGCGCCCAAAGGATGCATCCTGAGAGGCAAAGGTGTCAAACGCATAGAACCTCAAAAAGGTCTGAAAGGAAGACCAGGTGGCCGCCTTACAGAGCTGAACAGCAGAGGCGCCACGGCTAGCAGCCCATGAAGGGCCCACGGACCGAGTGGAATGAGCCATAACAGAGGCTGGAACAGGTAAACCCTCCTGCATATAAGCCTCAATAATAACAGAACGAAGCCAACGGGCTAGAGTCTGTTTGTTGGCAGGCCAACCCCTCTTGTGAAAACCAAAGAGGATAAACAAAGAATCCGACTTCCTCACAGAACTAGTCCGGTCCACATAAACCTGGAGTGCCCGGACAATGTCTAAGGAAGTCTCCCCAGCCGAAAGATCAGGTGACTGAAAGGCTGGTACAACAATTTCCTGACTAATGTGGAACCTGGAAACCACCTTAGGCAGGAAATCAGGACGAGTGCAAAGCACCGCTCTGTCCTGATGAAAAATCAGAAAAGGGGGACGACAAGAAAGCGCCCCCAAATCTGAAACCCTCCTGGCAGAAGCAATTGCCAAGAGGAAAACAGTTTTAAAAGTTAGCCACTTGAGCTCAACTGACTCCAAGGGCTCAAAAGGAGGACCCTGTAAGGCCCGAAGAACCACCGCCAAATCCCACGGGGCCACAGGTGGCACAAAGGGAGGCTGGATTCTCAAAACACCCTGGAAAAAGGTGTGTACGTCCGGCATAGCAGCGATCCTGCGCTGGAACCACACCGACAGACCAGACACGTGTACCTTCAGTGAAGAAAGACGTAATCCTAAATCCAAACCCGACTGAAGGAAAGCCAGAATACGCGAAACCCGGAACGCCTGGGGATCATAGTTTCTGGCCTCGCACCACTGAAAGTAAGTGTGCCACACTCTGTGATAGATCCTCGCGGAAGCAGGCTTGCGCGCCCTCAGCATGGTGGTAATAACGGAGCTAGAAAAGCCCCGAGACCTCAGGACGGCTGTCTCAAGAGCCACGCCGTCAAAGATAGTCGACCCAGATCCGGGTGAAGACATGGCCCCTGAGACAACAGGTCCCGCCATTGAGGTAGGAGGTACGGAGCGTCGATGGACAGGCTCCGCAGATCGGAGTACCACGGCCTTCTGGGCCACGCTGGGGCCACCAGGATCAGTGTGCCTCCGTCCTGTTTGAACTTGCGCAGGACCCGAGGCAGCAGAGATATCGGAGGGAACAAGTAAGCCAGTTGAAACAGCCATTTCACCGACAGCGCGTCTATCTGACTTGTGCCTGCGTCCCTTGTCCTTGACCCGTACACAGGCAGCTTGTGATTGTGACGGGACACCATCAGGTCCAGCTCTGGCAGCCCCCACTTGTCCACGAGTAGTTGGAATACCTCTGGATGAAGCGACCATTCCCCGGGATGCACATCGTAACGGCTGAGGAAGTCTGCCTCCCAATTGAGGACTCCTGGGATGAAAACTGCCGAGAGAGCTGGAAGATAGCGCTCCGCCCAAGCCAGGACGCGGGACACCTCCGACATCGCAGCTCGACTGTGAGTCCCTCCCTGGTGATTGATGTACGCCACCGTGGTGGCGTTGTCTGACTGCACCTGAACGGCCCTTCCGTGAAGAGCGGTGCCGGACGACTGCAGGGCTCTGTATACTGCCCGCAGTTCCAGGATGTTGATGGGAAGAATCGCTTCCTCCGCCGACCAACGACCCTGAAGTGACAAGGAGCCTGTCACCGCCCCCCAACCCCGGAGAATCTGTTGTGAGCAGAACCCATTCCGGGATCCAAAAGGGGCGCCCCTCCAGGAGATGAGCTGTCTGCAGCCACCAGGCTAGGGACAGACGCACCTCCGAGGACAACACCAGCATCTGAGAGCGGATCCTGTGTGACAATCCGTTCCATTCCGAAAGAATCAGCCCATGCAGGGGCCTGGAATGGAACTGGGCAAACTCCACCATGTCGAATGCCGACACCATGGACCCCAAAACTCTCATCGCTGAGTGCACCGACACTCTGCCACTGCTCAGACAACTGTGAATCCGCAGCTGTAAGGAGGAGACCTTCTCTGGAGTCAGAAAAATCCGTTGCTGACAAGAGTCCAGCAGGGCCCCCAAATGAACCATCCGTTGTGATGGGATGAGGGAGGATTTCTTCCAGTTGATCAACCAGCCGTGCGCCTGTAGACAAGCGACCGTCAGGTGGAGATGCTGGATCAGTACCTCCGGGGAGCTTGCCAGCAAGAGGAGGTCATCTAGATACGGTAGCAACCGTATCCCCTGGCTCCGAAGGTGAGCCGCCATGACCGCCATCACCTTGGTAAATACCCTTGGTGCCGTGGAGAGACCAAAGGGTAGAGCCCTGAATTGGTAGTGGTTGTGGAGAATAGCAAACCGCATAAACCGTTGGTGCGATGTTGCTATAGGCACATGGAGGTAGGCGTCCTGGATATCCAGGGAGACCATATAATCCCCTGGTTCCATCGCCAGTATGATGGAACGCAAAGTTTCCATCCTGAATTTGGGAACCCTGAGAAACCTGTTCAGGGACTTCAAATTGAGGATGGGGCGATGAGAGCCATTGGGTTTCTGCACCAGAAACAGTGTAGAGTAATACCCCATCCCACGTTGAGACTGTGGTACGGGTATAATGACCCCCGCCGTCAGCAAGGCCTCTATGGCTTCCTGAACCTGCAAGGCCTTGGTTTTGTCCAGAGAAGGACTTGTGCAAAAAAACTGGCAAGGCGGCCTGTGCCGAAAAGACAGGGCGTACCCCTGGGAGACCACTTCTCGCACCCAGGCATCCGTGGTGGTATTGTGCCAGCACTGGGCGAATTGAAGAAGTCGGCCTCCCACTCTGGGGTCCCCCAGAGGGAGGCCCGTCCCATCACACAGAAGGCTTATCTTCTGGCTTGGAAGAAGGGCGCCTAGCACTCCAGGCTTGCTTCTTTGGCTTTGAGGCGGTCTTGGGTGTGGACTGCCTCGGGAAGGACTGACCCTTTGCCTTGCCCTGAACCCGAAAGGAACGAAATGCCGAGCTCCGGACCTTAGCAGGTGTAGTAGCTGAAGGGAGGAAGGCTGACTTGGATTTTGCCAGGGTATCTACTATTTTGTCCAGGTCCGGACCAAATAGTAATTACCAATTAAAAGGTAAGGCCTCCAAGCCTTTCTTTGAATCCACGTCTGCTCTCCAAGACCGCAACCACAAGGATCTACGAGCAGACACTGCTGCCGCCGAAACCCTAGAGGTCAACAGGCTAGCATCCAAAGATGCTTCTCCAATGTAGGAGGCGGCATCTCTCATCTGTCCTAACAACGCCCTCTGGACGTCCGGAGATTCATCCGTAAACGTGTCCTCCAAGGCATTAGCCCACCCCTCAATGGCCTTGGCCACCCAGGAGATGGCCATGGACGGCCGGGCTACAGCCCCTGAGAGAGAATAAATAGACTTTAGACAAGTCTCCACCTTCCTGTCCGTAGGATCCTTCAGCGAGGATATAGACGGCAATGGCAAAGTAGCACTCCTGATGAGGCGTGTTACATGGGAATCGACTGCAGGCGGAGTTTCCCATTTCTTACAATGCGCTTCCGGGAATGGATAATTGAACGCCAAGCGTTTCTGTGGCAGGAAACGCTTACTGGGCATCTGCCAGGCCACCGCCATGTGATCAGTCAACTGATCAGACAAGGGGAACGCTGTAGAAGTAACCTTAGCTTTTTTAAAACTAGGATACCTTGACTTGGGAGCGGGTGCCTCATCCTCAATCAGAAGAATGGCCGGCACCGCCTTAACCAGAGCCCGCACATTGATGGAAGACTTAGTGTCTACCTCCTGGACTGAGGCATCTGAGGCTGAGTCATCCTGCACCTCACCATCATCCGAGGACCCCTCAGAATCCGAAAGATGCGCAGCCTGTGCCATGACTGAGCGTTTAGACGCCCTGGAGGGCACGTCACTACGCAACATCGACTGAAAAGCCGAAGATGCTGCCGCCAAATCTTGGACAGTGTGGGAAAGCGCATCCACCCAGGGTGGAGGGGGTGTCACAGGAGCCTGAAACAGCACCACAGCCGGCTGTGCCACAGGGGTGGACTGAATATACATTGGCAACCCCGCATAGGGACCAACAGGCTGAGACCCCGGAGGAGTCTGCAATAATTGTGGGACACCCGGGGAATGGGGGATGGCAGGCTGGGGCAACGCCCTAGTAGGAGCGGCAGTCGGGACCGACAGACGGTCCGCGATGGACACCAGCACCTGGGAAAACATCGCCCATGGTGGCTCCTGCGACATGGGAGGTTTAGACGTACCAGGGACCGCCTGGCACCGTCCGCACAGGCCGTCCTGTGACAAATCCTCCCTATCCACTCCTGCAGAACAGCCCCTGCAGGAGAACAATGCCGGAGCCCCGGAGTGCTCAATCTCCTCCTCAGACATGACTTAGGAAGAAAACGTGCACACTCACCAGTGTGCTGAACAACAGCCCACAATATGGCACCATGTAGCACACAACTGTATGTGACGGACCTCACAAATACGTGATCTATATAGGTGAGGTCAGTAGAAACACCCTTCCCCCGCACACCTGTAGGGCTTGTAGGAGAAGGAAAGGGATAGGTACAGGCTGACAGTAAGTAGAAAAAAGACACAGACAGGCAGCACTAGCAAAAGTCACATACCATGCAGGAAGATATACTCACTGCACCTTTCCACTACAATCAACCTCCCAGATTCAGTGTCTGGGAGGGCTATAGTGCTGTGTACACTGTCCTTGATCGGGGGAGAGGTACACAGGGGGACCGGTCTGCATGCTCCCTGAGAGTATCCACGCTGCCAGTAAGAAAATAGCCGCTGGAGACCTCAGAGGAGGAGTGGCCCGAGTAGCTGCAGCTCAGCGACGCCAGACTCCGAGCTGAAAGGCGCACTGAGCTGAGGAGCCGCTAGACAGGGAAGGCTTCCTCCCCTGGCTAGCATATTTAACCCCCAAGGTTGCGGCATCCCGCTTGCCGCTTAATTTACCCTGGTGGTCTAGTGGTCTGACGGGGTATGCCTCCGATAGAGGGGGGGCCTGCCGCCACCGCCCCCGGTCTGTCCCCTAGACCGGGGGCATGGGACTGCATATAAAAGGCATTACCCGCGCACCGCCGCTAATCAGCGGTGCGCGGCTTACCTTAAGCTCCCCGGCATCTTCCGGCAGCAGTCCCGGGGGAAGCCAGAGTCCGGCTAGTACAGACTCTGGCTTCCCCCGCCGCGATCCCCAGTTCAGTGCTGGCGTCGCGGCGCCAGCAGGGAGGAGCGGCAGCGTGGGCGTCTGTACAGACAGCCCAGCGCTGCCGCACTGGAGAAAAAAACTATAGTAAAAATAAATTTAACCTAGTTAAATAAAAAGCTTTAGGGGGCTGCTCCTGCAGCCCCCCCCCCGCAGGGTGACCCGACTCCGGCCGGGCACCATCTTAAACTGAGGTGCCTGTGGCTCGGGGGCGGGGTATAGGGGAGGTTGGACCCAAGTGCATCCTGGGAGCAGCTAAAAGCTTTAACTCCGTGGTGCCCAAGGATCCAGCTATACCCCAAGGTCACCCTGTGGACCCCTATGGACCCTGAAGTAGAAATGGGCTAATGCAGGGCCCTTTATTGATTCAGGGAGTCCCACCAGTCGGATATTATTCTAGCGAGACCGGTTTTCAAGGTCATCTAAATTTATTCCACAAGTGAAAGTTATCTTTTTCAAGCTTGTGTACAGTGTGTTTCAGGTGTGATACATCCTGGAAGACTTCACCCAGCCTATGTTCAGATTCCGTGACTCTATGGGTTAATTGTTGCAGTTGTGAAGTAATGTCAGAAACTGCCTGCGACAGAAGGGGAGCCATAGTGGTTTTTATGGCATCTACCACATCATTATATGTAATGGATACCTCTGAGGAACAGCATGTCTGCAGCAAAGCAGTGGGATCTTGTGCTGCTGTGGATTTCTTGGCAGCGGGTGTCCCTGCTACAGCTTCGGCGTCTGGCGCCATATTGGGATCCACCCGACGCTTCTCCTGTCTCTGCTGTTGTGGCTTCAGCGTGATGGTGGAGGACAAGTATTTCCTCATAAAAGATCAGCAGAGGTTTGGCAATGTGTTACCCTAGATGAGAGGCTGGGGCGCAGCCTAGATATAGGTTAATCTTGTAGGGTAGCAGAGGAGCTCAGTCTATCAAACCAGAACCGGAAGTCAGCAATAACATATTTAATATATTGAAATACCCAATAAAAATGACACCAGTAGCTCAGGTTCAGTGTGTGGCTGCTGTAAGGATGTTATGATTCCCAATCACGGTCGGAGGGCTTACACTGCCCCGCTTTACAGTGCAGTGGTGTCAGCAGGCTGAGCTGCTTTTAGTGTGCATAGGCAAGTGCAGGGGGGTTTCCGTTTGCCTTGAGAACCCCAAGCCCACTCCATGACCACAATAGAAAATAGTAATATAATGGAATTTTACTGGTGCTGCATAGTCTTAAATAATTAGCATCTCCTTTTAACATGTATTAGCCAGTTATAAATAACCTGTGCACCAGCTAGGAGATTTGGAACAAATGCACTGTTAGAGATGTGCTGCTATATCGTGATGCACAATACACTATATATGAGGCATATGGTGGCTTACTGTGATCACTGGCCATGTGTATGCTGGAATTATGACACACAATACACTCTGTAAATGTATGATGCATATTATGGCTTACTGTGATCACTGGTCTTGTGTAGGCTGGAATTATGACAGACAATACACTATGGGGCATATACAATTTGGCGCGAGGTATAGTGAGTTAAAAACCTTGCACACCTCGCGCCCAATTCTGGAATACCGCGGGCATGTGCACTACTGCTACCCACGGTATTCAATTAAAAAAATAGTGGTCGCAGGGTTTTCAGCTCTGAAAACCTTGCGCCACTTAAATTGTTTTTTTTTAAAAATACACCTACCTGGTAGGGGGTCTCTGCGGCTCCCAATGGCTTCCCCTCTCTCTTCTTACTGGAGAGGGGGGCAGCTGGGAGTCCCGGGGGCTGATGGGAGGAGCAAGGGCTGCTGGGAGATTTAGTACTCCCAGTGCCCATTGCGGGGGGGGGGCCACACACACCGCACCGGGGGTCACACACACGCTCATGCACACACTCACTCATACACACTTACAAACACCACACCCACTGACATACTCACCGCTGCTGAGGAAGAGCCGGCTCCCGACGCTGGATGCAGAAGAAGATGCAGAAGACAACGCTGCAGAAGGTAAGTAATTAAGGACTAATTAAGCTAATTGGATACTTCCAACTGCTCAATTAGTCCTCAGGGAAGGTGCCACCGGGGTGTCAGAGCAAGACCCAGTGATTTTTCCTAAAATTATCGATTTTAGGATAAATCACGCTTGCTCAGGAGGTGCGTGGAAAAAAAACTTCCCGATGCGCGTTTTTAAAAAAAAACATGCGCCTAATAGCAAAAAACCTGCACCTGCAGCAAAAAACCCGCAGGTGCGGGTTTTTTGCTATTCTCGCACACAATTGAATATGCCCCTGTGTATGACACATATAATGGGTTACTGTGATCACTGGTCCTGTATACGCTGGAATTAATGGACACTATATATTTTGTATGAAGCATATTAAAGCCACTTATATTCTCTTAATAGACTGGACACACTCACTCTGAAATAACGCATTTGGACATCCCCTCTAGAAATCCTGCATTTGCCACTGGTGGGGGTCTCTTGGCGCTGGGTCACAATGCTACATCCCACCATTGGCACAACGTGTGTGCCATGGCGGGCGCATTTAGGCAATAAATGTGTTTTTTCCCCAGTGGCTTTTGCTAGGTGATGCTGCACCTGTAGTGCAGCAGGTTCTATTACCTTCCTTACTCACGGTTTCCATGCCTGTGCTTGCTCCTCCCATTTCACAGATACTTTGGCAGCCACTAATGTTTTAGTGGCTTTGGCAAGTGCTTAGGCACTTTTGTTGGCAGCACAGTTCATGTTGTCCTCTCCAGCATCGGCAGATGGGTTTGCTTTTGTGAGTTCAGTTTGCAAGGGGTTTCAGGCCCTGGTGCTGAGACTTTGATTTTTCCTTATATGTCTATGAATGTGGCTATGGATTGTGTGTCTGTTATCCATTCTTTCTCCTCTGCAGGTTTTGCTGCGGCTATGAGCTCTGCTGACCAGATCTATGATGTCTTCTGTTGATTTCTTATCAAGTCAGGTACAACTCTAGATGTTATAACCTGTTAATTAAGGCATTAGTATAACTGAGGATCCTCCATTCAAAGGGCATGCTGATCTAGGTTTACCTACTAGCAATTGCTGAATAAAATTTCTTGTTAATTAATATACCACTCTTCTACCTCTTGAGAACACCATAACCCTGTATGTGACACTATTATAAATGCAATGTTTCAATAGTGGATTGCACTTTGGAGAGTGTCATTTTATTACTATTATTTCATATAGCTGATGCTGTCAGCACTGAAGATAAATCCCCTTGGGGGCTACTCTCCACTCAGAGGGTCACACTGCCCACCAGATTTCAATACACATCCACGCCATTATGCACATATCAGGATATTGCTGCAAAATAAAAAACAATGTATTGCTAACTGCCTAGATAGAAACTAGCTTTGCCATTTTAACATTAAAAGGACATATAGGTGTCCTTCACACTGGGTCCATTTGACGTATGTTTCATATCCAAGATGCTTTTTCAAAAAGCAGATTGCAAATTGGAAAGAGCCATGCCGGGTTGGCGTAAATTGCATAATTTCCTACACCTGTCTGCATAAATTAATTGTGATCTACGTGTCTGGTCCATTTTTTCTGTCTGATTTTAATGGGGCAAGCATTTGGTCGCAGACAGTGCACAGCAATAGGGACTTACAGCCTTTACAGATGCCGCCCGGTCATCTGGTTTCAGGGCTTACTAAGATGGGTCATGGCGTGCTGCTCCTTGGCCATTGGCATAGGTCTGGTTAGGTTTGACCAGGCATTTACTTCTGCTGGAGCTTTTCCCGATCATAGTGGCCATGTAGCTTTGGGGTGAGCGTCTCTGTAACTCTAGCATAGTATTTTGGCGCAACAACCTTGGTGTAGTTCAGGCTGTTAACCATCAGCGAGCATCTTCCTTGCCAGTTCTGCAGTGGCTTGCTAGGCTAGTTTTGCATTACATATTCTGCTATGTCAGTTTTCAGGCTAATCAGGTCCCTAGAGACGATAATACCATTGTGACTGCGCTTTCTAGGTTTCTCTAGGGGTGCTTGCTAGCAATTTTTCAGCATGCCAACAAGGGGTTTAGACTACTCACTTTCAGGGTTTTGGAGGGATTTTTATTTTTCCTATGTAGGCAACAAATAGTGTCTCTATAAGAATAGAAAAGATCCTAGTAGCTTTTGTTTTTACCTCCAGCCTGGTTGGCATGCTTGTGTTTGTCACTAACATCATTAATGTTGTTTAATGTTGTCATGTCTGCGGTTTGCAGGTGTGCATGGTGTGGTTTGAGAGTTGTGTCTAAGATCTATGGTGCGAATGTTTGGTCGGCCTAAAGGTGTTGATCGTGCACTTGGGTGGAAATGATGGTAGAGTTCATCGTGCACTCAGGATCAAAGACGTGCATTTGTTTAGGTCTGATGGGGACAATTTGTCAGAGGCAGTTTTGCTTGTTTGTGGAGGCATTGTTTAAGGTGATGGTTAAGTTGGTTTAGTTGTTTGGTGGCGGGCTGTGGCTTGAGTTGCCTCGCTTTGGCGGAAAGAACAGTAGTGTGCTTTTAGTTATACAAATTAGATGGGTGCGCTCTCCTTGTTCAAGGATAGGCCAGAAACGTACCTACCGGGAATTGACACAGCCCATCCTGGTGTGCTTTTTGCTGGAGAGTTGAACACCAATGGTGATGTATTTGGTCTGTGTGTGTTTTGTGGGAGTATCTGTTCTTTGTTGTCCGCCAACATACTAACTTTAAGCTCACAATCAATTTCAATGGGCAATATCTAATTATCTGATTCGATAGCCCAAATATGTTATTAATTATTAATAATCTGATGTCAAATTAATTTGACCTTTAATTTTAAATCCAACTCCTGTTGTCCGTGTATTTATTTTAGATAAGTTTTTAGTTGTGTTTTGTCTGTAAGGTAGACAATGTTTAGGTAGAAAATACAAGTTAGACAGGCAATAGGTCAACAGGGTCTAAAGGTCGACACACTAAAGGTTGACAATGTTATTAGGTCGACACATGTTTTTCTTTATTGTTAAGGTTAGGCACTTATCGCAATGGTTAGGGTTAGGCACCAGTAGGGAGGGTTATGCACTTACCAGAGTGTTAGGGTTAGGCAGTTACCCCAAAGGTTAGGGTTAGGCACTTACCCTGATGGTTAGGGTTAGGCAGCAAGCGGAGGGTAAGAGTTAAGATTAAGGCTAAAAAAAAGCAAAAAACATGCTTCAACCATTTGGGTGTCAATTTAATGACTCTGTCAACCTTCTGTCCATGTTGACCTTCAGATCCTGTCGATCTATTGCCTCTCTAACTTGTATTGTCTACCTAAACTTGTCTACCTTTTTACTGTAGATCTAATGATCCACACCCACCACTAGCACATCTAGGTAGCATTTTCGGGCTGATGGGGTGGTCACAGTGTTTGTAATTTCTGGGTGCTGTGTTTTTTCAGGTTGTTCAGGTAAAAATAGATATTGTACCATGCGCTCACCTTGTCATAATATTGGGGATGTAACAGATGTAAAAATTGTGGAGATGACGACAGATCTAATGGATGTTATAAAACAATATTTTATTTATTTGAATTTATTTAATTTATATAGACACAATGTACCAATGTGTCTAGTGATATGAATAGCTATTATAAAAACTATTATATCTCCTTTCTGGTAATAGGAGTACAATAAATGATCTGATAAAATATATCTGATGGCCAAGTCCTATATGGAAGGATCCAAGTTGTCTGGGTGGTAGGTGTGCCCTTTGAGGGGGTTACCTTTCTGTAAATATATACGGTACCCTTATATAATAGTATCAGTTCAGTTTATGTCCACACCGATTTGCAGTGAAAAAGGCATTTAATGTCGACCTTCTGTCCCTGTCAACCTTCAGACCCTGTCAATCTATTGCCTCTTTAACTTGAATTGTCTACCTAAACTTGTCTACCTTTTTACTGTAGAGCTAATGATCCACACCCACCACTAGCACATCTAGGTAGCATTTTCAGGCTGATGGGGTGGTCCCGGTGTTTGTAATTTCTGGGCGCTGTGTTGTCAGGTTGTTCAGGGGCAAATTGTGTTTTTGGGCTGTGGGGAGAGTTTTCTTTGGGCCTTCAGAGAGGGTTTTATTTCCATGTAAATGCAGCTCCCCGGGTGGGTTTAGACAAGATGAGGGTGAGTAAAATGGGGTGGGGAGAGCCAGGAACACAGAGCAAGACAATAGACTGTGCATTGAAGGTGGTTGTCTAAGAGAGGGGGTCCATTGAGAGAAGGAGGCCTGCTAAGAGTGGGGTGTGGGCTCTGTTGACACAGATGACTGTGGGCCTGGTCATGAAATTATTCTAAATTCACTGTGAATCAGAAGCAGTCCGTGGCCATGATACTGTTGGTTTCAACGAGTTTGCAATTATAGCCAGGAGCATATGCTGGGCATTGTAGTGCACCTAAGTACACACATTGTGGGCTGATATATAGCGGTGGCAGCAGAGTTTATACATATAAAATTGTAGCAGTGGTGGAGGGGTCTCATGGGGCTCCCGTTATTTTAGACTACTCAGGGGCAAATCCGTTCACTGCGCAGAGGAGAAAGAACACGGTGGAAGTCACATTTGTTGGAGGCCGCGGTTCCATACAGAGCCACGCCAGTTCTTAGTGCCCATTGGCTCCTGCATTTAAGAAGGCAGCCCAACAACGTTAACAGATTTATCAATTAAATTAGCCAGCGCCCGGGCCTTCTTGACTGTCTAGGCCCGGTATGGGAGTCAGTCACTGTTCCCACTGGCTACCGTAGCACCCTTCCTTTTAAACAGCAGGAGAGATCATCTCTGCCGTCCCGTCTGATGCAGCCGCATCACAGTGATGGACGGCAGGGCTCAGTGCATTGTAACTTTTGGCACATCACAGTCCAGGATGGCAGGGGATTTTTACCGGTTGGGCCGCCCGACAAACCGTGGGGAAAACACTGCGGCCAATCATGATATCGCATGCAACTCTTTGGAGCATGCAATTAGACATACACACTGCATAATATGTCTGATTTGTCATTCCAATATGGCAAATCGGGCCAATATTGCCCACCCTAAGTGATTTCTACTTTCAATGTAGTTGATTAGAAATTTGATCTCATCTGTGAGTTAACAGAATAATACTACTACGGAGGTGTCTTACCACAACCAGGGATTGTGCTGAGTTGGTTGGTATTTGGTGCAGGCATCATTAGATCTTGGTGAGTGACTATATTCTAAAAATCAAGCATGTTCCCAGCACTACACGGATGTAGATTGAAAGATCTACAGTAAAAAGGTAGGTCAATAGGTCGAATGGGACAAAAGGTCACCACACTAAAGTTCGACGTGTAAGAAGGTCGACAGGTTCAAATGTTCGACAGGGTCAAAAGGTCGCCATGCATGTGGTCAACAAAAAATGGTCAACATGTTTTTTTTCTTCTAATCTTCACCCTAATCCTCCCCTTGGTACCTAACCATCAGGGTAGGTGCATAACCCTAACCCTCCCTCCTGGTCTCTGACCCTAACTGTCGGGGTAAGTGCCTAACCCTAACCATTGGGGTAAGTGCCTAACCCTAACACTCCATTAAGTGCCTAAGACTAAAAAAACCCAAAAAAATAATGTTGACCATTTTTGTGTCCAATATTTTCATGTCAACCTTATTGACCATGTCAATCTTCTTACATGTCAACCTTTAGTGTGTTGACCTTTTGTCCCTGTCAATCTATTGACTGTCTAATGTCTGGTGTCTATCTAGACATTGTCTACCTTTTTACTGTAGATCTTTAGACCGGATCACCACTACACTATCTAATAGTGTGTGATGCATGTCCTAGTCTGTCATTTAGATGTAGGATGGAGTGCATTTCATATGCAAGGAGTTAGTTAAACACCCGAGCCTGTGGGTTTTGGTCTCTGGATAAGGAGGGGCTAGTTGTTTAGTGAGGTAGTGTTGTGGGGTGGGGTTAGGTTTGGTTAGCCTATAGGAATGGCAGGGAGTGGGTCAGTGCTATTTCAGAGTTGCTGCTTGGCAGCCATTTCATAGAAATTTCTCTGGTCGACCGTTTGAGCAGGTGCTGTGCTAGTGACAGAAAAACTTATATGTGACTTATGTATTATCTCTGTCTACTGCTATTTCTTGTCTCTGCCTTGTCATCTCCTTTTCTCTGCATCTTTGCCTGCTTTCACTATTCTTATACCTTGTATTCTGCCTTTTTCTCTTTCTATATATTTTTATATCTGCCTTCAATTCTGTCCTGTCTTCCTTCTTTCCATTATATATATAATTATGCTCACTGAGGTGATCACTGATGGTAAACACTCTACTATGTATAATAGTACTGAGTATGCAGTGTATAGTGATAACATTGAGCTGTACACACTGCTATGTATATTAGTACAGAACATTCACAGTGTATAGTGATTACATTGAGCTGTACAGAGTATACACAGTGTATAGTGATTATATTGAGCTGTACTGTCGCAACTCTCAGATGGCAAATGGACGCAACCCGTATTTGGGGGTTGGAATGACCTATTTGTGAGGCACTGAGTCTAATGTGCCAGCAGTGTTCACCAGGGACCCTCGTAAGAGGGTATGGGGTTGGTTGCATCCAACACACAGGTTGCGGCCCTCAGAATAGGTTTCCCTATACAGGTGCTGAATAACTCTGGATGAAGCAGAGAAGACTTTCAGTGTAGTGAACAGGCCGGGTCAGAACCAAATGGACAACAAGGTACCAGGAAGCAGACGTGTGCAGGTCACAGAGGATAGCCAAGGTCAGAACCAGATTACCAAATGCAGTACCAGGGATTAGACAGAAGCAGGTCAGGAACAAAGCCAGGGTCAAGAACAGACTTGCAGGCTGATTGCAGGAATCCTCTAATTAGTGCAGCTGGTGATTGCACGGAGCTGGATAATAGACTGCAACTGAAGTTTGCTGAGTAAATTCACCGGAATAGCTTGTGACTCCTAAACTGGAATACAGCAGCACACAGATCAGGACACAGGAACTGTAGATAATGAGCCAGATAGCAGTGATGGTTTTCTGCACAAAGGAGCCACAGGTTAGAACTGAACTCTAGGAAGCAACTCTTTGCTCAGGCACCAGTGGGAGTTCTCACAGTGATATGACTGCTGCAAGTCCCTGATAGGCTGCTGAGGTCCGCTGAGGCAGTAGCACTCTCACTGGAAGAATGCTATCAGCTGACATAGTGCATGATGGTGTTGTCACTGCATGGTTCTCGAACAATGTCAGGCAGAAATCCTCACCTGCAGCAAATGGCAAGGTAAGGCACACAATTTGTGCAGAGTGTAACATTACCCCCCTCCTAATGGGTGGCCTCTGGACACCCCTATGACTTGAGAAAAAAAACTTGAAAAGATCTCTGAAGATCAACACTTCATTGGAGATGCAGAAAGCATGGTGGCAATTAATGCTTTTGACGAATCTTCCTGCCCTTTCGGGAATGTCTTGATCCACTCAGAAGAGACAAAATCTCTGGTTCAACAAAAACATTGTTTCTAAACATAGGACCTCCAGGGAAAGGTGCTTCATGCGTTAAAGGATCAGAATCAGAATCCAGGTCGAGTCAAAAATTTTTTCCATTGGAAACATCACCAGAAGTGGATGATGGATCCAAAGGACCAGGATACCCAGAGGAGCCTTCATGGAGAGGGGCCAAGGAAGTGACCCCAAGTCTCAATACCACAGGCTGTGGACCTTTTGCTGATCTTGAGGCTTTTGGAGTAAACTTTTCCAGTACCACAGGCCATGGACCTTGTGCTGATCTCGATGTTTTTTTAGCAAACCTTTGCAGCACCGCTTCATTGAAAGCTGAGAAATCTTCCAAAATGGGATCCTTGGTCTCCATGAGTGGATTAGCCCAGTCCAAAGCTTTACCCCTAAAGGCCAAAAGGAAATATTTTACCACAATGGCAGGAGTAAGTGAAGGCAACAATCCGGAATCCACATCGGAAAGATATTGATGTGCCAAGGTGTAAAACTGATCTAAATCTCCATCAAGAGGGGAAGGACCCTGCAGAATGCGCTAGCTATAGGCCTATTTCTTTATTAAATAATGATTTAAAATTGTATGCTAAAATGCTGGCAAATAGGCTGAGTTCTCTTCTCCCTGGCTTGATACACGAAGACCAAGTGGGATTTGTTCGAGGTAGGGAGGCTAAGGACAATACCTCTAAGATTATTGATATAATCCATTTTGTTAAAAGTACTGGGTCCCCTGTTATTCTTCTCTCAACAGATGCAGAGAAGGCCTTCGACAGGATTGATTGGCAGTTCATGGAAGGCCTTCTTCGATATATGGGGTTAGGCTCTCACTGTCTTCATCGTATTTTAGCCCTTTATAAATTTCAGACAGCCAGAGTACGGGTCAATGGGGCCCTTTCGGAATCTTTCCCGATCAATAATGGTACACGTCAAGGATGCCCACTGTCTCCTCTTATATTTGTACTTTGCATGGAGGCATTGGCGAGGGCTATCCGATGTAATGGGGATATTAAAGGTGTGCAGATTGGAGACCATGAGTACAAATTGGCACTATTTGCCGATGATCTCCTTGCTACCATCTCTTTGCCGGTGACCTCTCTCCCTGCCCTCATGCATGAGTTTGATAGATTCAGTGGGGTCTCTAATTTTAAAATCAATTATTCCAAATCCGTTGCCATGAATGTATCAACCCCTGACAGCATTGTGACAAGTCTTAGAGGTGCTTTTCCCTTTGTTTGGACTTCTTCTAGTCTTAAATATTTGGGTGTTCTTCTATCCCCTTCAAATAATAATTTGTACCAGCTAAATTTTCCCCCTCTTATTCAACAATTTAAGACAGATTTTCAGAGATGGTCTATATTGAAGCTATCCTGGTTGGGTAAAATTAACACAGTTAAGATGTCTATTTTGCCTAAGGTTTTATATCTGATGCAAGTGTTGCCTATTACCATACCAGTCTCCTTCTTTCGGGAATTACAAAGTTTAGTGGGTCATTTTGTTTGGGGCTCAGGCAGACCCAGACTATCACAGGCTGTATTAACGCAAAGCCGTTTGAGAGGTGGTTTTCAATTACCCCACTTCCTTACTTATTACCATGCAGTTCACTTGTCTAGGATTGTTGAAATGTCTCGTCTATCTGCAATCAAACAATGGTCATGTGTGGTAGGTCACACAGTAGGTAAACCACCCCATGTCCTTCCCTGGATTGTTAAATGTCCGTACTTATCTCACCCGACATTAGCCCCCACTCTACGCTGTTGGAATAAATTTAGAAACCTCCCCTTGTTTAGCCCATGCGCTTCATTACCTACTCCGCTGGTAGATAACCCGGATTTTCCCCCAGGCCTTATGGCATCTAATTTATCTAGTTGGTCCACAAAAGGTATTACACGTATATCCCATCTAGTGACACCTAGTGGAATACGATCCTTTACAGAACTCCAGCAAATATATAATCTCCCACCTCGTTCGTTTTGGGTATTTCTCCAATTAAGACATTATGTGAATTCTCTTAAGGCTAGTGAACCTCGCTGGACTCCAACTAAATTTGAAGTTTTATGTATGGCAGTAGAACCACCAAGACACCTTATTTCTTCCATATACCAAATATGTCTTGAATGCTCTAACCCATCCCTACCTTCTTATGTCTCTGCTTGGCATAGTGAACTAGGAAGGGACCTAACTGAGGATCAGTGGTCACAAATATTTGATTTTACTTTTGCTAGTTCTTCTTCACTCCAAGTTTTAGAAACCCAATATAAGATTCTGGCAAGGTGGTATAGATGCCCTGTTCACATCCACCGGATGTTTCCAAATTTACCTGATTTATGCTGGCGATGTCAACAGGCGGTGGGCACTCCCCTCCACATTTGGTGGCAATGCCCGGTGATAGCTGATTTCTGGAGGAAGGTTCGACAATTATCGGGATTGATCACTGGTCTTCCTTTATCTGATAAACCTGAATTTTGGTTGCTAAATTTATCTGACCTTCCAATATCCATATATAAAAAATCCGTGTTGCGTCATCTGGTGAATGCTGCGAGGGCTACTGTACCATGTTATTGGAGGTCTTCGACTTGTCCTCCCATCTCTCGATGGTTCCAGAGAATAGATCAGTATATGTATATGGAAGACCTCTCATTGTCTAAATCCTCTCCCCTAGATTTTACTGACATTTGGTATTGCTGGCTGAATTTTAAAGAGACTGCTGAGTACAAAATAAATATTTAAATGTTTCTTAGGATACTGCGACATCCTTTTTTTTTTTTTTTATTATTATTATTTTTCCCTACTATTATTTTGTTATCTTTCTTTCTATATATTATTTATTTAATTATTTTGATTTTTGTTTTTATATTGATTGTTTATTTTTGATTTTCATTCTATTTCAGTCAGTAATATTTGAAGGCACGTTCAAAATTAAGCGATTTGAGATTTATTCTTTCTTGCTCCTATATTTCATGTTGTTTGAGTATATTTGTCCACTGAATCCATATTGTTACTTGATCTTGTTTGCTGTTTCCGTGGGCCGTTGTAGGCCATATATGTACTGAGCTGTTTTCATTTTCAATAAAAATAGATTATATAATAAATCTCCATCAAAATAAATGAATGGTCGATCATCCACCGAACTTCTAATCAGAGAATCAGGTGAAGGGCCCACTGCAGCAGGTATTACATTGATCTGTGAGAACTCTAAGTCCTTTTTGGAACCAGGAGAAGGAGGGCTATCACTTGGCTGAATAGGTAGAACCGGATTTGGATTGGAGACACTTAAACTGGCAGGAATCGTACAGGTCAAAACTGGATTAAAACCGGACACACTGGAACTGCATAGAACAGGAAGTTTAGATGACCTTTTCTGAGTCTGGACCATACTAGTAGTCCACACGGTGATGTTCTTGGGAAATGGCAAACATGAATCCATGTCTGTATCCATGGCACTGTGAATCCCTGCTGGGATATTGGCACTAGAAAACTCCCCTGGGGCTGAGGCACTGGAGAACCCTTTTGGGGCTGAGGTACTAGAGACCTCTCCTGGGGCTAAGGCACTGGAGACCCCACCTGGGGCTAAGGCACTGGAGACCCCTCCTGGGGTTGAGACACTGGAGACCCCTCCTGGGGCTGAGGTACTGGACAACCCCTGGGGCTGAGGCACTGGAGACCACTCCTGGGGCTGAGACATTAGAGACCCCTCCTGGGGCTGACGCACTGGAGACCCCTCCTGGGGCAGGCAACTCAGACACCTTCTCTGGGGTTGGCAACTCAGACACCTTCTTTGGGGTTGCAAAGTCAGATGCCCTTCCTAGGGCTACAGAATCAGATGCCCTCTCAGGGGGTATGAAGTCAGATGCCCTTACTAGGGCTACAGAATCAGATGCCCCCCATCTGGGGCTAGAAAGTCTGGTGTCCCCACTGGGGCTGGTACAGAATATGCACAGTGTATAGTGATTAACGGGTATGAATAAATACATTTTAATTTCAAAGAAACTAATATAAGATCTCTGATATATAGTCACATTTTTCATAGGAAGATAATTTCCTCCTCCTGATGTCATCGATACTTCAATATGATCCAGAAAGTCATAATGTAATCCAAGCTTGAATCCTCCAAAAAAGCTGTTTTCAACACTATGGGCCAAATGTAATAGGGTGTCAGTTTTAGTAACAGTACAAACTCACACTTTCTCGCACTTTCAAAAAGTGCGAGTTTGTACTGAAACTCGCAAATTCAATAGCCTGTGAACTTTTCAGCTCGAGGCTACTGCATTTACTAGTTTAGGACTATGTAAACTGACACCTTGTATTATTGTGGTTACATCAATGATACAATGTCGCGACATTGTATCATTGATGTAACCACAAGATTAACCTCAATTAATCTTGCGGCTACGATGTAGCGGCTCCCTGCATAGACTTCAATGGGGATTTCTCACCATAGAAGTCTATGGGACACACAGGCTGGCCGCATTCAACTAATCAGGGAGCTGCTCCGACGGAGCAGCTCCCTGATTGGCTGTCGGCCCCTTCACTGATGGGGCACACGTGTGCCCCGGTCATATACGCGGAGCAAAGGTATGTGTACACACATACCTTTGCTCAGTCCGTATGGATCGGGTTTTTTCCGGTTTTTTTATTTTAACCCCTGGATTGCCTACTTGCAGAAGAGGATGTGATCGACGCATAGGAGAGGTGAGAATGGATTTTTTTTTTCAGGTACACCCCTATGGATTACTTCGGATACTAGGTGAGTATGTGTGAGTGTGAGTGTGCATGTATGTTTTATTAAAATTATACTTTCACGGTGTATGTTTGTTTATGTATTTCTTTAGTTGTGGAACTACAAGTGCCAGCGGGCCCGTAATGCCCCGCATGCTGGTATTTGTGGTTCTCCAAATACCAGCATGCAGGGGAGGCTTGCTGGTACTTGTGGTTCTACAACTAAAGACAATATGCAAACTTTAATTTTACACTTTACACTAACACTATCAACCCGGCACCCACCGCCCTACGGTGCCGGGGATAGCCCCGGGCTATCAGTCTAGGCCTGGGGTGCCCTGGAGAGGGGGACCCCTTTATTGTGGGGGTCCTCAACTCCCCAGGGATCCCCGGCCTGGACTGACTAGTGGTCAGGGATAATGCTTTGGCCGGGGAAACCGGTGAAAGGTTTTCCCTGGCTGTGGCATTATCCCTCCACTAGACAGAGTTCGGTGCTGGTTCTGGAATTTTCAGGGGACCCCTACTCGTTTTGTCCCGATTTTCCAGAACCAGGACCAGCTCAACAAAGCCCTGTGCTGGTTCTTAATATACAGGGGCCCCCTACGCATTTTGGCCCCTGTATTTTTAGAACAGGCTTTATAAAGCCCAGGGCTGGTTATGCTTTTGGGGACGGGGTGCACATATTTTTTTTTTTATTTAAAAACATTTTACATAAGTACACACAGAAACATATACATATCTCATGAATATGTGCATGTTTCTGTGTTAATCTGACCTGCTCAGGATGTACTCGCTAGCCTGAAGCAGGTCTATTAGTTGGGGACTTTTGGTAATCTTTTTTTTGCGAGTCTGAAACAGACACTCTATTACATTGGGTGAGTTGATTGTTTTCAGTGTGAAAACACCTGGATGTGAGTTTGAGAATGGAGAGTTTTAGTAACTCTGAAAAATGCGAGTTTTAGTGAACAGACACCCTATTACATTGGAGAGTTGTGAAAAATTGCGAGTTTAGCACCAAACTCGCAATTTACCAAAACAGACACCCTATTACATTTGGCCCAATGTGTCCATAAATATACTATTGTCCCTCGTAAAAGACGTCATAAAAAAAATAAGGAGAACACATCCATGGTGTAAAGCAGTAAATAATTTATTGCAACATAAAAATACACATGATAAATGGCTGCATACCATATGAGTCCTTTTTGGAAAAGGTACAAATCAAAATAGGGGAAATTTTCATTAGCTCCCCCTACTGGGCTGTACCTTCTCTTATGCAGGATCAAGCTGTTGCTGCCACCAAAATGCTGTTAGGTCTTTTTTGTGTGTTTATCAGACCAGGATCAGGTCTTTATAGGGATTCAAGTCTCTGCCCACTTCCTGTCTCATGGGCGGATATAGGTTATAAATAAAAATAAACCTCTATATATCCAAAGTACTAATATATAAGCTCACCGCTAATTAGGTACACTGTATCCTCAGATACTGCAGTATATAGCAAGCCATAGTCCCCTGTTGTCAGTGATAAATGCCGATGTGTGTTCCACTATCTGAAACACACAGCATCACTTCCTGTAACTTGAGGATGCTTCCTGCATGCCAAGTACTGGAATGCACACTGCTAGCCATGTGACTCCCAACATGACGTAGCGGCGGGCGACTCTGTGTGTGTACAATGCCATGGAGCACATGATGCAAATCACATGACCAAAATCTAAAATGACAGCAAAGCACTGGACAAGTCAGGATAAAACCACTTTAGTTCAAAATCTCTATTTTAAACCCCACAGCTGTAGTGTTTTAATTTCATAAATGGATTTCATTTCTACCTTCACTAAAAATGTATACAACACAAAAAGGAAAAAGGGGTAGTATATTGGTGCACTGGTCGATAGGTTACATAGTTAAAACATAACTTTTATTAGATATATACTATAAGGTGTATCCCCTCTAGAGATACAAAACAGCGAAGTATTAAAAATATAGATTAAAGAAAGAAATCAAGATTAAAATTAAACTGAAGGTCTTCTCTGCTCATAGGGTTATATAGTAATTGCCTTCTTATAAAGATATCAACTACCGTATACACTCTAGTATAAGCCGAGTTTTTCAGCACATTTTTTGTGCTGAAAAAGTACCCCCTCGGCTTATACTCGAGTCAAGTGTAGCGCTGACCGGACGGAGTTCGGTCAGCGCTACACACTGCCAAACACACAGCCGCCGGAGCCGGCAGCTGCGTGTTTGGTGTAATCAGCAGCCGCTGAGAGTCTGTCAGACTCTCAGCGGCTGCTGCTGCTCCCACTGCGGGAGCCATCTTCCGGCTCCCGCAGTGGGTAATGGGAGAGACGTCGTCATGACGACGTCTCTCCCATACAAAGCGGCCGGAGGAGCGGACAGCGGCGGGACCAGGAGCGGGAGTTTCAGGTAAGTGACTTTTTTTTTTTTAAATTCTTACTACTTTTCTCTCTACTGGGGGGGCGATTACTACAGGGGGCAATTACTACAGCGGGCACTACCAGGGGGCAATTACTACAGGGGGAACTACAAGGGGGGGATTACTACAGGGGGCAATTACTACAGGGGGAACTACAAGGGGGGGATTACTACATGGGGCACTACCAGGGGGGATTACTACAGGGGGCACTACCAGGGGGGGATTACTACAGGGGGCACTACCAGGGGGGATTACTACAGGGGACACTGAAAGGGGGGATTACCACTGGGAGCACAACCAGGAGGGATTACTACTGGGGGCACAACCAGGGGCAATTACTACTGGGGGCACAACCAGCTGCTGCCATTTCCCACACTAGGCTTATACTCGAGTCAATACATTTTCCCAGTTTTTTGAGGTAAAAGTACGTACCTCGGCTTATATTCGGGTCAACTTATACTCGAGTATATACGGTATTCCATCAGTGATCGAATATGCTTTAGATTATACGTCTATATTGATCCATATATGGATCTCCTCTATGGACTCCCACAGTATATGAACTGTGTAAATGATATTGAGTTGGTCAATGAGGATTGGGAGGTTATAACCAATGATTGACAATTTTATTGAACAGATATCATATTATAAGGACATTATTGATGAATAAAAGTTCAGGTAATCTTATTGTTCTTAAACTGCCTTTATCCCCAGGCATATATTCATCAACCCAGATAGTATCCTTTTTTATCTATTTACTTAGTTCGGTGATATAATGTCCTCACCAGATGTCCCATGTGCATACAAGAATAAATCCACAATGTTGATGAATCGCAATAACAATATTTTAGCTTACTCCAAATATTCTTAAACTACTTCACTATTAAATGTTCAAATTCAACATACTTCAGCTAAAATGGTGGTGACATATTCGTGTTTAGTTTGAATCCAAATACTTGCAGATTCAGCTGCTTCTATAATATCAGCAGCTTTATGTCATTTGCAAATTATATTGCTGAATTCAAAACATCGATGTTGTATCGATGGTATCCCTATTTCAATCGTCACTGCGCTAGTATTTTAAATTTCCTTTATATATCGGCAGATGTCCGTTAAGCACATGTGACAATTTTGATCTAATATTCTATATAGGGTTATACCTAAGGTTTAGATATCTGAATAGTATCCATCGATTAATCACTGCAGAGTGTATTACTGCAGTCAAAAAAACACACTAATGTCTAAAGGTATACTGATTAAGTCTATGCTATTCCTCTTTTGAGTAGATAGAACAAAAATTAAAAGAACTATGGCCCTCATTCAGAGCCGTACGCTCTGAGCAGAGCGCACGCTCTGAATGAGGGCCGGGCTCCATTTTCATGGAGCGTCCTCCTGGACGCTCGTATAGCTGTGGGTCACCACCCACATGCTATACGAGCGTGCTTTTTGATGGCCGCGATGGTCGTGACCATCGCGACCATCGAATTTGCGAGCCGGAGCCTGCGGTTGAGGTTTTCAACCGCAAGCTCCGGAGTGATTTTGGCTCTATCAGAGCCAAAATCACTCCCACTGACATCACTAGTGAAGTCAGTGGGCCGGCTTCTGACGGGAGGCGTTCCCATGGGAACGCCCCCGTCAGGGAGGCACGCCCCCGGCACGCCCACCAAAGGGGGCGTGCTGTCAATCAACATTGACAGCACGCCCCCTTTGATCGGACACAACGAGCGAAGGAAAGTCCTTCGCTCGTCGTGTCTGGCGCATGCGCACGACGGAGCTCCCTCCGTCGTGCGCATGCTCAGTGCAGACCATCGACCCACTTGCGAGCGGACAGCCGCTCGCGAGTGGGTCTGAATCAGGCCCTATGTTTCTATTTCACAATGTAGCTACAAACTAAACATATATTAAAAGAACTGTGTTTTTTTGCTTAGTAAGCACAGCTTGATGCCAGCACGGAGGCTAAGCATCCGTCTGGCATAAGGACGACCCAGGTTCAATTCCCGGTTGTCGCAAAACAACTTTATGTTCAGATATGTAAAATTATGTACTGACTTAGGGCCTGATTCAGACCCACTCGCGAGCGGCTGTCCGCTCGCAAGTGGGTCGATGTTATGGACTGAGCATGCGCACGACGGAGGGAGCTCCGTCGTGCGCATGCGCCAGACGCGACGAGCGAAGGAAAGTCCTTCGCTCATTGTGTCCGATCAAAGGGGGCGTGCTGTCAATGTTGATTGACAGCACGCCCCCTTTGGTAGGCGTTCCGGGGGCGTGCCCCCCTGACGGGGGCGTTCCCACGGGAACGCCTCCCGTCAAAAGCCGGCCCACTGACATCACTAGTGATGTCAGTGGGAGTGATTTTGGCTCTGATAGAGCCAAAATCACTCCGGAGCTTGCGGTTGAAAACCTCAACCGCAGGCCCTGGCTCGCAATTTCGATGGTCGCGATGGTCACGACCATCGCGGCCATCAAAATGCACGCTCGTATAGCCTGTGGGTGGTGACCCACAGCTATACGAGCGTCCAGGAGGACGCTCCATTTTCAAGGAGCCCAGCCCTCATTCAGAGCGTGCGCTCTGCTCAGAGCGTACGGCTCTGAATGAGGGCCTTAATCTACATTTTTCCTCTTTTATATAGATAAATAGAACATATATTGAAGGGACTATGGGCCTGATTCAGACCCACTCGCGAGCGGCTGTCCGCTCGCAAGTGGGTCGATGTTATGGACTGAGCATGCGCACGACGGAGGGAGCTACATCGTGCGCATGTGCCAGACGCGACGAGCGAAGGAAAGTCCTTCGCTCATTGTGTCCGATCAAAGGGGGCGTGCTGTCAATGTTGATTGACAGCACGCCCCCTTTGGTAGGCGTTCCGGGGGCGTGCCCCCCTGACGGGGGCGTTCCCACGGGAACGCCTCCCGTCAAAAGCCGGCCCACTGACATCACTAGTGATGTCAGTGGGAGTGATTTTGGCTCTGATAGAGCCAAAATCACTCCGGAGCTTGCGGTTGAAAACCTCAACCGCAGGCCCTGGCTCGCAATTTCGATGGTCGCGATGGTCACGACCATCGCGGCCATCAAAATGCACGCTCGTATAGCCTGTGGGTTGTGACCCACAGCTATACGAGCGTCCAGGAGGACGCTCCATTTTCAAGGAGCCCAGCCCTCATTCAGAGCGTGCGCTCTGCTCAGAGCATACGGCTCTGAATGAGGGCCTTAATCTACATTTTTCCTCTTTTATATAGATAAATAGAACATATATTGAAGGGACTATGGGCCTGATTCAGACCATCTCGCGAGCGGCTGTCCGCTCGCAAGTGGGTCGATGTTCTGGACTGAGCATGCGCACGATGGAGGGAGCTCCGTCGTGCGCATGTGCCAGACGCGACGAGCGAAGGAGAGTCCTTCGCTCGTTGTGTCTGATCAAAGGGGGCGTGCTGTCGATGTTGATTGACAGCACGCCCCCTTTGGTAGGCGTGCCTCCCTGATGGGGGCGTTCCCACGGGAACGCCTCCCGTCAGAAGCCGGCCCACTGACATCACTAGTGATGTCAGTGGGAGTGATTTTGGCTCTGATAGAGCCAAAATCACTCCGGAGCTTGCGGTTGAAAACCTCAACCGCAGGCTCCGGCTCGCAGATTCGAGGGTCGCGATGGTCACGACCATCGCGGCCATCAAAATGCACGCTCGTATAGCCTGTGGGTGGTGACCCACAGCTATACGAGCGTCCAGGAGGACGCTCCATTTTCATGGAGGCCGGCCCTCATTCAGAGCGTGCGCTCTGCTCAGAGCGTACGGCTCTGAATGAGGGCCTATATTTCTTTTATACAATGTGACTACACAATGTTTAACAAGTAGGGCATCCATCTATATCTTAAATAGCCTAACATCGCAAAATATTAATTACTTGTAAAACGATAATGTACATCGATATTACTTATATTCTCAAACCTATTAGACTTCCATGGATGCTTAAGTGTATTATAGAATTGCAGTGCTTGAAATAATAAACAATAGAATAAAAATCACCATACACATATATAGATGAAGATTGATTATATTATGCTACCACTGCATGTTCTACTCCATAGATCTAGATATCATAATTATATATCGATGAAATGTGATATATATGGTCTACATATATCTATATGTTGCATGCAACGCAGCAACATACCTAAGTGCAAATAGATGTACCGAATATCTGTACTGTCTAATCTTAATCATAAACAATAGTTCTTGTATAGTATGTCTACACTTCCAACAGTAATCACAATCTAAAAAGACTCTTTTATCCAAAACAGTTGAGTTCTATATTGTCATTCAGCCCTTGGGGAAAAAGCGTCCCCAGGGCGAAGATCCAATAGGCTTCTCGTCTACATAATGTGCCATATCTATCACCTCCCCTGTTTGTACTAGGGATATGTTCAATACCAGTAATCATCAGCATCTTATCGTTCCCATTATGTTCACTCCAAACATGTCTCGAAAGGCTATGTGACTTTATGCCTTTAATAACATTCCTATGTTCGAGGAAACGGGTATTCATACTTCTCGTGGTCCGACCCACATACTGTAATCCACACCCACATGTTATCACATAGATAACATAGTTGGATGAACAATTGATGAATTGGTCAATATTAAATTCTTGTTTTAAAGAATGAGAAGAAATAGAATATATCCTGTGGCTAATATAGTCACAGGTAATACATCTATTTCTGCCACATTTATAGCAACCATTCACACGAGTAGGTAGCCACATCTTATTTAATGTCTTATCTTTATCTTCACTCGTAGTTGTATTAGTTTTTATTTGTTGAAGGAAACTAGGAGATAACTTGTTTTTGAGATTAGATGTCTTCCTAAATACAATTTTTGCTTGTGGTTCCAAATGAGGTGATAATATTGTATCTAATTTTAATAGAGAAAAGTTATTAGAAACTATTTTTTGAATCTTATTGCTACAGATGTTGTACTCTGTCACAAAGGGCATAATAGAACTATCTATTGCCCTTTCTACGTCATTCGTAGCTTTAGTTGCCAGGAGAGTTTCCCTATCAATTAAATCCACTTCTCGTCTACATTTATCTATTAAATCCACCCTATTCAATGGGTGTTATTAATATATTCACTTTCTTATTTAGTAAATTATATGAAATTCATTTATTCACGTTTTTTATTTTTATTTATTATATGTTGTTGGTTTTGTCCTTCATTCAACTATTTAGTCACAATTATGAGAGTCATATGTTTTTATTTTTAATCTCTCTCTTAATATCTAATTTCATTCACTTTATTTATCAATATTTATATTGTCACAACACTTTAATGTTTTTTATTTATTTGATTTTAATACATATCTAGGGTATATAAGGTGAATATGTTAATGCATATGCATTTATAACAATGGGCTTTAATAATGAATAATATCATCTCTTAATAATGTTGGCAAATTTATGAGCTTATTCCCAGGAAAATGAGTATAATATGATCAATTTAGATTGGGAACAATATACCTTTATTTAATGCCAAGATGTCTAATATATTGGATTGCGAATATTGAAACACACATCAATGAATTCCTCTTTTTCATCCACGGATGGATGAGCAGTGTCAAACTCATACACTTTTCATTATAGAATCACCCTCTCTACAATCCATTACTCTTGCCTGATGAAAGAATCGGCGAGCAATGTTTATTCCTGCCTCACAAACCTCCATATTTGCGGAGTTCCTATTGGCCAGAAATGAATAGGTAAGGGTATTTACCATCTCTGAGGGTCTCTCTCTGCACGCGCAAACATATTATGACGATTACGACTTCAATAATAGATGCATACTGGGTTTATGTTGAATAGATGATCAACTAATATCTGGCATCATTATAGCACCGCTTGATAATGCAGCAGATACAATGTATTGTGTGAGCACACATGATGTTATATAGCAGCGAATGTGACTGCAACTAATTATATCTGTGCAACAAACATAATGTATCCTGTGAATATACTTGATGCCATATAGCAGCTAATGTGACTGCTATTAACTATATCTGTGATCTGAGATTTTTTATATGTATGAGATACCAAGGGAGAATAACATATATATCATTCACCAGTTTGACCACATGACAAAGCTAATCACAGTGACGAGCATACATTGAGACAAGAAGACAACCCAATATTGCTGTCTTAAAGCCTCATATGGCATTATGTACTACTGCCTATATATGAAGGCAGATTAATATGATAGCTTATTGGATTGCTATTAATATATAGTGTGTGACATCAGTGTGTTTTTTGACAGCAGTAATACACTCTGCAGTGATTAATCGATGTATAGATGCTGATACTATCCAGATATCTAAACCTTAGGGATAACCCTATATAGATTAGATCAAAATTGTCACATGTGCTTAAAGGACATCTGCCGATATATAAAGGAAATGTAAAATACTAGCGCAGTGATGATTGAAATGGGGATACAATCGATACAACATCGATGTTTTGAATTCAGCAATATAATTTGCAAATGATATAAAGCTGCTGATATTATAGAAGCAGCTTTATCTGCAAATATTTGGATTCAAACTAAACACGAATATGTCACCACCATTTTAGCTGAACTATGTTGAATTTGAACATTTAATAGTGAAGTAGTTTAAGAATATTTGGAGTCAGCTAAAATATTGTTATTGCGATTCATCAACATTGTGGATTTATTCTTGTATGCACATGGGACATCTGGTGAGGACATTATATCACCGAACTAAGTAAATAGATAAAAAAGGATACTATCTGGGTTGATGAATATATGCCTGGGGATAAAGGCAGTTTAAGAACAATCAGATTACCTGAACTTTTATTCATCAATAATGTCCTTATAATATGATATCTGTTCAATAAAATTGTCAATCATTGGTTATAACCTCCCAATACTCATTGACCAACTCAATATCATTTACACAGTTCATATACTGTGGTAGTCCATAGAGGAGATCCATATATGGATCAATATAGACGTATAATCTAAATCATATTCGATCACTGATAGAATAGTTGATCTCTTTATAAGAAGGCAATTACTATATAACCCTATGAGCAGAGAAGACCTTCAGTTTAATTTTAATCTTGATTTCTTTCTTTAATCTATATTTTTAATACTTCGCCCTTTTTTTTCTCTAGAGGGGATACACCTTATAGTATATATCTAATAAAAGTTATGTTTTAACTATGTAACCTATCGACCAGTGCACCGATATACTACCCCTTTTTCCTTTTTGTGTTGTATATATAAATAATGGTAGTAGGTAACACACCACCCTTTATATACAAATCTGGACCATTAATATTGAGTATATATTTATAGGGCGGTTTGTCGAAAAGAATCTGTGCGATGTTACACATCTTTATATGTGAATTGTCGTCTTCACTAAAAATGTATCAGTAGCTTTTGTACGCCAATTGCCTTCAATCCTTTTAATCCCTATAATGCTTTTAATATTTTTGATTGAGCAATTCTGTTTTTCTGCAACATGGCTTGAGAGGGAATGGTTGGAAACACCTTTTTTAATATTCCACAGGTGTTCTGCCCATCTGTCTCAGAGTCTCCTTGTGGTTTTTCCAATATATTGGAGGCCACAAACACATTTGATTAAAGAAATACAATTGGTACTGTTGCACGTAGTAAAATCTTGAATTTTAAATGTTTGTTTTGTGGCAGAAGTGATTTCTTAAATTTTTCTGGCTTGATTGCTATAAGAAATACATACATTACAGGACCCACAGCAGAATCTCGAATTATGTGGTAAAATGTCTATTAAATGGGATCTTATAGAACTTATCACATACAGTTTTTTATATATATTTATATAGCTATCGGTATAGTGATAACACTGCGGTGAGCACTCTGTACAAGATAATTGAGTATACAGAGTGTATAGTTGTAACACTGAGGTGTACACACTGCTCTGTATGATGGTACTGAGTATACAGTTTAGTGCTCTGTATTATAATGCTGAGTATGCAGTGTATAGTTACAACACTGAGGTAAGATACACTGCTCTGTATAATAGTGCTGCGTATAGACAGTGTATAGTTATTACACTAGTGATGAACACACTGCTCTGTATAATAATACTGAATATACACAGTGTATAGTTATAACACTGATGAAGAACACACTGCTCTGCATAGTAGTACTGACTAGACACAGTGCATAGTTGTAACACTGAGGTGTACACACTGGGCCTGATTCAGACCCGGTCGCAAGCACTGAGCGCTCGCAACCGGGTCTATGGTGGCCCACAGCGCATGCGCACAACGGAGCCGGCTCTGTTGTGCGCATGCGTGAGACCCGGCTAGCGATGGTCACTCCGTCGCTCCAGATCTCGCAACAAAGGGGGTGAGCTGTCGATGTTGAGTGACAGCTCGCCCCCTTTGGTGGGCGGGCCGGGGGGGTGGCTGCCCAAATGGAGGTGTTCCCATAAGAACGCCTGTTGTTTGGGGGCAGCTCCACTGACATCACAAGTGATGTCAGTGGAGAGATTCCAGCTCTGTTAGAGCCGAAATCTCTCTGGGGCTTGTGGCCACGAGACCCTACCTCAAGGGTCTCGTCACAAGCCCGATGGTCGCGATGGTCATGCCGCTCGCTGTAGCTGTGTGTGTTCTCCCACAGCTATGCGAGCGGCCTGGAGGCCATTCTAGAAAAAAAAAAAAAAAAAAACCCGGCCCTGATGTAAGAGCGACCGGATCTGAATCAGGCCCACTGATCTGTATGATGGTACTGAGAATACATGGTTTACTGCTCTGTATTGTAGTGCTGAGTATGAACAGTGTATAGTTACAACACTAAGGTAAGATTCACTGCTCTGTATAATAGTGCTGAGTATAGACAGTATATAGTTATTACACTGAATATGAACACACTGTTCTGTATAATTATACTGAGTATACTGTCAGGATGCGGCCTGGGATCGGCCGCTACTCACCTCTGTGCTGGTTTCCTTGGGGTTAGGTTCAATGCCTGCATCCTCGTTTCCAGGGTGCCGGACATGGGTGCAGCCATGTTGGCTCATATCATCTGACTAGTCTCTCCCAGTGATAGTCCTGTGGTTGCTCAGCTGATCCTCTGATCCAATGATCAGCTACCATGGGGTATTTTAGTCTGACTTCAGGAACAGGAAGTTGCTGTTCAACTTCGTTGTTCCAGTGCCTCTTATACCAGTGATGCTCTGTGCTATTTTCTTTAAAGAGTTGCTTCAGCCTGCTCTCAGTTCTCTAAAGTCTCCAGCATTAGCTTCTTTGCTATTCTCATTCTGAGTTAGTTCTCTCCTAGTAACCATGTTTTTCTATGTCTGTGTGTCTTTGTATATGTGCTACGGAGGTGTCAGATTACCTGCTAGTACTAATTAGCTCCCAGCTGCCTCTTTAAGCATTCCCAGCCAGTCTACAGCTCTGTGTATATCTGCACCTGCTTATGTAATTATATATGCATGTGTCCAGTCTGCTCTGTTTGCCTGTGTAGCCAGCACAATCAGTACCAGCATTTCTAGCTTTCCCAGTATTAGCCTTTGTCCTTGCTACTCTGTGTTTTTCTGCACTAATCAGCACCTAGATATTTAACTGTTTCCAGTCCATCCCTGTGTTCTAGCATCCGGATTCTTCCCTTGCATTCAGATCCATCTCCAGAGTTCATTCATTCCATTCACCTCCAGTGTTGTAGCTTTCATTATAGTCTCAGTCTTCTGCCATTCCCAGGTACCTGTCCAGAGGGCCGCTATCTGCTCACTTGGTGCAGCGAAAACCAAATCCCAACTGGAGGGGTCACTGGAGAAAACCACCAAATGAGTTAGACTCCGCGCCTCTGGGCAAGTCTCGCCAAACCTGGGTTTGGCTGCAACTAGGAGACTTAGTCCAGTCACTCCCCTAGTCACCCGAACCCCCCGGCTCACCGTCCTCCACAGAGGAACACTTGCACCGGATCGTGACATATACACAGTGTATAGTTATAACACTGATGAACACACTGCTCTGTATAATAGTACTGAGTATGCACAGTGTATAGTGATAACACTGATGATAAACAAACCACTCTCTATAGTTATACTGATTATGCACAGTTTATAGTTATAACACTGATGATGAACACACCACTCTCTATACACCACACTCTGTATAATAATACTCAGGATGCACAGTTTATAGTTATAACACTGATGATGAACACAATACTCTCTATACACCACACTCTGTATAATAATACTCAGTATGCAGTTTATAGTTATAACACTGAGGTGAACACTGATGGTGAGCACACCGCTCTGTATAGTAATACTGAGTAAACACGGATAATGGTAACACACAGGGCTATGTGTGTGTTTATAATTAATTTTCTGTAGCTCCTCCCCCAGTGGTGCCACTTACAGTTCCTGAACCTACTTTTCTCGAAAAAATGCCCTGCTCACACCAAACCGTATAATACACTTTGGCCCCATTGGCAGTAGCAGTAACTGCAGGCTCTCCCCCCTCTCCATTTGCATTTATGTGTGCATGGCTACTGCTTTGGCACCTTTAGCAACTGTACTGCAACTGGCACCTGTGGTGGGGCATCTGCACAAACTATTGATTCACAGCAGCTGGGGGCTCAGTTGGACCACTTTGACTGTGCAATTTTTTTCAGATTTTGGTGTTGGTTTTGGGAGCTCCAGGGGTCCTCCAGCTGGCGCGGTTGTGATGGTTCTAGAAGGGAGCCCTAATACTGCTACAAATGCAGGCAATATTCTTACACTCCTTCGTTAGGATAGTGCAAGGTCTACAATGGCTGGTCCTGTTGTTCTTTTGGTTTCTGTTTCTCTTTCAGAGGCTGTGGCTCCAGAGAATGGTGCTCCCACTGGAAATGGAGATATGACTGCAGTTTCTGGACATGGCGAACCGATGGTCAACTCTGATGAGTCATCTTTTGCGCTTTATGCAGATTGGGTGGCGTACTTGGTCAAATCAACGGTAAATGCATAAGCCTAGCAGCTATAGTTCTTCCGTATTGGAGGACCTGGATGAAGCTGAACATTGTTCTAACATTCTATTTCGGGCCAGGCATGCCACTGGTGTTAGAACATGCTTGTGTATGCCTTGTCGCATTTTGATTAGTTGCGTTTTTGTGATTTGTCCCTGCTAGCCTAGTCAGATCAGTGATTTTTGCCCTTCTGCTGTACAGCATATTATCAAGCCATCATGGAGGGGCTAGCATATCAGTCCTTAGCTCCCGATACCTTGCCATTTATCAGGTTGCTTGGTTGGCATTGTGTTCATTTTTAGCCCATGGAGGGAACCAAGGTAAGACCAGTAGAAAGCTTATTCTTGCTTTTGTGTAGAGCTTGTTTGCATTGGGACAGGTCCAGTGCTATAGTGGTAATGATGTTAGCAGGCCTGTCCGAATTTTTTCTGTGTCTTGGGCCTGGAGGACCTTTCAAAGTGTTTCTTGGTTAAGAGAGCTTTGAAGGGGTGGGCCAAGTTGGTCATCACTCCTCCTGTTGGTCAGCGCCCAATCTATTTGCATCTTCATGCGTGGTTATTATAAGTTTTTTTGGCAGTTTTTTTGTTTTTAGAGTCCAGATTGGTGCAGCTGCATTGACTGTTGCGTCGGGTTTTTTCTGTTGATCAGAGTAAGGCCATGAGCTGAGGGAAGTCTAGTGCTTATAAACGTACCTTAGATTTTTGTAAAATTTTGCTTTACATCCTAACTTGAGGACTAGCTACTCGTCATATTTGGGGAATATGACGAGTAATGAGGAATTTTGTTTTGCCACTAGTTTATAACTTAGGCTGCATGCCAGCTGGTGGACATTGCCTCAGGCCAAGTTAGGATCCCCCCTCCCCGCCCCCTCTCTCTCCCTGTATTAGGCTTCTGTTTTTGCTACTCTATTCTTTCCTATTTGTGTTTTTGTTGTGTATTTATTTAATATACAGGATTTATTCCAGTTTTGGAAAGGGTTAGATGTTTTAGGGGTTTTGGGGTGTTCCATTTCAGCTCATTTGTAGACAATCATTGCCATGTGCCCCCTATTGTTTAGTTTTGTGGTTTGATATTCCACAGCAGGTCTGGAGAGCTGGTTTTGTCTCCTGGGGCCCTGGAGGTGGTCAAAAAATGAATAAACCTGGTTGTGAGATGCAGTGTCTAGGGTTTTGGAGCAGTGGTCCTTTTACATTCTTTGATTAGGTACATGGATGTTCCTCTTTAAAAGGATGGATGGTGCATTGGAATGGAGTTATTGAGGAGTTAGTTGGAAGAAGTCAAGGTGTTGTAGATTAGGGTATGGTGGCGGTGCGGTTCTTAGCTGGGAACCGCTGATGGCAGGAAAGAATGGTAGCAGTCACCATCTGTCTTTGGAGCTTGAGGTGCTATCCCTTCCAATGCATGGCTTAGGCTGATTTTACCCTACTGGGGTCAGCGGCAACCACCTTACCAGGTGGGCCTCACGTCGTGTCATTGGGGTGGGAGGTAGATAGCTTGGGTGTGGTAATGGGCTGGCTGCTCACCTCACATTTAGAAGATTCTTTCTGCGCCACCATACTTTGTCTGTCTTTATTTCTTCTTCTATTAGTTAGATCAGTTATACTTTAAATAGTTTAATTAGTTTAAAAATATATAGCTGACCTTCCTTTCCCCTTATACAAGTCTCTGTGTCATTATTTCATTATGATTATGGCTGATGGTTTACCTTGCACTGTTAGGAGACAACACTCATCAGGCGATGGGCAGTTTATGTAAACTCAGCAGTATGTGTAATGACCAGTTGTTACTATGGATAAGGTTCGAGGAGATCAGAGGGGTAAGACTGGCTGGATAGTGCTCCCATTTTTTTCCAGACACATTTATAAGGTATAACACTTTATTTTGGAGAGAGAAATAATTGACAGGTTACAGCAATATACTTAATTAACAAGTTATATAGTAAGCATGTCTCAGGTATTAAGGAGCAATGAACCCCAAGAAATTACTGACACCCCTGCAATTTACCTATGACCTCAGCTGGCAAGAAGACACATGTAAAAACACCAGATTAGAAATTGGAAATGCAATTGCAATAACTGCTACAGATGCAGAATAAGCAAAGCCATGCATGCAGTAAGAGAGCAAAGTCTAAGTGGTATGGAATCTAACACTTGGTGACACGTCACTGGTGAGCATGCACTTTTATACACAAACATATATGTAGAGTAAGCAGAGCCTTGCATTGTAAGAGAATGGACTAAGCAGTTCTGGATTCTATACTTGCGAAAAAAAGACACTTTGTGAGCCTGAAATAAATCCCAGATTAAAAGGCAGAATGAGAAGACTTCACTGTTAAGTAGAAAACAAGTTTCTATACTGCACTTCTTTTATCACTGAAGAAAGTCTCTGGTGAACTTGCAATTAATAGCACAGGTATAGAGGCAGAATGAGCAGTCTTAGCACAGTGGTTCCCAAACTGTCTTGGTTCATGGCACCCTTATTGTCTCAGACTTTTTCAGAGGCACCTATAGATGCCAGCAGGGCCAAATTCTGAAAGCTATGCTTTTCGGAGTTTGGTACACAGGGGTCAGATTGTAGTCCCCATTAATAATGGGGACTGCGATCTGCAGAGCTAATTAGCCTTCTGAAGGAGATTTATGTGTGCACATAGCAACAATTCACAAAAGATGCAAAAACTGCTTTTTCTACATAATATTATGAAAAAAAAGTCTTGATACATAGGGCCCTAAATCAAAACCATTGGAGCTGTCACTCAGTGGAAGTTAACACGCAAGAAGATTGTAGATACCTGCCATCCTCAGGTTTCTCTGTGTTGCTTCTGATCGGCTGCCAGCAAGACTCCATCGCCTTCAGCAGAAGAAGAGGACAAAGATAAAAGGGCATACGTGGAAGAAAAGGAGTTGCAGAAGAAGTTTCAGGACAATAGGAACAGTGGTTTGTGAAGGGCATGGGAAATGTGGGGGGTGAGAGTAAAAGTAGTTGGGGGACAATATAAAAGGAGGAGTAATGGGCAAAGGAGGAAAAAGAAAGCCCAGGCACACATGGGCCTAAGGCGACATGGATACATATATTGGGGACTGGATTGGCATGGTAATATACATACTGGGGGTGACATACAGGATAAACAAACACTGGGGATAGGGGGAGGGGGGCATGGTACATAAACACTGCCGCTTGGTGGGGACATGCTGACGCACACACTGGGGTCTGGGGGGTTGACATGGTGACACACATTGAATCTTGGGGGATGGACATAGTGACACACTCTGCGTTTGGGTAAGATGAGCGGTGGGTGGGGCAATCCACCAGTGCCAGAGCCCATCTCCACTTTCAGTCACCAGGCGCAGCTTCTGCTCTTCCCACATCTCTCCCCCACATGCAGGCACCATTCAACGATCACCAAGCTGTCAATTTCTTTGGTGATCAACCGCATCTTGTTTCTACCCCCACAACTGCAAGAGACTCTGGTGATGAGTCTCCTTACTTCCCAGCCGCGGCACCCCTGGAAGTGTGCTGTGGTACCCCAGGCTGCCATGGAACACAGTTTGGGAACCACTGCCTTAGCATGAAATACTAACACACGTCTATGCTGTATTGTCTTAA
Organism: Taudactylus pleione; assembly: GCA_031769625.1. Lineage (NCBI taxonomy): Eukaryota > Metazoa > Chordata > Amphibia > Anura > Myobatrachidae > Taudactylus > Taudactylus pleione. The sequence continues at coordinate 4,984,382 of JAUIMM010000689.1, read as the reverse complement.
ACACTGCAGAAAGTCTCTAGTGAACTTGGAATTAATAGCAAAGGTATAGAGGCAAAAACAACAAATATCTACAGATGTGTCCACATACATCCTCCGTGCGCTACAAGTCGCGCCACATATAACGCTGGAGCTCCACGTGACTCGGTCTGTTTGTGCATATTTTTACCTTCAAATGCGTCTTATTCGCACAGTGATGTGAATAGATAGCACAAGCAGCTTCTGCTGATTAAAATGTTATGCAGCACACCTATATTCTGTGTGTGAATGTGGGTGTATCTGCATGCTAAACACTACGTTACAGTGTTACAGCCGCTGACACTGTAATGTAGCATTTTGCATGCAGATACACCCACATTCACACACAGAATATAGGTGTGCTGCATATCATTTTAATCAGCAGAAGCTGCTTGTGCTATATATTCACTTTGTTGTGCGAATAATATGCATTTGAAGGTAAAAATATACTCAGTGCTACTGAATCGCTCTACGGCATGGCGTGACTAGAAGGGCTAAACCCGATAATTATAATTTCTTATTGTCATGCATATTGCTGCGTAAGTGGAGAGTGCCAGGAAGAGATCCTACGTACCCTTTCCTGGTACATTTTGTGGAATGTTGCCCTTAGGCTTCAACAACTGACACCATGTGGAGATGGTATTAACTACCGAGTCTTGGTAAATTCATCAAAAAAGTAGCCCCCAAAGATACCTGTGTGCTGCTTTTGAGAAAAATGGGACCGCAAAAAACAAGCCGAGTATACTAATATTTAGGGCAGTATTTATATTATTTGATAAATAGCCCCTTAGAGAGACAATGCTATGATAATTTAGGGGTGAACAAGTATATTCATGGATTTCTTTTGCTTCCATCTAGAACAACCAGAAGGAGAATTGTGGACTAGGAGAAAATGAGAGAGCTGGCACTGGAGGCTGTCTTTATTTGAAGAGATAAGACAGACAGTCTGCAACTGGCAGTACAGCATTATATGCGTCAGATATCCCTAAATCGTAAGTCTTAAAATTGCATTTCTATTTTCCTCACAAAATAATGTAATTTATCTACTTTTACATATTAGGGGAAATATCAGGGCTGATAGTTTAGGGTGTGTATGTGACCACATGGCACTGCTTAGACCTCCTCCGTTTTCCACAATAGGCTACAGTATATGATATCATTAAGAGGCTATATGGTGATAGTGAGAAGCCATGTGATGTCATTAAGGATTAAGAGACTTTGATTTTATCATCACTTACTAATAGGGCACCGCAATTTTGTGCAGCACCATACAGTTGGGAATTAGGAGGGGAAAGGACTCTGCACCAGAAAGCTAACAATATATATTCATTGTACTATTCCCATATCAGACATTGGTTGTACCTTCAGTTAGAAAACATTGGGTTATGAAGACAGTTGACAAGCAATGACCATTTTACAATAACATTCCTCTTATTATTGGCTATAGATGGGGTTAAAATCTTTGGGACATTATAGTTTGCATTTCAATATCATCATATAGACCACCCGACCAGACTACAGATGGTATTGGTTAAACAATACCGTCTTGTGCTATTCTCATTGCACAAGGCCTGGGAACCCTGCTCTGCTTTGTCATAATGCAACATTTTGGGGCTTTATGGAGTTATACAGTGGCAATTAGTTGGTGGCATATCATTATATAGGCTGATATTAAGAAGCAATAAAATGGAATAATTACTATTTTGTGGCCTTTTGAGGATGGTATGAATTCGAAGCGTTCCTGCTAGGCTGTTTTAGACGGCGCTGCACCTTGCCCGATTTCAAGAGGGCAGGATGCACACTGCCCTCCTTTGCAGCACCCTACTAAAACAGCATGCGGGTGCTGTCCCCATGTGCATTCTGTTCTGCTGCCACTAGATGACAGCAATTAATGTTTGTGGTACCTTTCTTCAATTTCTGAAACAGAGAACTTGCTATTCTGATCTTAGGAAAGCAGATGCTCAAATTTGAATCAAAGTGGTCCATCATCCAATACATTACATTGATTGGCAGCAATCATAGACAACAGGTCATAGGGACAGCTATTTTTTTGGAATATAATGACAATTGGTAATTTTATTGTTTCACAAGTGTAATTGCACAGTGGTATATATAAGGTTAATATACCGACACCCAAGATGCCGACTGCCGACAGAAGGGGTCACTTAGATATGACCCACTTGTATTTTGCCTGGCACAACAAGGATTTGGGCATGAAATACTGTAGGTTGGCAAAATGGGTAAAGGTGCAAATTGTATTGATTTGAATAAGTAGCTGTAGTGTTTCTAGGGTTTAATAGCCTTGGGTCACAAATTTAACACTTCCAACCAACAGAGGGGGTAAATTACATATGACCCACTTCTATATTGCCTGGCCAAACAAGGTTTTGGTCATGAAATCAACTGACAAATAGGGCAAAGGAGCGAATTGTATTGATTTGAATAAGAAGCTTTAGTGCTGCAATGGTTAAATAGCCGTGGGCCACAAATTTGACACTTCCAACCAACAGGTGGGTCACTTACATATGACCCATTTGTATTTCACCTCGTCCAACAATATTTTGGGCATGTAATAGGCTGGCAAAGTGGCATTGCTGTGGCTAATTTGTGCACACCCCTGTAACGGTGTTCAAATGACATACCCATGTTCCGTCGACCAACCCCCGTCACCACCCACAAATGTCACTTCCTGTCAATCACTCTGTGAGGGGACTGCATACTACCTGTGCTTGCAGACCCGATTGCAGTGAGCGGCTCACGCACTATGACGTGGATGCATGCGCAGACTGCTAACATCAGCCGATTGTATGCATCTTAGCAACTGCGATCCATGCTTAATCAGGCCCTTAGTACGAAAGCAGATTGTAGGACTGGTTAGCTTGGGTGGAGTTAATTTTAAAGTAAAGGTGACTGCTAGATAATGCAGAGAGTGTTGTAGTGACCTCCAGATAATATAGAGATCTTCGCAATGGCCACCAGATAATGCAGAGAGCATTGCAGTGACCATTAGATAATACATGGTACATCCCAGTGACCACCATACAGGGGCGGATTGGGATGGAAAACCAGCCCGGGAAATTTCTGCAGCAGTCGTAAATGGGAGGATGTGGAGTCTGTGAAGGGGGCAGGATCTGATGACATATCTAAAAGGATCTGATGGTATATAAGTGGCAAGTGGAGGAGAGATAGCAAGAAATGTCAGAGAAACAAACAAGAAAGATAGAAAGATAGAGAGAGATGAAAGCTGTTTTTTTTCTTCAACATTTATCAATGTACAATCCCATCTCCTCTATATATTAATAATAATTCCACATATCAGTGTCTGCTGGGGTTGTTTTATTCCCCCTTATATCACTGTATAGAGCCTTCACCTCGATATAATAATAATACCACATATAAGTGTGTGCTGGGAGTTTTGTTAATCCTCCTCATATATCACTGTACTATCTTCTCTCTATATAATAACACTACCACATATCAGTGTGCTGGGAGCTGTGTTACTCCCCCTCATATATCACTGTACTGTCATCTCTCCCTTATAGAATAACAATACCACATAGATTGCTAGGAGCTGTATTATTCCTCCACATATATCACTGTACAGTCCCCTTCCCCATATAATAATAATACCACATATCAGTGTGTTCTGGGGGCTGTGTTATCTCTCATCATATATAATTGTTAGGTCCCCTCTCCCCTATATAATACCACATATCAGTGTGCTGGCAGCTGTGTTATTTCCCCTCATATGTCACTATAATGTTCCCTCTCCACAATACAATAACAATGTCACATAGCAGTTTGCTGGGAGCTGTGTTATTCCCCCTCATACTGTACTGTCCTCTCTCCCCTATAGAATAACAATACCACATTGTTTGCTAGGTGCTGTATTATTCCCCTGCATATATCTATATTATAATACCACCACATATCAGTGTGCTGGGAGCTGTGTTATTCCCTCTCATATGTCACTGTACTGTTCCCCCTCCCCTATATAATAACAATGTCACATAGTAGTGTGTGCTGGGAGCTGTGTTATTCCCCCTCATATGTCAGTGTACTGTTCCCTCTCCCATATATAATAATACCACCACATATCAGTGTGCTGGGAGCTATGTTATTCACTCTCATATGTCACTGTACTGTTCCCCCTCCCCTATATAATAACAATGTCACATAGTAGTTTGCTGGGAGCTATGTTATTCCCCCTCATATGTCACTGTACTATTCCTCCTCCCCTATATAATAACAATGCCACAGTAGTTTGCTGGGAGCTGTGCTATTCCCCCTCATATGTCACTGTACTGTTCCCCCTCCCCTATATAATGCCACATATCAGTGTGCTGGCAGCTGTGTTATTTCCCCTTATATGTCACTGTACTGTTCCCCCTCCTCTATATAATAACAATGTCACATAGCAGTGTGTGCCGGCAGCTGTGTTCAGCCCCCCCCCCCCCGAAGGGTCACATACCAGCCTTTTTCCAATGCTGGTCTCACTGCTCCCACAGTCACATCATGGCCTTGGTGAAAGAGGAGTGGTGCCTGCTTCCTTTTGAAGTTTCAGGAACCACCAATGAGACACTCCACGGTGTCTCCGCCGCAACGTTCCAAACGAAGAGCAGTTCAGCCAGTGACGACGCTCAAGCTGTGCTGTATGAGGAGGCTACACTGGAGTGAGACACCTGGTGGTGGGGAGAGGTAACTGCAAGGCAGTGTTACTGGCAGCTATGAGAGACTGAGATTTTTCTGCACGGCCCAGCCGCCTGACATCTCCGGCTTTCTCCACCGCCGCTTTTCACATGCACGGCCACAGCAGTGAAAGCCCTAAAGGGGCTGCTAACTGGCCCAGTGGGAAGTACCCCAATTTCCAGGTGGCCCAATCTGCCCCTGCCACCATATAATGCAGGGAACATTGCAGTGACCGCTAGATAATGCAGGGAGTGTAGCAATGGCAGTTAGATAATGTATAGAGCATAACACTGACTGCCAAATAATGCAGAGATCATCGCTGTGACCACCAGATAATGCAGAGAGCATCACAGTTATCATTGGATAAGTGTGGCAGTGACCACTAGATAATGCAGGGAACATAGCAATTACCACCAGATAAAGCAGAGAGCATCGCATTGAACACCAGATAATGCAGGAAACATTGCAGTGACTGCCAGAGAGTGAAGCAATGACCGTCAGATAATGCAGATCATAACAGTGGCTGCCAAATAATGCGCAGAGTGCCACAGTGACCACCAGATAATGCAGAGACCATAATTGACCCAGATACAACAGATAACATGAATATACCCCTTTCACACACAAATACAATAATAATACCCACGCACACACATTAATAAATCGTCCCCAGCACGGACATTATTAACCCCTCCTCCCTAAGTAAAGAACAAAACCACTCAATCTCATTGCATAAGTATACCATTCCTCCTTAGACAATATTTAAACATTTTCACCCCTCCTTTATCATTTTCCTTCCAGAAGGAAAGACAGTCTGGTCCCTGCAGATCTACAGGATACAGGAAAATAATTTATCAACAGCATAGACTGGAAAAGGGGTGGAGACTCGTGCAAGGGGGCTGGGTCTTGGCAAGGGACAAGAGGGAGTAGATGAGGAAAGTCAGACAGGGTATATTGGTGGGTGGCATCTCAGATGAGGGGCAGGGTCTTAACCAGGGTGAATAGAAAAGTCATACAGAGTAGTTGAGGATGCTAGGACTCTGTGTGAGGGGTGGCATTTTGGCTAAGAACAAGGGGTGAGCGTATTCAATACAATAGAGTAGGAGGGGCCAGAGACTCGTGGTGAGGGGACAGAGCAGTCAGGGGGACAGTCACAGGAGGAGATTCCATATAACAGAAGAGGGACCGGCAGGCAGTGACAGATAGATGGTAGGAGGGGGTGGAGACTCGGGCTCTCAGGTAGGGAGAGAGGGAACCCTGGGGCATCCACACTGAGGTGGAGCAGGCAGCCTGTTCAGAGAGGAGGACTAGAGAAGCAGGGCTGCCATCAGAAATTGTGGGGCCCGGGACTAACAAAATCGGCAGGGCCCCCCTTTCCCCCACTACCTTATTCCTACAAGAAAAAAAATTGTCCAAAAAATATCAAGCCTGCCCTCTTATGTGCATCCAGCCAGCCTCCCCCCTTAAGTGTGTCCAGCCAGGTCCCCCTTTAGCTGCGTCTAGCCAGGCCTCCCCCTTATGCATATCCAGCCAGGACCCTCCTTTTGAGCAATCAGCCAGCCTCCCCCTTATGTGCATCCAGCCAGGCCCTCCCCTGCAAGTTTTTTAGTGTGCAGTACTATATTACATTAATGCGCACTTTGAGAGATATTTTCATGTAGCGTGCTCATGATGTCTGTGCAATTCAATTACGTGAAATCACGGCAGTGTGCAACCTATGGGCCTGATTTAGATATTTTAGCAAAGCCGATATTTACACAGATCAAGTGATTGTTTGCCATTGCGCATATGTGAAAGCCACATGTGCAGCAATTGTATTACGATTATGCTCGTACAGAGGGACCACTCACAATGTAACATGTAGTCAGTGTTTGGGGATGGTAAAGGGGGTGCTAAGAAAAACGCAGGCGTGTTGGAGCATTTAAACGCTGTTTCATGGGCATGCATAAATTAGCTATTTCGTTCTCCTTCGCAGCATGAGTGGTCTCTGCATGTCAGGAGAGCTGCAGTGATTGCTGCTGGTCAGACTTCACTTGACTGCCCGATGTGCATCGACGTTAACGATGTTTATGCTGTTGTATGTCTTTGGATGGATATGAGAAGGCAGCAGTGAGCGTCCCTATGCTCAGCTATGCATTGGATGGCATTAGCATATTTTACCAGCTGTGATGTGAAGAGTGAGGAAATCAAACTGAACTCTAGAAAAGTGGCAAGTAGGACATTGTAGATGTCTGTTAGTAGCCATAAGCATGGGAGGCAGCTACTGATGTACCTTTTTTTTAATTTGGTTTCTTCTTCAGGGTCCATAGGCCCCACAGGGAGACCTTGGGATGTGGGTGATGGATCTAGAATCCATGCACCATGCAGTTAAAAGCTTTCAGCTCCCAGGTTACAGCTGGTCCACTCTCCCTATACGCCACCCCCGAGCCAGAGGCACCTCAGTTTCATTTGTGCCCGACCGGAGTCGGATCACCATTACGCAGCTTGTTATTTTTATGATTTATTTAATTAGTTTTACTTCTACTAGAGCACACAGCAGCAGACTTTCTATGGGATAGTCTGCACTGCTGCTCCTTCACCCCTCTGGAGCCGCGATGCCAAACTGCAGCCGGACATAAGGGAACAGGTAAGGTTAGGCAGTCTATACCTCTGGTCTCTGGGGACAGACCGGAGGTCACTGACATAGGCCCTAGCCACCACGATCCACCAGACCACCAGGGACATTTGGTGTGGGAACCAGCATCCTGGGGGTTAACAACCAGCCAGGGGAGACAACTTCCCCAATAGAGTGGCTCCTCCCCTCAGCTTAGGGTGCCTTTCCTCTGAGGTCTGGCTTCCCTGAGCTGTTCTTATCATCGGCCATGCCCTCTCTGACATCTCTGATGGCCATTTTCTTCAGTGGTGCGGTCACAGCTCTATCAGGACAGCACGAGGTCCGGTCCCCCTACATACCTCTCCCTTGTGTTAGTGTATGTAGCGCTATATCCTACCAGACACTGAGTCTGTGTAGTTGATGGTAGTGCCAATTTGCAGTGTGAATTCTGCATTGTGTGTGACTTATACTAGCACTGCCAGTCTGTGTCTTTTTTTCCTAACTGTCAGCATATATCTATACCTTTTCTCCAATCTGCCCTAATACAGGTTTAGTTAGGGTGGTTCCTATACCTCACATATATAATAAGATAATATTTGTGAGGTCTATCACATACTGTTGTGTGCTGCACTGTGCCATATTTAGGCAGTGGGCTCTTGCAGCTTATCCAAGCATCAGTTAGGACTATTATTTTGCTCTCTGACTAGTATCCTTTACAGAGCCGGCCCTAGCCAATTTGGTCCCCTAGGCAAAATTTTGGCTGGTGCTCCCCACCAATCACACACGTAAACATCTATATAAATATTAGATATATATATATATATATATATATCTAAGACTGCCGCAAGAAAAAAACAAAGCTGTGTTATTCCCCCTCATATATAACTGTATGGACACCTCCTCCAGTCCAGCGGCAGCAGGTACAGCAGCCGGAACTCATTGCACTTTCACTAGTATAACTAAAGTGGGCCGCAAAATATGCAATAGGAGCCGAATGCGGCCCACGTGTTCTGGTGTAGATGAAACAATGTTCTCTTACTGGAATCCAGGCATATCTGGGCATCAAAACGGCATTTTATGGGTGTGCATAATTAGCATGGAAGCGTCATTGTACACGTCACTTGGTTGTATTTCAGCCTGCAGTGATCGCAGTGCTTGCAGTGAGGTAGGGTCGACCTCAAGCACTGCGTGCTGCTCCGATGGCTCTTGATGATTCTAATTAATCATATACTTTCTGGAGATGACGTGTGGTAAGAAAGTAAAGTGGGCGTCTTTGTACCGGTGTGTGCTCACTCTGCCGTCGCTCTCTAAGACATAGAGGGCGTCCTTACACCAGACAGTGCGATCGCAGAATTTGCATTCCTGGCCCCTTTTGGCTGCAAGAGAGCGCAGCTTAGCATCCAGGTCTGAATCGCCCCCACAGTCCCCTACTCATTATACAGTCTAAGAATCAAGATAATAATACATATGAATGGTGACAGCTTTTCCTCTTTATAATAAAACCAATCAGTAGAAAGTTTGTTATATACCCAAAAATTTATAAATGCATGTATATGGGACATTATTTTTACTTTCAAATATCTGTCATGCTGGGTTTGCTGTGCACATGGAATGGCTGCTCCAGCCAGAAGGCACAGACTAACAGCACACACCATGCAGTCTCTTAGCATACAACAATGCAGTCTCTCAGCACACACACACCATGCAGTCTCTCAGCACACAACATGCACTCTCTCAGGACACACCATGAACTCTCTCAGCACACACCATGCAGTCTCTCAGCACACACCATGCAGTCTCTCAGCACACATGTATACACCATGCAGTCTCAGTAAAAAAAACATAGACACATATGTAGGCTCAGCTCACATTCATACATACAGTACTTACATACATAGATACAAACACGCACACATGTAGCCTCAGCACATGCTTAGACACACAATTTATCAACAGGGGGAAACAGCAGCGCTGCTGGGGAGTTACAGTTGTTAGTACTTACCATCAGAGTAGATGAGCAGCTGCCTAGAACCAGTGTGCAAAGAACCTTGGTGATGTCACAACCATGTGACCGCCAGGGGAGGAGTCAGTGTGAGTGTGTTAGTCCCGATGCACTGCTAGAGCATGGAGCTGTGACAGTGGCTGTACAGTTACAGACCAGGACAGGTAAAGAATCAGATCCCCCAGGGCAAGTATTCATTCCACTGGCTCCTGCCCCCGAATACCAGCCACCCAGTATCCTTTACATCAGCCACAGGATGTTCCGCAGGAGCTGCTGGGAAATGTAGTCCCTTCCACCACTGTAACAGTGGTCACAGAGGTAGAAGGGACTACATTTCCCAGCAGCCCCTGCGGAACATCCTTTGGCTGCAAAGGATGCCGGCAGTTCATGTGACTGCTGTTTTTGGAAAGCAGGAACAGCTGAGCTCTGAGGAGTTGGGGGCAGCTGCAGAGCTGAATGCAGACCCTCCAACATGACCCATTCCATTAGGTACAGAATGCTCTACTCTTGGACTTTCTTCTTAATTGATTATTGCAGCCATCTTGGGTGTAACACCTGTCTTATCAATTAACTAGCTCAACACAGGTGACTGCAATCATACATTATGTGGGAAGTGCAGGAGCAGAGTGTTTTGTACCTGATGGGAGGGGTAATGTTGGAGGGTAGGTGAATTCCCCTGGGCATTCCAGTTACCCTAGGCATTTGCTTATAATGCCTATGCCTAGGGCCGGCTCTGATCCTATATACTTGTGATTGCATCATACCCAGTGCCATATTATGTGTCAGACATGTCTGACAAGGAACACACTTCTGCACCCATTCTGCTATCTTGCCATCTAGGGATTGTGTGTGAGGTGTTATAATCCTCCATGCACCTCAAACCCCCAACAACGGTACAGGAACCCCCTTGGGCTGCCTTCTGTACCTCACATATATAGAACTAAGTATTTGTGTCTCATACAGTTGGTCATTACACTATGCCATATTTAGGCTGTGTGCTTCTGCAGCTTACCCAAGCATAAGACAGGACCAGTATATTTCAAAACTACTAGTATCCTACATACATGGTGGATGCAAAATACCCAGTCCCATTTTGTGTGCCATATTACTCTGCAGCTATGTCTAGCAAAGGCAGGAGTAACAAACAGGCATCTGTACCCATATTGCTATCATGCAAGTTAGGTGCTGCAGACTTAAGGGAGGAGGAATTGATAGGCCACTATTGTGGACTGCCTGGCAGTCCGGCTGTTGTTCCGCCTATGAGGTTATCACAGCATGCTGTAATTCCCCCTTTGCAATTGCCCCAACAGGTTGTGGTGATACAGGTACCTCTTGTGCCCCCACCATGGGTAGACATACTCTAACTCTGTGCAGTCTATTGGCTACATCTAATGCCTTTCAAACCATGTTGCAAGGTGAGAAGCACTTACCCAGTAAACCCTCTAAGCGTACTGTGTTATCGTCACAGTCTATGCAACTCTCAGATTCTGAATAAGCATCTGAGGAGGCAGTAGTTGCTACTCTCCCTAACCCTAACTCCCCTCTGGAGGAGGATGAGAGTTGGTCAGAAATTAATATAGCTGCCTTGGTACAAGCTGACAGATCTATATTATTAATAGAAGATGATGAGCCAGCCCCTAAATCCAAGCACCCTATGTTTAAATGACAGAAAGTGGCTTTAGCAGAATTCCCTCTATTGGATCATCTAGCTGAACTCATGGCTGCAGCATGGCAATTGCCTGTTAAGAAGTTTCATACTGACCTCATGTTACTCTTTTCCTGTGGTCATTGTGCAAAATGGGAAACACCCCCTGCAGTGGATTCACATGTAACGTGTTTAATTAAAAGTGCTATGTTACCTATTCCTACAGTTATTTCCTTGAAGGATCCTATGGATAGGAAAGTAGAAGTTTGCGTGAAATAGATATACTCTCTTTCAGGGACTATTGCCCATCCAACCATGGCTATTGCATGGGTGGTTAAAGCTATAGAGAGCTGGGCTGATGCACTTGAAGAATCATTTCCCTCAGATGCTTCTAGGGATCAGATGTCTTTTGTTGCTCACATTCGATGCAGCTTATTATTTTGGAAAAGTGACATTGGACGCCAGTCTCTTAACCTCCTGAGTCTCGGCTGCAGCTGTGTCTGCCCGCCATACCCTGTGGCTACGCTCATGGAAGGCTGAAGTGGATTCCAAGGAAGGCCTAGAAAGATTTCCCTACAATGAGGAGATCTTGTTGGGCGCAGACCTTGACAAGATTGTAACTACTTCTACTAGGCCTCGGAAAGCCTAAAGGTCAGTCCTTTCCTAGGCAGTCAGCTTCCACTAGGGCCACCAAACCCAGGACAAAGCAGACCTGGAACATCAGACACCATGCTCCAAAACCGAGGATAAACCCTCAGCTTGATGGGACGTACCTCCCTCCGGGGGATCCCAGAGTGGGAGGCTGACTTCTTCCGTTTGCCCAGTGCTGGTGTCAAACCACAATGCATGCTTGGGTAAGAGAAGTGGTCTCTCATGGGTACGCCCTCTCATTTCTCAGCTTCACCAGTTTTTCTACACAGGCACTCCTTCAGACCCGAACAAGACCTTACAAATCCAGAAAGTAGGGGTGTGCACCGGCCACTTTTCGTGTTTTGTGTTTTGGTTTTGGATCTGGATCTTTCTTCGTGTTTTGGATCTGGATTGGTTTTGCCAAAACCACCCTTCCGTGTTTTGGGTTCTGGGTTTTGTGTTTTGGATCTGTATTTTTTTGAAAAAAAGCATAAAAACAGCTAAAATCACAGAATTTGTAGGTTTTTCTGCTCCTATGCTATTATTAACCTCAATAACCTTAATTACCACTCATTTCCAGTCTATTCTGAAAACCTCACACCTCACAATAGTGTTTTTATGTCCAAAAGGTTGCACCGAGGTAGCTGGATGACTATGCTAAGCGACACGAGTGGGCGGCACAAACACATGACCCATCTAGGCGTGATACTGCAGTGGCAGACAGGATGGCAGTTTGAAAAACTAGGCCCCAAACTGTACATAATGCAAAGAAAAAAAAGAGGTGCAAGATGGAATTGTCCTTGGGCCCTCCCACCCACCCTTATGTTGTATAATCAGGACATGCACACTTTAACAAACCAATCATTTCAGCGCCAGGGTCTGCCACACAACTGTGGCTGAAATGATTGGTTCGTTTGGGCCCCCACAAAACAAGCTGGCAATTAATCTGTCCATGCACAAACTGGATCTAAGGAGGCAAGATGTCGTCCTCATCCACCGATTCCTCACCCTCTTCAGTGTTGTGTACATCCTCACAGAGTATTAATTCATCCCTGCTGGAATCCACAACCACAGGTCCCTCTGTACGTGCTGGAGGCTGGTCTCCCTGGAAGAGTTGATAATTAATTTTATGAACATCATCTTCTCCACATTTTGTGGAAGCAACCTCCTACGCCTTTCGCTGACAAGGTTCCCGGCTGCACTAAACACTCTTTCGGAGTACACACTGGAGGGGGGGCAACTCAGATTAAATAGAGCCAGTTTGTACAGGGACCTCCAAATTGCTTCTTTTTCCTGCCAGTACAGGTACGGACTGTCTGACATGCCTACTTGGATGCTGTCACCGATGTAATCCTTTAACAGACAGATGCACGCTTGTCGCTGCTGCTTTAAGGATGCACGTGCGGCTACATCGCACACAAGTCACAAACACATAAAAAAAATAGTTATTTATTTTTTGGAGCACTTTGAGGGTTACACCACCCTTTAACAGACAGACGCATGCTTGTCGCTGCTGCTTTGAGGATGCAAGTGCGGCTACAGCCCACACAATTCACAAAGACAGAAAAAAAAAAGAAGAATATTTTTATTGTTTGTGGAGCACACTTTGAGGGTTACACCACCCTTTAACAGACAGACGCACGCTTGTTACTGCTGCTTTGAGGACAGCATCATATGCAGTGACAGTAGACTTGTCAGAAATTGTTGGCACATCCTTCAGTCCGGACCAGATGTCCAAACCAGCCCTTGACTTATGACACAGGCACACGCTTGGCGCTGCTACTGTGTTGATGCACGTGCGGCTACATCGCACTCAAGTCACAAACACATAAAAAATATAGTTTTTTATTTTTTGGAGCACTTTGAGGGTTACACCACCCTTTAACAGACAGACGCACGCTTGTCGCTGCTGCTTTAAGGATGCAGGTGCGGCTACAGCCCACACATTTCACAAAGACAGAAAAAAAATAGGAATTGTTTTATTGTTCGTGGAGCGCACTTTGAGGGTTACACCACCCTTTAACAGACAGACGCACGCTTGTCGCTGCTGCTTTAAGGATGCAGGTGCGGCTACAGCCCACACATTTCACAAAGACAGAAAAAAAAATAAGATTTTTTTTATTGTTCGTGGAGCGCACTTTGAGGGTTACACCACCCTTTAACAGACAGACGCACGCTTGTCGCTGCTGCTTTAAGGATGCAGGTGCGGCTACAGCCCACACATTTCACAAAGACAGAAAAAAAAAATAAGATTTTTTTTATTGTTCGTGGAGTGCACCTTGAGGGTTACACCACCCTTTAACAGACAGACGCACGCTTGTCACTGCTGCTTTAAGGATGCAGGTGGAATCTAGACGGGAATTTGAACCGGGGACACACTACCTCCATCAATTGTCTAAATCCCACTGCACTAATGGCGGATACCGGATGCACGTCTATCACCAACATAGCAGTCAAGGCCTCAGTTATACATTTTGCTTCAGGATGACTGCTGTCGTACTTCATCCTCATCGCTAGGGACTGTTGGAGGGTCAATTGTTTTGTAAAAGTAGTGGTGTTCCTACTTCCTCTCTGGGATGATGAACAACTCCCAGCAGCAGCAACAGCACTAGGAGGAAGTGGTTCTTGATCTTTCCCTATTTTATTTTTATCGGAGAAAGTTTGGTCCTCCTTTTATGTTATATTGATATATACGTGCGGCTAAAGCGCACACAAACACAGAAAATATTTTTTGATTTTTGCTGGAGAGTAGTGCACTTTGTGGGTAACACCACCCTTTAAGAAATGAGCCAGCCGGCTCTTTACTTATGGGACACAGGCGCACGCTTGGCGCTGCTCCTTTGTTGATGCACGTGCAGCCACAGTGCACACAATTCACAAACACAGAAAATATTTTTTTATTTGGTTTGGAGTGTACTTTGGGGGTTACAGCACCCTTTAACGGTCAAGCCAGCCGGCCCTTTACTTATGACACAGGCGCACGCTTGGCACTACTTTGTTGATGCACGTGCGGCTACTGCGCACACAATTCACAAACACAGAAAAATTATAATTTTTTTAGCACTTGGGGGGAGCACCCCTGATGGACAGAGCACCCCCTGGACAACACTACAGCACACCTTTAGGTCTGGGACACTGCACAGGACTTTGGAGTGGACACAGCCCCTATGGAGAACTGACTGCACAGCACAGTCCAGCCAGCCCCTATGGACTTTGAAGTAGTGGACACAGCCCCTATTAACAACAGCAGCACAGCACAACACAGCCAGCCCCTATGGAATTTGAAGTAGTGGACACAGCCCCTATGGACAACAGCAGCACAGCACAGCACAGCACAACACTACTCTGCACTACATTACACTACACAGCCCAGCCAGCCCTAACTCCCACCCTCCCTCTTCACTGTCCACAGCCGAGTGAGAAAATGGCGCCGATGCGGGTACCTTATACAGGATCCAAAACCCGCGAGACCCGGAAGGCGGGATGATGACGTTTTGCCTCAATTTCAGATCCGAGTCAGGCAGGAAAAGTCGAGCCTTACTCGGATCTGCCTTGGATCGGGGGGGTTCGGATTTCAGAAATCCGAACCCGCTCACCCCTACCAGAAAGCCATACATTCCTTGCGCAAGCAGGGGTAATTTTTCCAGTCCCTCTATTACAGTGAAGGACTAGTTATTATTCTACTCTTTTTGGTTCAGAAGCTAAATGGGTTTCATTGGGCTATCCTCAACCTCAATTCAATGAACAAATTCCTAAGGGTGCCAAGATTCAGGATGGAAACCCAATGCTCCATCATCCTAACTATGGAGCCTGAGAACTTTATTATATCGCTGGATATTCAGGACACGTACCTACATCTGCCTATAGCGCCCTCTCATCAGCGATATCTCCGATTTTCTATACTGCAGTAACACTTCCAAATTCAGGCTATGCCCTTTGGACTGTACACAGCTCCACAGGTGTTTACCAAAATTATGGCTATAATGGCGGCCCACGTGTGTGGTCAGGGTATCCGACTGCTACCATATCTGGATGACCTCCTGCTCTTAGCAGGATCCCCAGAGGTGCTTCAAAACCATCTTCAGCTAACCATTGCTTTCCTGCACGAGCACAGATGGTTAATCTACTGGAAAAAGTCCTCCCTGAATCCCTCACAAAGAATGATTCATCTGTGAGCCCTGCTGGATTCTCAGGATCAGAGAATCTTTCTGACCACAGACAAGATCTCAACGTTTCAATTTCGAGTGCACATATGTCTCCATAGTTGCCGAGTGTTGATCCACTCTGCCATCAGCAATGCAGGTTCTGGTATCCATGGTGTTCACATTTGACATTGTATATGCTCAGTTCCATTCCAGGACTTTGGAAAGGCTAATCCTCTCCAGATGGAATGGGTTAACCCAGGGGTGGGGAACCTTTTTTCCATTTTGATATATATAACATTATTTGTGGGGCTGGTGCAGGCCACACACCCTCCACGTGACATCACATGGGGCAGGGCAACAATTGTCAGTGATTACAGCAATGCCTGGAGCATCCTGAGGATGCTCGGGGAAGCTGTAAGGGCAGCAGTGTGACCATCTGAAGCATCCTAAGGATGCTCCAGGTGGCACTGCTGCATAGATTCTGGCTGCAGTGTGCCATTCTAGGCACCCTGGTGGAATATGCTCAGTTCCACTCCAGGCCTTAGCCTTCTCCATGTAGAATCCAACGGGAGTACCTGGAATAAAGATCCCATACTCACCATCATCCTCCAGCCACTCTCCCTAGCATCCCCGTTCTTGTCAAAATAATAAAACGAGTAAGCCGAACCTGCCGAACAGATGTAAGTATATGTTGTCACATATACCTACACTATGCAAAATGATAGATGATTGCTGTCATCTGTATTTCCCACGGACCGCTAGCCAATCAGCAGCCGCTACATGTAAAGTGGCCGTTGATTGTCTAGTGGCCCATGGGAAATACAGATGATCTGTATATGTTTCTGCTGAACTCACAGCTCACAGGCAGGTGAATTGATTTCACAAATTTGGACTGGAGTTTTTTCTGTTCTCATGAGAGTTTAGAAACTCGAATCTTGACAAATTCCTGAATCCTATCTTCACTAGTGAAAATTTACTTGAGTTTAGCCGATGGTGAAGTGAAGAGAGTTTGCTAACTCTTCAGAATTTTCCTGTAGCAAAAGAAATTTCTCACCCGAGTTTGTCATTTGTAAAAAATGCCCAAACTCTCCAGAAAACGCTAAATCAACCAAACTCGAATCTTAGTAAATTTACCCCCAGTTCTTTACAAATGTATTCTGACTAGCACCTTGCGTTCATTTTGCACCAGATGTGCCTAAATAGTGATAACATTTGTATTCCTACACCCCAGAAATTATTTCGGCATAGCATGCTATTACATCACTTCCCACTTTACATGCAACTTAAACAACTCCAATCTCTAAAATGATTTATTGTATATACTCAAGTATAAGCCGAGTTTTTCAGCACATTTTTTGTGCTGAAAAAGCACCCCCTCGGCTTATACTCGAGTCATGCCCGCATGGTACGCAGCTGAGTAGCGTACCATGCGGGCCGCGGTGCAGACTGTGTCTCTGTGACACAGCTGCACCACGTGTGTAGCGCTGACCGGACGGAGTTCGGTCAGCACTACACACTGCTAAACACACAGCCGCCGGAGCCGGCAGCTGTGTGTTTGTTGTAATCAGCAGCCGATGAGAGTCTGTCAGACTCTCATCGGCTGCTGCTGCTCCCACTGCGGGAGCCATCTTCCGGCTCCCGCAGTGGGTAATGGGAGAGATGTTGTCATGACGACATCTCTCCCATAATGCAAAGCGGCCGGAGGAGCCAGTAGCAGCGTCGGGACCAGGAGCGGGGTTTCAGGAAAGTGTTTATTTTTATTATTACTAGGGGTGAGCGGGTTCGGATTTCTGAAATCCGAACCCCCCCGAGCCTCCCGATCCGAGTCAGGCTCGACTTTTCCCGCCTGACTCGGATCTGAAATCGAGGCAAAATGTCATCATCCCGCCTTCCGAGTCTCGCGGGTTTTGGATCCTATATAAGGTACCCGCGTCGGCGCCATTTTCTCACTCGGCTGTGGACAGTGAAGAGGGAGGGTGGGAGTTAGGGCTGTGTAGTGTAGTGTAGTGTAGTGCTGCTGTTGTCCACTACTTCAAAGTCCATAGGGGCTGGCTGTGTTGTGCTGTGCTGCTGTTGTTAATAGGGGCTGTGTCCACTACTTCAAAGTCCATAGGGGCTGGCTGGACTGTGTTGTGCAGTCAGTTCTCCATAGGGGCTGTGTCCACTCCAAAGTCCTGTGCAGTGTCCCAGTCCTAAAGGGGTGCTGTAGTGTTGTCCAGGGGGTGCTCTGTCCATCAGGGGTGCTCCCCCCACGTGCTAAAAAAATAATATATTTTCTGTGTTTGTGAATTGTGTGCGCAGTAGCCGCACGTGCATCAACAAAGTAGTGCCAAGCGTGCGCCTGTGTCATAAGTAAAGGGCCGGCTGGCTTGACCGTTAAGGGTGCTGTAACACCCGAAAGTACACTCCAGTCCAAACCAAAAAAAAAATTATTTTCTGTGTTTGTGAATTGTGTGCGCAGTAGCCGCACGTGCATCAACAAAGTAGTGCCAAGCGTGCGCCTGTGTCATAAGTAAAGGGCCGGCTGGCTTGACCGTTAAGGGTGCTGTAACACCCGAAAGTACACTCCAGTCCAAACCAAAAAAAAAATTATTTTCTGTGTTTGTGAATTGTGTGCGCAGTAGCCGCACGTGCATCAACAAAGTAGTGCCAAGCGTGCGCCTGTGTCATAACTAAAGGGCCGGCTGGCTTGACCGTTAAGGGTGCTGTAACCCCCGAAAGTACACTCCAGTCCAAACCAAAAAAAAAATTATTTTCTGTGTTTGTGAATTGTGTGCGCAGTAGCCGCACGTGCATCAACAAAGTAGTACCAAGCGTGCGCCTGTGTCATAAGTAAAGGGCCGGCTGGCTTGACCGTTAAAGGGTGCTGTAACCCCCAAAGTACACTCCAGTCCAAACCAAAAAAAAAATTATTTTCTGTGTTTGTGAATTGTGTGCGCAGTAGCCGCACGTGCATCAACAAAGTAGTGCCAAGCGTGTGCCTGTGTCATAAGTAAAGGGCCGGCTGGCTTGACCGTTAAGGGTGCTGTAACCCCCGAAAGTACACTCCAGTCCAAACCAAAAAAAATATTATTTTCTGTGTTTAGCCGCACGTATATATCAAATCGATATAACATAAATGGAGGACCAAACTTTCTCCGATAAAAATAAAATAGAGAAAGATCAAGAACCACTTCCTCCTAGTGCTGAAGCTGCTGCCACTAGTCATGACATAGACGATAACATGCCATCAACGTCGTCTGCCAAGGCCGATGCCCAATGTCATAGTAGAGGGCACATACAATCCCAAATGGCAAAGTTCAGGAAAATGACCTTGAAAAAGACATTTAAATCAGCTGAAGAGAAACGTAAACTTGCCAATATGCCATTTACGACACGGAGTGGCAAGGAACGGCTAAGGTCGATCCCTAGTATGTTCATGACTAGTGGTTCAGCTTCACATGACGATGGAAGCCCTCCTCCCACTAAAAAAATCAAAAGAGTTAAGCTGGCAAAAGCACAGCGAAGAACTGTGCTTTCTAAGAAGATATCACAAATCCCCAAGGAGAGTCCAAGTGTGGTGGTGGTTGCGATGCCTGACCTTCCCAGCACTGGACGGGAAGAGGTGGCTCTTTCCACCATTTGCACGCCCCCTGCAAGTGCTGAAAGGAGCACCCACAGTCCACTTGCTGATATGCAAATTGAAGATGTCACTGTTGAAGTACAACAGGATGAGGATACTGGTGTAGCTGGCGCTGAGGAGGAAGTTGGCGAGGAGGATTCTGATGGTGATGTGGTTTGTTTAAATCAGGCTCCGGGGGAGACAGTTGTTGTCCGTGGGATGAAAAAGCCCATCACGGTCATGCCTGGGCAGAAGACCAAACATTCCAACTCTTTGGTCTGGCAATATTTCTATCCAAATCCGGACAACAACTGTCTTGCCATATGTACCATATGTAAAGGTGAAATAAGTAGGGGTAGGGACGTCAACCACCTAGGAACATCCTCCGTTATGCGGCACCTGCAGCGCATTCATAAAAAGTTACTGTCAAGTTCAGAAACTTTGGCTAAGACCGTAAGCAGTCCAGGGACACCTAAATCCCGTTGTCCTGTTGTATCCAAGCGCCTGCAAACCACACCGTCAACTCCCTCCTCGTCAATTTCCTCCTTAGTCAGGATCGGAAGTAGTCCTGCAGGCCATGTCACTGGCATGACTGACTCTCCTATCCGGGATTCCTCTGGAGGATCCTGCATTGCTACGCCTACTGCTGCCGCTGCTGCTGTTGCTGCTGCTGGGAGTCGTTCATCATCCCAGAGAGGAAGTAGGAACACCACTACTTTTACTAAACAATTGACCCTCCAACAGTCCTTAGCGAGGAGGATGAAGTACGACAGCAGTCATCCTGAAGCAAAACGTATAACTGAGGCCTTGACTGCTATGTTGGTGTTAGACGTGCATCCGGTATCCGCCATTAGTGCAGTGGGATTTAGACAATTGATGGAGGTAGTGTGTCCCCGGTTCCAAATCCCGTCTAGATTCCACTTCACTAGTCAGGCGATACCGAGACTGTACAGAAACGTCAGAAAAAGTGTCCTCAGTGTCCTGAAAAATGCCGTTGTACACAATGTCCACTTAACCACGGACATGTGGACAAGTGGAACAGGGCAGACTAAGGACTATATGACTGTGAGAGCCCACTGGGTAGATGTATCACCTTACGCAGCAACAGCAGCAGCGTCACCAGTAGCAGCATCTCAGAAACGCCAGCTCGTTACAAGGCAGGCTACGCTGTGTATCACCGGTTTCAGTAAGAGGCACACCGCCAACAACCTCTTAGAGAAACTGAGGGAAATCATCGCCCAGTGGCTTACCCCACTTAGACTCTCCTGGGGATTTGTGATATCTGACAATGCCACCAATATTGTGCGGGCATTACATCTGGGCAAATTCCAGCACGTCCCATGTTTTGCTCACACAATAAACTTGGTGGTGCAGAATTTTCTGAAAAGCAACAGGGGCGTGCAGGAGACGCTTTGGGTGGCCCGAAAAATTTCCGGCCACTTTCGCCATTCAGCGACTGCGTGCCGAAGACTGGAGCGCCAGCAAACACTCTTGAACCTGCCCCGCCATCACCTGAAGCAAGAGGTTGTGACGCGGTGGAACTCAACCCTCTATATGCTTCAGAGGATGGAGGAGCAGCAAAAGGCCATACAAGCCTATACATCCACCTATGACATAGGCAAAGGAGAGGGTATGCACCTGACTCAAGCGCAGTGGAGAATGATTTCCGTGTTGTGCAAGGTTCTCCAGCCCTTCGAACTTGCCACAAGTGAAGTCAGTTCAGACACAGCCAGCTTGAGTCAGGTCATTCCCCTCATCAGGCTTTTGCAGAAGCAGCTGGAGAAAGTGAAGGAGGAGCTAAGACTGAGCAATTCCGCTCGGCATGTGGGACTTGTGGATGAAGCCCTTCATTCGCTTTGCCAGGATTCCAGGGTGGTCAATCTGTTGAAATCAGACCACTACATTTTGGCCACCGTGCTTGATCCTAGGTTTAAAGCCTATGTGGTGTCTCTCTTTCCGGCCGACACAAGCCTGCAGAGGTGCAAAGACCTGCTGGTGAACACACTGTCAGCTGAAGCGGAACGTGACACGTCAACGGCTCCTTCTTCATTTTCTCCCGCAACTGGTGCTGCCAGGAAAAAACTTAGGTATCCTAAGCAACCCGCTGGCGGTGATGCAGGGCAGGCAGGACCAAGTTTGGACATCTGGTCCGGACTGAAGGACCTGGCAACAATTTCTGACATGTCTGTCACTGCAAATGATACTGTCACCATTGACAGAATGGTGGAGGATTACATCGGTGACAGCATCCAAGTAGGCATGTCAGACAGTCCATACCTGTACTGGCAGGAAAAAGAGGCAATTTGGAGGCCCCTGTACAAACTGGCTCTATTTTACCTGAGTTGCCCCCCCTCCAGTGTGTACTCCGAAAGAGTGTTTAGTGCAGCCGGGAAACTTGTCAGCGAAAGGCGTAGGAGGTTGCTTCCACAGAATGTGGAGAAGATGATGTTCATCAAAATGAATTATCAGCTCTTCCAGGGAGACCAGCCTCCAGAAGGTACAGAGGGACCTGTGGTGGTGGATTCAAGTGGGGACGAGTTAATACTTTGTGAGGATGAGGATGTACACACTGAAGAGGGTGAGGAATCGGTGGATGAGGAGGATGAGGATGACATCATGCCTCCGTAGAGCCAGTTTGTGCAGGGACACATTAATTGCCAGCTTGTTTTGTGGGGGCCCAAACGAACAAATCATTTCAGCCACAGTTGTGTGGCAGACCCTGGCGCTGAAATGATTGATTTGTTAAAGTGTGCATGTCCTGTTTATACAACATAAGGGTGGGTGGGGAGGGCCCAAGGACAATTCCATCTTGCACTTCTTTTTTTTCTTTGCATTATGTACAGTTTGGGGCCTAGTTTTTCTAACTGCCATCCTGTCTGCCACTGCAGTGTCACTCCTAGATGGGTCACGTGTTTGTGCCGCCCACTCGTGTTGCTTAGCATAGTCATCCAGCTACCTCGGTGCAACCTTTTGGACATAAAAACACTATTGTGAGGTGTGAGGTGTTCAGAATAGACTGGAAATGAGTGGAAATTAAGGTTATTGAGGTTAATAATAGCATAGGAACAGAAAAACCTACAAATTCTGTGATTTTAGCTGTTTTTATGCTTTTTTTAAAAAAAATACAGATCCAAAACACAAAACCCAGAACCCAAAACACGGAAGGGTGGTTTTGGCAAAACCAATCCAGATCCAAAACACGAAGAAAGATCCAGATCCAAAACCAAAACACAAAACACGAAAAGTGGCCGGTGCACACCCCTAATTATTACATCTCTCTCTACTGGGGGGGCTACTACTGGGGGCAGTACCAGGGGGGGATTACTACTGGGGCAGTACCAGGGGGGGATTACTACTGGGGGCACTACCAGGGGGGGTATTAATACTGGGGGCACTACCAGGGGGGATATTGCTACTGGGGGCACTATCAGGGAGGGGTATTACTACTGGGGGCACTAGCCAGGGGGGTATTACTACTGGGGGCACTACCAGGGGGGATTAATACTGGGGGCAGTACCAGGGGGGGATTACTACTTGGGGCAGTACCAGGGGGGGATATTGCTACTGGGGGCACTACCAGGGGGAGTATTACTACTGGGGGCACTACCAGAGGGGGAATATTACTACTGGGGGCAGTACCGTTGGAGGGATTACTACCAGTAGCTGCTGCATTTCCCACCCTAGGCTTATACTCGAGTCAATAAGTTTTCCCAGTTTTTTGTGGTAAAACTAGGTACCTCGGCTTATATTCGGGTCGACTTATACTCGAGTATGTACGGTATCTTTTGTTAGACCGATGGTGTGCATGATAAAGATAACATTTGGCCTGGAAGAAGTTCTGAAGGTAATCCTATAATTTAAGTGTTATCTAGTAAAATAATTATAGATGCAGCAGTAAGTCCATGTGCTTTATAATGCCTTTTAATTTTCTCACCCTGTAATGTATTTTTAGCAACCGTGGATACCATCACCTCTAAGGTAGTGGGCAGAGGAGGCACTGGTATAGTTTGTACCTGTTGTGGCAACCCCATAGAAGGAATTACTGCTGGGACCATTAGGCGGTCCACAAGTGTATTTAGCACCTGAGTAAAGGAAGCCCAAGGGGGCTCTTGCACAGGGGTCGGGGGAACTGATGGGCCAGGCGTATTATAACAGGTGGCACAAAGTCCCTCTTGGATTAAATCATCCTCATTTAATCTTGCTGCACATGATTTACATGAGAGCAGTATGGGTGCAGCAGTTATTTGCTACTCTTGCATTTGTTAGACATATTGCAGAGTAGTATAGCACTATGGTATGAGGCAGTAGTACAGTATATAACCACTGAGTATGTGACAAAAAGCCAAACTCAAGGGGGAAACAATATAAATAGCCTGTTCAAGCCTTTGTTAAGCTGTAGAACTTCAGCACATTAATGGCTTTTTTTTAATGTAAAGTGCAACTGCTATAGTATGCGATAACTTCACAACTCCAGTGAGATATTAAGTGTATATGAACCCTTAATACAACAGTATTGTTAGGGACACAGAGAGAGAAAAGTGATAGGCAATGTTTGACAGCATGTGAACAAATCAAACAGACCCACAGTGCTAGCAGATTGCATACAATGCAGAAAAGTAACTGGACAATTGGCACTAAAATCAACTACTCAGTCTCTAATGTCTGGTAGGCTATAGCACTACATAAAAAAGAAAAAAGTGATATAGTGGTGCACCCTTTAACCAGGGATCATAAGTGGATTATTAGCAGCTCAGTGCTCGAAGTGGGAATTTAGAGGTGGGAGTATGGAAATTTGAATCCCCCCCCACACTCCCTGCTACCCTTTTAGCCCCTGGTTCTCTCACCCACTGCACCTCTCAGTCTCCTCTCTCACCCCCTACCACTTCTCCCTGCCTGCATCCCCCTCTCTCACCCCTTCTATTCTCTCTAACAGAATCCCTCTACCAGCCCCTCTCTCTGATTCCCTCTTACCTGCTGCTGTGCATCTGGAATAGAGCCGGGGCCTGGGAGCATGGGGTCCCTGCTTCATTTTCACTACAGTATAGTCACCACCGGCCACCAGCCAATCTCGGCTCGCGGACTGGCTCACTTGCAAAAGAAGGGAAGGCTTTTTAAATTTGGTGTCTGAACGCGAGCCAATGAGAAGCTGCCAAGGGCACTCTGTGAGCCATGATTGGCTGGCTGGCAGTTCTGCTGCCGCTGCTTACTACTGCAGTGCAGCCGAGATCGGAAACTCCCGGCTCCAGGGCTGGACTGGAACTAAAAGTAGGCCCTGGCATTTCAAGCGCACAGGCCCACCTTGGCGTCAGCATCTGGCCCCAGGTATAGACTCCTCCCCTTACTATTCCTGGCTCCTCCTACCTAGTCTATGCTCTTTACAAATATAATTAACAACATACAATTTAAACCACACAAGTATATATCATTCTCAGTTTTAAAATACACTCAACAGAGCTCATCCTGCAGGGGATTCAAACATGTGCTATAGGCAGACATTTTGGTATTTGGTCGGTTAGGTATAGTTGGCACTACATTAGTGTAGGTCACGCACAAAGAAAACGGAGGGCCTTTTTTCAATTGACCAAGCCCTAGTTTAGCAGTTGTGGAGGATTAGATAGTGCTCACTGTAGGAATTTTTTAGGGCAGAGGTGCTGATCACAGAGGATGACACATCTGTGCACACCAAAGCAGAGTCGTAAGTACATATTTTGGTGCCTGAGTATATTAAGAGCATTGGTGCCCCCCTACACATTTTAGAAACAGAGAGACTGCGTGCCTAAGGCGCGCCCCACAAAAAAAGGGTGTGGTCTCGCTGGGAATGGTGTGTAACCACACAATAGTACCACCAATTCAATCTTAGTCACATTACACCACACAGTAGTGTCCCTTATTCACATTACACCACACAGTAGTGTCCCTTATTCACATTACACGACACAGTAGTAGCGCCGTATAACACAGTAGTAACCCTTATAACACATTAGGCTATGCAGTAGTAGTGCCCCTTATAACACATTATGCCGCACACAGTAATAATAAATAATGCCCCTAACACATTATGCCACACACAGTAGTACGTAATGCCCTTTACAAATTATGCCACACACACATAATTCCCCTTCCACATCAAGCCACATACAGAAATGTCCCTCCCACATTATGCCACACATAGAAATGCCTACACATAAAGATATGCTTGGCAGGTATCTCAGCAGCCGGTATGGTGTTTGTCTATTTCTAGAATTTATAACAGTGGGACTGAGAAAACAGAAATATAAGGTTCCTCATATGCATGCATGGCTGTGTACACTACAGTACTTACAATAAGACTTATTATATGGCAGCCACTGCAAGTTGGCACAAACCACAGAGGAGCCCACCAAACCAAGGGGGTTAGAAATGCTGCACAGTGCACACTCTAGTAAGGTCACGGGTCAGGTCACTGTTGTTGCTTAATCCAAGTTGGAGAAAGGACCTCAGACGCCACAACCACGTGACCGCTATAGCAGGGCCGGTCAGCTAACAGTATTACTATCTATGTGGGTATAGAGGAGGAATATAAACCTGTGGCAAGTGAAGAGAGCCACCGTGCCCGAAGCAAAGTGAAGTATGTAATCCAAAAAATTGTTCAGTAATGACACCAGTCACAGCACCCTTTTTTACCCTCCCTCAAGGGCAGCATATGGATAGTCTAAAACATAAAGAAGAGGGAGTGCAAATAGTGTATTAATTTTAAAACAATTATAGATTTAATTTTACGTACATCAGAGATAATAAAGATGGCATATTAGGGAAACAGGCCTGTATGAAGTCAGCGTCAAACGGTCCATTCCCACGTGGCAACCTCCTTTTGGTGACACAGACGAAGTGATGTCATCAAACAGGGACAGATCTTGGAGCGCACTTAAATGATCTGTAAAGCTTGGACTCAGGAAACAGAGAATTGGTGCTGACTTCATACAGGCCTGTTTCCTTGACATGCCAGCTTTTATCATCTCTGATATACCTGCAATTGATAATGTAAACAATTCATCATTTTAAAAATACTACACTAAGGCACTCAGCTGCCACGTGACATTGCTACACCACCTGTGTGCACTCCCCCCCCAAAGTTCAATATTCCTCTATGATATCATTAATATACAGCCTATAACTGAAATACACCCCCCATATAACATAATATTACACCCCTCAGATGACATTAATACACCTCCATACCACATAATATTACACCCCACAGAAAAAAAAATTATGTGCTCCAGCCCCCTCACAGAAGACTGACCTGTCAGTAGCAGAAGCTGTGGGCGGCACAGGTCAAGTGTTTGGCAGGATGAGAAAGTCTTTGGGTACAGGTCTGGTGGATGACAGGTTAAGAATGCAGGGACAGGTATGGTAGGTGACAGTGTGAGTATGTGGGGAGTGGTCCGGTAGGTGACAGGGTAAGTGTGTGGGGAAAGGTGTGGTAGGTGACAGGGTAAGTGTGCAGGAAAAGGTGTGGTAGGTGACAGGGTAAGTGTGAGGGGAAAGGTCTGGTAGGTGACAGGGTAAGTGTGTGGGGAAAGGTGTGGTAGGTGACAGGGTAAGTGTGCAGGGGGAAAGGTGTGGTAGGTGACAGGGTAAGTGTGCAGGAAAAGGTGTGGTAGGTGACAGGGTAAGTGTGTGGGGAAAGGTGTGGTAGGTGACTGGGTAAGTGTACGGGGAAAGGTGTGTTAGGTGACTGGGTAAGTGTACAGGGAAAGGTCTGGTAGGTGACTGGGTAAGTGTTTGGGGAAAGGTCTGGTAGGTGACAGGGTAAGTGTGCAGGGAAAGGTGTGGTAGATGACTGGGTAAGTGTGTGGGGAAAGGTCTGGTAGGTGACTGGGTAAGTGTGTGGTGAAAGGTCTGGTAGGTGACAGGGTAAGTGTGTGGGGAAAGGTCTGGTAGGTGACAGGGTAAGTATGTGGGGAAAGGTGTGTTAGGTGACTGGGTAAGTGTATGGGGAAAGGTCTGGTAGGTTACAGGGTAATTATGTGGGGAAAGGTGTGGTAGGTGACAGGGTAAGTTTGCAGGGAAAGGTGTGGTAAGTTACAGGGTAAGTGTATGGGGAAAGGTCTGGTAGGTGACAGGGTAAGTGTGTGGTAGCTGACTGGGTAAGTGCACGGGGAAAGATGTGGTAGGTGACAGGGTAAGTGTGTGGGGAAGGGTCTGGTAGGTGACTGGGTAAGTGCATGGGGAAAGGTCTGGTAAGTGATAGGGTGAGTGTCTGTGGGGCAGATGTGACAGGATGAGAGTCTGTAGGCTGGTCTGGGCACAGCACCCCTTTCTCCCTTCAATGTCCTCCTCTCACAGAACTCCCCCACTTCATTGCACTCTTCCCCCTTCATCATATCACAACACCCCCACCATTATGCCCATGTGTATAGTAACTTGTAGATGACCAGCCCTGTAGTAGTGGTAACATGGTTGTGACAACAGAGGTCCCTCTGCCAACTTGGATCTAGCATCAACCACCCCTTCCATGTACTGTACCCAGCCTCAGCAGCTCCTCTGTGTCCCTAGCAGCCCCCCTTCTACGTACTCAGCCCCAGCAGCCCCTCTGTGTGCCCAGCAGCCCCCCTTCTGTGTACTCTGCCTCAGCAGCCCTCCTTCTATGGACTCAGCCCCGCCAGCCCCTCTCTGTGTCCTCAGCAGACCCACTCTTCTATGTACTCAGCCCCAGTTCCTCTTGTATGTACTCAGCCCCTGTGTGCCCAACAGCCCCTCTCTGTGTGCCAAACAGCTCCCTCTCCTGTGTGCCCAGCAGCCCCCCTCCTATGTACCCAGCAGCCCCCCTCCTATGTACCCAGCAGCCCCTCTCTGTGTGCCCAGCAGCCCCCTCCTATGTACCCAGTAGCCCGTGTGCACAGCAGCTCTCCTATGTACCCAGCAGCCCCCCTCTCAAATGTACCCAGCATCCCCTCACTGTGTGCCCAGCAGCCCCATCCTATGTACAAATCAGCCCCCCCTCCTATGTACCCAGCTGCCCCCCCTCCTATGTACCCAGCAGTCCCCCCTCCTATGTACCCAGCACCACCCCTCCTATGTACCCAGCAGCCCCCCCTCCCATGTACCCAGCAGCCCCCCCTCCTATGTGTCCAGCAGTCTCCCCCTATGTACCCAGCAGCCACTCTGTGTGCACATTAGCCCCCCTCCTATGTACCCAGCAGCCCCTCCTCCTATGTATCCAGCAGTCTCCCCCTATGTACCCAGCAGCCGCTCTGTGTGCACATTAGCCCCCCTCCTATGTACCCAGCAGCCCCTCCTTCTATGTACCCAGCAGCCCCTCCTCCTATGTACCCAGAAGCCCCTCCTCCTATGTACCCAGCAGCCCCTCCTATGTACCCAGCAGCTGCTCTGTGTGCACATTAGCCCCCTCCTCCTATGTACCCAGCACTCTCCCTCCTGTGTACTCAGTAACCCCCCCTCCCTGTACCCAACCGCAGCCCCCACACTTACCTTGTTGCTGCTCACACGAAGGCTGTAGACCAAACCCTCACACGAAGCGGCTCCTCGATCAAGCGGCGCAGTGTGACGTCATGCGCACCGGGTCTTTTCTTTTTTCCTTGCATGCACCGGTGGGC
Organism: Taudactylus pleione; assembly: GCA_031769625.1. NCBI lineage: Eukaryota > Metazoa > Chordata > Amphibia > Anura > Myobatrachidae > Taudactylus > Taudactylus pleione. Next base: position 4,955,463 of record JAUIMM010000689.1, on the reverse strand, counting down.
GAACACCGCATATCAATTGTAGTAGCTGCACGGCCCGCGGATGGCTGACACAAGCAGCCGCATCCTGGTGCGGCCGTGCAGCTCTAATAAGTGTCCGCCTATGAGCATGTCACTGGTTCAGGTCTAGACAAGGGCGGCCATGCACCGCCCCTATGGGCCGGCCCTGCTGCCGGACGGACCTTCAGATGGCCGGACTGGCCCATTTGGCCTGCCCGGCTACGTGACAGCGCCATTGATGCCGATAGAGGTGTGTCCCCAGCGGGACACATCTTTACACGCTGATGTTCCAGCGCTGGGATCCCATACTCGATCCCAGCGCTGGTACATCTTCTGCAGCAAAAATGAAGTGGCAGCGGGAAGTGGCGGTATGTCATACCGCCGTATACCGCCCCACTTCGACCACTGTAGCAGCTGACATAAAGGGATACTGCCAGAACCCTTTAAGAAAAGCAAATGGACGAGTAGTGCTTATAACCACTATAAAAAGTACTTGTTAAAAGTTGTTTTGACAATTTATTGACAATTTATTGGCAACATAGTAAAAAGACTATCAATAACAATATAGAACTGCAGTTCCTAGGATAATAAATACAATGTTAGATAGACTGAAAAAGTATAAGAATCAGTGCAGTGAGTAATGATTAAAATGAGTATCCAAAAAGAAAGTCCCAACTAATAAAAAACATGTATCTGAAGATTGACTCATATACAATGAAAAATGATGGAGTGTCAGCACAGATGTGTCATGGATAGTCTGATGCTGAACACTCAGTGGTAAAATAAATAAAAACTAGTAAAACAAAGAAATAAAAACTTATGGGCTGCCTAAAGCAGCCCACTGTCTAAATTGTGGTCTGACTCCTGCAGGCACCAGAACTAACTGGAGGGCCTCTGGCTTAGGGGTGGGGTATAAGGGAAGGACCAGTGCATCCTGGGAGTCAATAGCTTTGACTGTCTGGTGTCTGGTCCTAACCTCCACCTAAACACCAAAAGGTATCCCTGTGGACCCTATGGACTTCGAAGAAAGAGAGTTAACAAAGTTTTACCATAACTCTCATTTTTATCCCACACCCATCAACCTGGTGACCAGTAAGCTGGTGGTGTGGGAATCCTTCTTCCCTTCCTCCTTACTCCTTTTGGGTACTTCCCTTGGAACCCTCTCTCTCTGTCTGTCTCCTTTGAAATAATTGCACACATTTTTAAATGGGTAAAATGTTAACATATAGGGGTAAATTTACTAAAGTGAGAGTTTTTAGAAGTGGAGATGTTGCCCATAGCAACCAATCAGATTCTAACTATTATATTCTAGAAGGTGCTAGTTAAAGTAGAATCTGATTGGTTGCTATGGGCAACATCTCCACTTCCAAATACTCTCACTTTAGTAAATTTGCCCCATAGCATCTGAAATGGAGTTTTAAAGTATTCATCTTTTTTTTTTAAGTTTATGTATACCAAAGCATTTTTAGCTAGTTATATATAAATAGAAAGAGAGTGAGGAGAATCTGGCTAATTCTCTCTGGTAGTTAGTCACATCCCTCTGAATGACCACCCCTCTTTGTGGTGGGCCCCAATTATTCATATTCCCCCTGTGGAACCCTTATGTCCTAGTCCACCACTGGAAACAAATAGAGACAGAACCAGAACCTGTGGGGAAAGGAGATGATAAGTATGTACACACAATTTTGGGACAGTCATTTAAATATTTATTGGTGACAAGAGCCAACATAGGACTAAGTATACACTTACCAGCTCTAGCTAAACAGTACTGATCCAATATCTGTCATTATGCTATTAGCTCTGTGGTCAGCACCACCTCCAGTTTGGAAGTAGATATAGGGCTCCATTTACTAACGAGTTTGAGCTGTTCTAAACTCGTTGTGAATGTTATTTTTAGATGCTGCTATTTATTAATGTAGATAATGCTGCTGTGATGCAGCACTATTTAATTTGCATCTACTGTATGCCTTAAAAATATGTTGGTGTTGGTATTTACCAAGGAGCAGTTATTGTTACTTATCGTTCATTCGCTTAATTTGAACTTGCCAGGGTCTTGCTTCTGTTACTGTGCAGCCAGCAGCCAGCACAGGACACCATCAGTGACACACCACAAGCATGGGACCTGGGACCGATGGGGAGGAAAAGCAGAAGGCATATCAGTGCATGTCACTTTTAATGGGGCTCCTCACCTACTTCAACCGCATTGTGTGTGTGTCCGGAGCCCTGCGCCCACTACATCACTTGCCTGTGCTTCCCTGTCCCTCCTGCTGCTGCCAACTGGTGCAAGGGGCTGCCCCCAGACCCCTACCTGCTGGATGCCTCAGATCCCGAGCATGGCCCCTCCCTGCAGGCTCCCCAGTTACATCACTGCAGGCTTAACAGGGACCATCCGTGCAGGCTCCCCGGAGTCCATGTCCATGCAGTTAAGGAAATAAAAAAAACCTGCCACTCAAAAGATGCTTTTCCAATTATTATTTATTTATTTATTAACAGTTACTTATATAGCGCAGCAAATTCCGTTGCGCTTTACAATTTGAATCAGGATTAACATTATACTGGGTTGTAAAAGACATACATACATGACATACATAAGGGTAAGAGGGCCCTGCTCACAAGCTTGCAATCTATAGGGAAATAGGTGTTGATACACAAGGAGAGGTGCTATTGCAAATTGGTCCAGCCCAATTGCAGATTTTCTTGGTGGGCTGTATAATCCAATCACAGTGGAAAGTTGGCCTAGGGTTAGGAGGATAAGCGGAAGGCAAAAAAACATATAGACAAGGGAGAGAGAAAAAAAAAGTTACCTAAGGTCTAATGGTGGACACAGGTTGGCCAGGCAGAAAGCACCTGTACCAGGGAAAGGAGACACACAGAGCATGCACCAGAGGAGGAGGGGGCAAAAAAAACCGTAATTATTCAGCGCTACTGATAAGAAAAAAACAGCACTGTTGGAGTTATTTACACGTGTGCATGCCAGCAAGTGCATCATTGTTAAATACAAGTTAAAAAAATAAATAAAACTCAGTGACTGAAAACGGTAACTAACACTTAAAAAAGTAAAGATTTGTTAGTAAATGGAGCCCATAGCTTGGTGAATTGTAGCAGAATGTCATGAGTAATGAAGGGAGAGTACAAGAATCCTGATGTTGAGGTATCTGGAAGGGACACATATGAAGAATGATGCAATTTGTGCAGAATAACGTCATCATAATGTCGAAGTCAAATAATTGAGTATGATCGATGTACAATAATTATCTGATGATTTGGTCATCTATAGTCTCATGAATGCTACTCTGTGTCAGCGCAATCTGATGCACACAAATGTGTATATATATATAAATGCAGGTTTAGTCTGTGTGGGAAACAGAATTTTATGTGTATGTCTGTGTCTGTGTGTGCACACAGATATTGGTATGCACAGAGGAAGACCATTGTCAGAAACCTGCATATCTTTATCAATTGTATACTCTTTGTTCGATGCTGCTGTGGTTCAGAGGAACTGACATTTACACTCCAAATAAGCAGAGAAAATTCTATGATGAGCTATCAGAATTCATGACTCCAGCAAACATCTGCTTGTCTCCTCTGAGCAGAACAACCTTTTTGTTTATGACACCTTAGAATTTGGTCCAGGCAAGCTTAATGTTAAATATGCCAGAAATGGATAAAGTTAGGGATATATATATATATATATATATATATATATAATATATATATATATATATATTAATCCACTACACATACACTGATGCACATTACACAGACATATAAACATATATGCATACACAAAGATGCTCGTATGTGTGTCCACATGCATACACATAGACACTCACATGCGTACTCACATCCATACATAAGATCATTACACGGACGCGCATATGTATAGAATGGTTCCCATTCACTATGGTTAATAATCAGAGTTATTTAAGGAATTGTGAGATAATGATTAAGATGTAATATGTACTTAAATGAGATCTACGGTTTGGAATACAGTGGACAGGTCATGTTTGGTATTATACTAAATCCCTCTTTATTCGCAGATCTCTGGTTCTATAGGCAAGGAGATTGCATCATGCGTCCGCTACTTATGGATCACAGGGAGTTATTGGTTAGCATGTTACCATTTTGTATGAAGTGTCTGTAGCCAGTTTAACTAGTTCTTCGGCGGGAAAGCTACACAAAGAAGCTGTTGGAGAACTGAGACATACCCCTAATGACACCATATGAACTAACCAATGACCAGAGTGACCTGAAGCAAGAACCAATGAGAATCTGTTATTATGTGCCTTTGTTGTCTCTGTAATCTGTACCGAATATAGGCTTGTGAGCTGGGTGCAGTATGCAGTCATTTCTCCATTTCTTTGGGTGACAGTGACCGTAGGGTTTAGGATTGAAATACTGCATACTGGGACCAGTAGCGCAAAGCGTATGTATCAGCTGTACTATTTTTATTGCTTATTATTCTAATTGTTAAAGCTTTCCCTATTTACATAAATAACTTTTTGTGATTTGGAACCACACGATTGGACTGGAAAGCAATTCTTTCTTAAGCGACTAGCAGCGCTAAATAGCGACAATTAGGTATCAATTACAATCCCACCGCCTGCTTTACAATTCTGAAAATCTCAGCATTGTATGGCAGGGGTTGTGGGGCTGTGATGACACAATTGTGCAGCCACATCGCGCACCACCCACCATTGCCACCGTCATGCCCCTTGCATCATGCCCCCACCCCGACTAAGAAGGCCAATCCTGAGCCATTTTTTCAATCCCGGGATCCCCAGGTTTGAGTTGGTCAAAGAAAATATTATTTATTCCACAGGAATAAAATAATATTTATGGCCCAGCAAAGGCCCATTTAAAGAAAATAAATATCTCATTGCTCAAAGCAAGTCCCAAACACCACAGGAATAATAACATTTATTGCCCAGCACAGAACAGCCTCACAGAGAAATAGAGAAACGATGATTTTTTTCCTATGGGCCTGTGCTCAGGGGTGCCAAGAGAGGGGGGAGTGGGTACTAATTTCCCGGGCCTGGGCTTGCTGGAGGGGCCCGGTGGGGGCCCAAGTCCGGCACCACTTTCCCCTCCCTCTTATGTCACAGCAGTGACTGGGGCAGTACTCCTGTCAAACCGTAACGTAGGTGTCCTAAAGTGAGCTCAGGGAGGACAGAAACCTCCCGTGGAGTAGAAGTGCCCCCAGATTTCATTGTCCTACACAGAATGCTGCTGTGTGCTGGGCTGCACTGGGAGACTGCTCGCAGCTGCTAAGAAGCAGCCACAGCAATCAAGCTGATCGCACCCCCCAATGGTTATGCGCCAGTCTGGGGGGCTTAGAGCAACCCCCTCCCCAGTACACAGCACCAATTTGCAGCGCTGCAAAACATTAATTTTTTTTTACCTAAGGGGTCATGGCCACGTCTTCTGTGATTAGGTCACGTCCCCTTTTACCCGGGCCTGCCACAGCTCTTGGCAGGTCTGCCTGTCTTGGGCCATGAATGTTATTTTATTCCTGTGGTGTTATGGCTCAGCTTGGGCCCCAACACCACCGGTATAAAATAAATGATATTCATGGCCCAGCACAGGCCCACAAGAAAAAATAAAAAATCTTTTCTTAAGGGTGCTGTACAGGGGAATGAATCAGAAATTAAAATATAGTGGTATGGAATATTTGAGGGGGGGCAAAACTGGTATCTTGCCTAGTGCCCCATGAGATCTAAATCCGACTCTGGTAATGCACATGGCTAATAATGGAGGTATGAGCCTCAACCATTGCATTCTCCCAGTGTGCCTTTCATGCCCCAGCTCCACACTGGCCCTGATATTGCTTTCTCTATTTACTATTTGAACTTGCCTACATGTGCAGGCCTGGCCCCATCCCAACATAGTATGGGGGATGGGATACTGTAACATGCACTTGCTCCAGGTTTTATGTCCCCTCACCGCACCCAATGAGCCTTGTGTAAGTTATGTATCTTGCTATGTTGTTGCATTGTATCACTATGCTTCATCATGAGGTCTGCAAACATCAGCAAAATGTAAAATGCCTTAGACTAAAAGGTCACTGATATTGGGAAAAGAGCTCTAATATCAAAGCATAGCATGTCAGTTAAGCTTGGTCATTTATTGATGTCGCTTATCTGTAAAGTAGACTCCAAACCAAGCACTCAGGCTTAGACTTGTGTATAACCCCCACATGCTCTCTCTGTATTCCAGAATTGGGGTGTTTGGCAGTATAGAACAGTCTTGTACCAAGCAAAAAATTTTGTTTTAAAAAAATCTGTGTGGAAAGTGTAACACACAACTGGCATGCTGAACGGGATATTTATGTTATATTGGGCACATGGCACATAGGAGTGGTATATGTTACTGCCCAAATGTGAGGTTATCTTATCTTGTAGTCACAGCATTGATGCATTGCTGGAAATTGCAGGACCAGATTAATGTTTGTGGGCCCCTACTGATAAAATTGTCAGTAAGATATACTGACAATGTTATTATGTGTAAATACTCCCAGTACCACAAATGTGTTAAACACAATGTAGTGCCCCCAGATTCCATTGTCCCACACATAGGCCCTCATTCAGAGCCACTCGCTAGTGGCAGTACGCTCGTTCCGAGCGATGTTCGCACATCTGCGCATGCGTACGGATCGTTATACGCATGCGCGAACCAGTCAGTGCGGCCGAAATTCATGTGCTCGCAATATAGCGAATGCCTGCTATTTTGAGTGACAGAATGAGGCTTATGTGGGTGGTAACAGGGGAAGGTGCTTGAAAACGGGGAGTGGAGATCAGAACGCAGGCGTGCTTAAAGGTCAAAACGGGCGTTTTATGGGTGTGCATAATTAATACAGCAGCGTCATTGACCACGTCACTGGGTTATTTTATAGCCAGAACTGCTCGCAAGATTGTGGTAGCAAAAACCAACCACAAGAATAGCGAGCAGTTCATACGCTGGTCGATGTACTCGATTAATCTAATAAATAGCGGACATGACGTATGGTGCGAGCGGCCAGGGGGCGTTTTTAACAAATTAATGAGCGTATGTTTTGCTCGCTCGTTCAGACTTAGAGGTGTGAACAGACTGCAATTTGCGAACGGATCATTTGAATAGCCACCCCTTGTTTTTGAACGAACGACCGCAAATAGCGAACGGCTCTGAATCAGGCCCATAATCCCCAGTTTACATACAGTATGCCATACTGGTGATGTAGCTATGTGTGTTGGTCTCCCGTGTGTTGGGGTCAGTGGCGTAACTAGGGTTTTCAGAGCCCAGGGCAAATTTAAGATTGACACCCCCCCCTCACACAGGAAAATACATGTTGTGCGTGGCAAAAATTGGCCTGGTCAAACAACAAAAGGGGCATGGCTACTGAAAATGGGGTGGGCCAACATGACATGCCACCAGTTTCTTGTCAGTCTGGGAACATTCCTTTCTATTCCATATGCACCTTACCTATACAGTGGTTTCTCACAATGTGAAACCTCTGAAGAAATACATCCTCCCTGGAATGACGGCGTCTTCAGTCGGTATTCACTATTCATGTAGGTCACATTGTCCAAAAGATGCCTGTTTGTGTAGGAATATTAACAAGGTTATCATCATACAACAGCGGTTCTACCAGACTCATTCCTCCTGTGTAACTTCTTTCCCTCTGCATCTCTCTGCCACACCATAATTTCACTGCATCATCTCTTAGCCACACCATCATCTCCCTCCCTGTGTCGTCTCTTATTAGCCACACCATCGCCTCCCCCTGCATTGTCTCTTAGCACACCATCACCCCCCTGCGTCAACTCTCAGCACACCATCACCCCTCCCCTGCATCAACTCTTAGCACACCATCACCTCCCTCCTGCGTTGTCTCTCAACACATGATCACTGAAATATATGGTAGTATCCTGGATTTCTATATATTATCATTAATTTAATCTATAGATTGTAAGCTTGCAGGCAGGGCCCTCTTACCCTTATGTATGTATGTCTTTTCCAACCCAGTAAAATGTTAATGTTGATTCAAATTGTAAAGTGCAATGGAATTTGCCCTATTATATTATATCAGTCTACCCTAACTCACCTCCCCAAAAAAAACATTCTCCCAATCCCTACTTATGCCTATCAAGCCACCTATTTTTTATCCCTGTAGAGATATAGAGATATTGGGAAATATTGCAAGCTATAATTTTATTTTGATACTAGATTTGTTATTTAAAAGTCATTGGGGTAAATTTACTAAAGTGAGAGTTTTTAGAAGACAGTTTTAAAGGTGATGTTGCCCATAGCAACCAGATTCTAGCTATTATCTTCTAGCAGGTGCTAGTTAAATGTTAAGTAGAATCTGATTGGTTGCTATTGGCAACATCACTTTTAAAACTCACTTCTAAAAACTCACTTTAGTAAATTTATCCCATTGAGTGTCCAAAAATCAGAGTGCCCTCTTGTAGGTTTTTTATTAGTGTGTCAATTCCTCAGAAAGCCCTGAGCAGTTGGTTTGTGGTAGTCCCAATTTAAATGTTCATTCAGTTATGCTAACCCTGTATTCAGGAAGATGCAATTACCTGACCGGATACCTTGCAGCCAGTATTGCTGCGGCAGGGCCATCTGGAGTGCTATTTGGATGCTCCAGGCAGGTACCCTGCAGTCTGTGCATTGGCTGAGAGTGTCCTCAGGATGCTACAGATAGTGCTACACTTCCAGGTGCCAGGAGCCCCACACCCTCTGTGTGATATCATGCGCTTAGGTGGCGAGGCTAACATAGGGCGCTCCGAGACCCTGCTATGCCACTGAATGGGAGTTTGTGTCGCAGGACCTGCGCAACTATTTTAAAGTGTACACTACAACTGTTATTGTTGCTAGAAGTAGGGGGAAGAACAAACTGCCTGGTAGTTTGTATCGACAAGCCTGCACCATTGTGATAGTGTTTGCTGGCTCTTCTGTGTTATTACCACTGCTAGTTGGCAATAAACTAAGAAGTGTATAGTATAACAGGCAGAGAGGTAGAATATTAAGGGTCTATTTACTAAGCAGTGTTATGAGACAGAGGCCCTCATTCAGAGCCGCTCGCTATTTGCGGTCATTCGTGCTAAAACAAGGGGTTGCTATTCAAATGAACCGTTCGCTAATTGCGGTCTGTTCACGCCTCTAAGTCTGAACGAGTGCGGTTGTAATTTTGAAAAATACGCCCCCTTGCCGCTTGCACCATACGTCATGTCCGCTATTTATTAGATTAATCGAGTACATCAAACAGCGTATGAACTGCTCGCTATTCTTGTGGCTGGTTTTTTCAACCACTATTTTGTGAGCAGTTCTGAGTAAAAAAAAAACAAGTGACGTGGTCAATGACGCTGCTGTATTAATTATGCACTCCCTTAAAACGCCCGTTTTGACCTTTAAGCACGCCTGTGTTCGAATTCCACAACCCTGTTTTCAAGCACCTTCCCCTGTTACCACCCACATACGCCTCCTTCTGTCACTCAAAATAGCAGGCATTCGCTATATAGCGAACAAACAATTTTCGGCCGCACTGACTGGTTCGCGCATGCGTATTAAAATCCATACGCATGCGCAGATGTGCGAACATCGGTCAGAATGAACGAGCGGCCGATTACGAGCAGCTCTGAATCAGGGCCAGAGTGAAAAGTGATAAGGTGCCAGCCAATCAGCTCCCAACTGTAATTTTTCAAACACAGCATGTGAGATGGCAGTTAGGAGCTGATTGGCTTGCACCTTATCACTTTTCACTCTTTCTTCTAACACTGCTTCGTAAATAGACCTCTAAGTGTATTATATTCGTCTTTTCCCTCACTGCATCAGGATGTGGGGATCAGTGCGATTGCAGTTCTGACGTTAGTGTGATACAATGTGGTGAATCAAATTACAGCCTCTGCCCATAATCAGGCAGCAAATGCCAGGGATACTTACTAGGGTCCCTGACAATCCCCATCCTATCCACCCAAAATATACAGTACTTGCCAACTCTCCCTCTTTGTCAGGGAGACTCCCTGAAATAGTAGCACTCTCCCTGAAGAGTCTAGTAATCTCCCTGATTGCACCTTACCCCCAATATGAAGCTGTTATATTAAAAAAGAGATATCTACATTCAAATAGTATAATTTCCCTGAATTGGTTATAAGGCACAATGATCCCTATGGCTACATGCATTTTCTGAAGAGTATTAGTGTGTTGCCATCAACAAATAGATCTTGCTAATTGCTTTTGGGCTCACTTGAATTTGGATGTAAGTCAGTTTTATGACACGCCTCTCAGATGTAGCAGTACACACCCACTGTAACGCTGCACTCATAGGTGCTGCTTTCACAATCTCCCTGAAATGCTTTTTCAAAAGTAGGCAAGTATGTTTCACTTCCATCTACAGAATCATTGTGCACTCCACCCACCCGCTGCAGTTAGGAAGGGTGCAGTGAGGGAGGCATAATAATAATGATAATAAAAATGTGTCTTCCTTTTAAAATAGTATACTAGTACATGTAAACACATAACCCCACCATTAGTCAATAATAATTCATCCCATCTCATTGAAAGCTGTGCGTGCGTCTCGTTAATGTATAAGTTATACCGTCATAACAACATGGTAATTACACTAATTTTGCGTCCCAAGCATTAAAAAGATTACAGTATTAAAAGTATTGTTTGTGCGAACATGCAACATGCAAATACTGTACACTGCGTGAACTTGACTCGCCCGCTTCTCAGAGTTGTACATCCACTTCTACAGTATGGTATTCAGTAGTATTTAATCAGTGGAGCACTCGCCACCCAGCGGTTAAGAGGTGTATTACATGCCATGGATTCTCTAACGTTGTAGAATGCCACGGTGCACCACAATACAGCCATCACGCAACATTCCATGGCATGACTCAGAAGCCTGAGTGTCGCGCTATGAGCAACAATCTAGCTGGACCCATCTGTAATAGGTGAGATATTACTATGTTTCATTTATTAAACAATTGACCCCATAGGAAAATTGTAGCCCCTTGTGCTGTAAATGAAGCAGGCAATTTCTCTCCTTCACATGCCCAATATGCCAGCACCTCCCTTCCCCAATTGCATAGCCTGCATGGGATTGTACTTTGCTCCCCCAAATTAACTGAACATGCAGAAATATCTGGAGGAACAATGTACGATCCCACAGGAGTGCGCACTGGCCGATGTCATACACACACATGGAACAAAATAGCTGCAATATTGTTCCAATACATCGGATCGGCTGCTATATCACATCGTGTATGGGGGCCTTCACTGAAGCTCCCTCTACTAATCCTTGGCTGCAGTTATGATAGCTAATAGGAAACAGCTTACACTATTAACCTCTTCACTGCCTGTGTTAAGGTTAATCTTATATGCTTGCAATCGTCACAGTCCAACAACACTATCACTGATTTTCTTTTATGCAGTACCCACACAAATTATACATTTTTTTCAAAGTTTTGCATTTTCAGTAAATACAGTACCATTAGTCTTTTTTAAATTATTTTAACATGTCAATTAAAATGTAACCAAAATGGCCAAATAATTGTTTTTAATTGAAATTTCAAGAAAGTAATAAAAGCAACTTTTCTTTAAGTAAACAGCATAAATAAATAGTTTGTGGCTCTTGCTTTGGCATTAATTCACTTTTCCAAAATTGAATCCAAGTATAGATTTGTACACAAAAAAAATTGCACTTCAATATAATACTTTCTTTGTTGTTTACTATTTTTCGCCTTCTTGATTTAAATGCTAACCGTGTTTATAACTAATAAAGTAGCCCAAGGCCCACCATTTTATAAATTATGCTACTGCTTGAAATGAGGGGAATCTTTTTAATGTGGCACAATATGGTGGAGATCTGAGCTTTAGATTTTTTTCTGTTGATTAAATCATTTGGGGAGATGTATCAAATCTTGGAGAGAAAGTACCAATGAATCAGCTTCTAACTTTAATTTTTCTAGCACATTTCTACTCAAAAAGAATAGTGTTTTGGTGCACTCATCTAAAAATATTATTAAAATATAACTTTTAATTATAATTTATTAAAATAACATCAACACACGGTGAAATATTAATATGAAATGACAATTCTGTGTCCGGGAACACTGTATTCAAGTCAAAATCTATACTTTCTGGAAGGGATAACCTTTCGTGTGGTATCCTCTTCCTTTCTTTTTATTACCACTGCTTGAATATGATGCACTTTATTTCATATACTCATAATCTATCATTTTAAATCAGGGGTGGGGAATCTTTTTTCTGCCGAGGGCCATTTTGATATATATAACATTATTTGCGGGCCTGGTGCAGGCCATGCCACCTCCATGTGACATCACACAGGGGCTGGGCCACAATTGCCAGTGACTAGAGCAATGCCTGGAGCACACTGAGAATGCTTTGGGGAGCTGTAAGGGCAGCGGTCTGACCATCTGAAGCATCCTAAGGACACTCCAGGCAGCACTGCTGCACAGATTCTAGCTGCAGGGTGCCATTCTAGGCACCCTGCTAGCCAGATGAGGCTAGCAGAAAAAAGCTCAGAGGGCCAGACCAAATGATTCCAAGGGCCTTATACGGTCCCCGGGCCTGAGGTTCCCCATCCCTGTATTTAATTGAACATATTAAATAATCCTATAAAGTTTTTTGTGGTCTCAAATTTCTTTTGCGTGTATACAATATATGTCTTATATTGCTACAAATAGTACTCAATTGTGTTCACCTATATGGAAAAGACAGTCAGTCTATCCTATTTATCAATCTGCATATGCATAGTGTATTTGTATTAAGAATATGATTGCTGGAAATGATTGCACTCTACTGTGTACAGTCGCTGCATCTATTTTTATTGCAGCAATCCAACTATGCTTGAACCCACTTAAATAAGCAAGTGTGGAAATTATCCAGAAGAGTGATTGATATGCCTTTATCATTGGATTATACTGTAGTCATGGCAATAATCTAAAGCTGCATACACACGTAAAGATTTTCTGTCCAACCATCCAACTAGTTGACTGGTTGGAATGAAAATCTGGTAAGGTATGAAAGTAAATGACAATCAGCAATTTGCTCCCAAACACCAGAAAATGGACAAAAACTGTTGTTTGAACAAATTGTTTAGATCAAACATTTAACAAACTCGTCTAACAACCATTTTCATCTGTTTTCTGGCATTTAGAAGCAAATTGCTGATCATCATTTACTCCCATACGTTACCAGATTTTCATTCCAACCAATCAACTAGTTGGATGGTTGGACAGAATATCTTTACGAATGTACCCAACCTTAACTGCTAATGCACATGTAGCTCTTGATTAGACACCCAGTTGATCAGGTTGTGTCCTTTATGTAGATATAAGTGAGTGTTAATCAAATACTCTTTTTTTACAGACCACAGTTAACAAGGATAATTTTATTCACACAAATGAATAAGCATTGTCCTCAATTTGATACCCGTGTCTCTAAAGTGCTTTGATATCACTTCTTTCACTCTGTTATATGCATACACTTTGCCATAAATATATAGTGTATGACTAAGCATTAATATATATTCTTCCAATCTGCTGTGCATACACATGGCCCAAATAATATAGGCTCAAATTATACAGCGTATGGCTGAGAACTTGGATATGTACACCTAGATCAGATTACAAAGCGTACAGCTGAACAAGATGAGGACACAATTAAGAGATCTTTCACACCATTCAAATAATACAATGTTAATCAATATGATTTAAAATGTATTGTCTCCTGTTCTGCTGTGCTATGGGCATACATTCGGCCCTGAAAGCGTAGCATGCAGCAAAGCAAAGACGAAGAGGCAGATTATAGCATTAGTATAGGGGCATCTAATAGCTAGACAGAGAGCATCTCCAGCACACTCCAACATACGTTTCACCTAAAGCTTATTCATGTAATTAATAATAACAAGCAGAGGTGCTAGCGCTGCAAGATAAAGCTGTGATCTAAAAACGACTAGGTGTTTATACTATTAATTGATTATTGGTTTTCTTACCCTAGGACGTATGTAAATTAAGCTAAATGATGAATGTAAGACATGGTGTAATACACCATTTATACTATAGGGTGGGCGTTCTTATGACAAGGTCTATTGTCCTGGTGTGATCCACCTAATAAACTGTAGGGTGAGTGTTCTTATAATAAAGTCTAATGTCCTGGAAATATATATGGGGCCTGGGTTTGCAATAACTTTCGGCAGGATGTTCTTATACAGCCAGTTGTCAGTACTTCTAATGAAAGTCACTGATGAGGTACTCCAAACAAAATGATTCCCTTTATCCACTGGTATATTTCAGTCTAATGACTCACCTCCTCGGACGTCACCCATATGAGGAAAAAGAGAGAGACCAGAGCATCAGGTGCAGGCATGTAATGGTACTGTGATACAAGGTATATTGTGCAAACTTACCCAGATCCTGTAGTGGGTTCACAGGTGCACCTGCAATCCTTGCTCCACGGTCCAGTGTGTGCGGGTATAGGGGTGGGTGGTGTCTGGCTAGACCATATATACACTATGAACGTGGATGTATGGGAGTAAAACTGTATTTATTGCCTGTCCACACACCTAGGTGCTACAAGTGGTACAGGTATAATAAAAATGCCAATAATCACGTATACACATACAGTAGTGCCAAATGTAAAAGTTCAGGGGTAAAAAGTCTGTAGGTGGCAGGTCCCTAACGCGTTTCGTCCCCTGTAGGGACTTTTTCAAGGGTAGGTGGTCTGGTGGGCACAATGAACAGCCTTAAATACCTTAATTTAGATCCACATGTGGTGTTCATCATGCTGCTTCCGGTACGCGCTATCCACTGTGTGCTGGTCCCGTCACTAGAGTATGCTAGACCCTCTGTATGTTGAGCTGACTGCGCATGCTCCGTGCGCTAACTGTAGACACTACATATCATAGTAAGGTGTGGTAGATCTAGCTGTCTGTAACACAGCATGTAATGCAGCTATCTTGGTCTCCCCTGTCTCCATAATGCAGGCAGCCATTTTGGGTGAGATTTTTTGCTGTATTTAGTAACTATAGAGCCGTGCTTCCCGTGAAGAGGCATTGTGTGCTGCAGGATAATTCCTTGTTTCCCAAACGGTATGTCCCATACAAATTAAATGCACAAATATTTCCTATTACTCAACCATCCACATTTGTAGTGATATTAGATGTACACTATAAGGTTAATCTCTCTTAATATAATGCATAATTCTAGTTAAAGGGGCAGTATAATTTTATCCCCCATGTCATCCAGCTAATCCTGACTTCAAATTGCATTCTATTCTTATCTTACATATGTTTCAGAACTGTATGCTGTATAGATGGGTATTCATAATATACCTCATCACAAAAACATTTTGACTTAATGTACGCCATTGTTCAGTGTGCATCTAATTTTGGACAAAAATTATGACTTGATCTACTCCATTGTTCAGTGTGCATCTAATTTTGGAAATAATGGTTAGGGTTCTTGTCATTAAACGGTACCATTTGAATTCAAATTAACAAAGAAAAATGGTAGTTGCTCAGATCAGCTTAATTGCATAACACAGGTGCTTGTAAAGTGCGGGGTTTACACTGAACACAGAAAAAAAAAGAGATTTGCCCCCCAGCACACTGCTGCAAAAACAATACTTAAATCCTACATGATAATAGCGATTCAGAGGTATTAGTTACATACATTTGCAAATATATGAATAAGCGCCAGGCCAATCGTCAAGGCTCCTCTATACTGGTGTCCCTAGCATTAAGGGGTTCACATCCGAGAAGCAAGGCACCCCAAAAAAATTCCAACCAAGGGCCATGCCCAGGGCATCACACGAAAAAGGGAAAAAGGTGATAGTGAAGTATAAAGAAAAGATGTGTAAGTATAAATCAATAAGTGTTAATGAAATGAGAAAGAATTAAAATGACACAAATAATATACAAACAAATTGAGAAGTGATAAAGGTATTCTATGTGAATTAAGTGGTGATGCCATGAGAAAGGCCCAGTCAGAACCCCCCCAGGGGCCCCACTCCCAAATGCTCACCCCAAAATAATTATTGCTACATAATGGTAGCACCCACTCTGGGTCATATAATTACAATTGATGTACTGCATGATAACAGTACATATAAAAGCTGAGAGCTAACTTACCTTGGAGGTACCCCAAAAAACCTCCACATGGCACTATAAGCATCAGCACATCCTCCTAATGCTGACTACCTTCATGCCTCTCCAAATTTACAAAGAAAAATGGTAGTTGCTCAGATCAGCTTAATTGCATAACACAGGTGCTTGTAAAGGGCGGGGTTTACACTGAACACAGAAAAAAAAGAGATTTGCCCCCCAGCACACTGCAGCAAAAACAATACTTAAATCCTACATGATAATAGCGATTCAGAGGTATTAGTTACATACATTTGCAAATATTTGAATAAGCGCCAGGCCAATCGTCAAGGCTCCTCTATACTGGCGTCCCTAGCATTAAGGGGTTCACGTCCGAGAAGCAAGGCACCCCAAAAAAATTCCAACCAAGGGCCATCCCCAGGGCATCACACGAAAAAGGGAAAAAGGTGATAGTGAAGTATAATGAAAAGATGTGTAAGTATAAATCAATAAGTGTTAATGAAATGAGAAAGAATTAAAATGACACAAATAATATACAACAAATAGAGAAGTGATAAAGGTATTCTATATGAATTAAGTGGTGATGCCATGAGAAAGGCCCAGTCAGAACCCCCCCGGGGTCAACACTCCCAAATGCTCACCCCAAAATAATTATACTTCACTATCACCTTTTTCCCTTTTTCGTGTGATGCCCTGGGGATGGCCCTTGGTTGGAATTAATTTATCATGTAGGATTTAAGTATTGTTTTTGCTGCAGTGTGCTGGGGGGCAAACCTCTTTTTTTTCTGAATTCAAATTAAGTTGTGACTTATATTAACAATATTGGCCCTGATTCAGACCCGGACGCAAGTGGCCGTTCGTACGTTCGGTGTACGTGCCGAAAAATGTAAATTCAAGCGCTCGCTCGTAATTTCGAACGCAGCTAATCTTCCGCCCCATAGTCTCACAACCCCTCCTCTAGCTAACGAGCGAGCCAAATTGCGACCGTACATCTCCAATTTTGCATGCAGGGAACGCTCGCACAAGTCCAAACCGGAAGTGGGCCTGTCAGATTTCGATAACCTGCTCGTTCATTCTGCATACATCCTTTAATCGTATCATCCCAATCAAGATATCAATTAGCTTAATTGCTCTTCACATGTTTGAAATTCGTTTTTTTTTCATTTTCAATAAACTTTACTCTTGTCCGTGTTTGTTTTTTCATGCAGAATACGTACGGTTTAAACAATGGTTTCCTTTATCCAAAATACATGTTTTTGTCATTTTTCCTATTTTCCTATTGTTTTCCGTGTTTTGTCTGACGCATATTTTACTTGTGTCATTTTTTTATTTAAATTAGCTAAGGCATGTCACTGCATTAAGCCAATCATAATTTTTTAGCCTGTCGAACATATGACTCATACACTAACCAATAGAATGGTTCCTGTTAATTTTCCAAATACATTAGCCAATCAAAATTATTATCTGGTCTTTATTAAAACTGTTTTTTCAAAAATCCACCATTGCCATCATGAGAGCCTCTGCGTTCACCAGGCAGGAGCTTCTTGTACTGATGGAGGTAATGGACCGGCGGATAACCAGCCAGCCTCCCCCCATCAGCAACAGAGAGAAGCGATCCACCTATGCGGAGGTTCACCGCCGCTTGCGCTCCTTCGGCTCATGCCGACAGATTGTCCAGCTGGAGCGCAGGTGGTCGGATCTTCAACGCCGCACGCCACACTTGCTGGCATGTTTTAGACAGCGTATAGCTGAAAGTAAGCCATTTTTTTTTCGCTTTCCTTTTTTATTTTGCGGCCCTATCTGCGTGTGCATGTTTTCATTCTTGCCCTGTTTGTTTATTTACTACATATCTGCGTGTGCATGTTTTCCTTTTTTAAAATTTTTTGGGGTAAATAATTTTTGAGGATGTTTTCAAGGTAAAAAATTAATCAAAACTTAAATTGTTATCCATCATTTAGGGGCAGAGCGCAGACTACGCTGTCATCGGCAGCGACGCTGTCAGCCTCGTCCCCTATCCCCAACTCCCAGCCAATCCTCCTCTCCCACCCTACCCCTAATTCACCCTCCAACCCAGCCTGGCCAGACCCGGACGCCCCTCCCTCTAGGATACTTCCCATCCCTCAAAATTCCCCCTCCCCTCAATCCCCCTCTTTCTTTTCATCACCCTCCCCTCCAACCACCCCTCTCTTTTACACCCCCTCCCCCCCTTCAGAAATCACCCCTCCTCCAACAGACCTGCATTGGCCTACCTCCGAGGAGGACGATGGTAGGGCTACAGGTCCAGGCGGCATGGTCAACGGTATGTTTCCCTTTTACCTTTTTTTTTTTTTTTTTGGTGGATGTTATCCTTTGCCTGTGCATTTTTCCAATTTTAATTATTTATAATGTTTGTTATATATATCTTGGTTTAAAAATGTCTATGATGTTTTCCCCTTACACGTATCACACATGTCCAAACACTCATACTTGTATCTCTTGTTTACGGTACCCACAAAAGTAGTTTTTCTGCGTACTTCTCATTTTTTACATTTTTTAGTTTTCTGAGTCATTTTTGGGATTTTACTTGGGCCAAGAATGTTGGCTTGGAATTGTAATGTTTGTCCAAATTGTCACTTTTTGTAAAGTTGAATTTCCTTTGGAAGTTGTTTGTCAAACTTAATTTCGGATTTTTTTTATTAAGCTCCTCAATTTTTTAACCCACAGAGGACCAGAGGCGGCTGACGGAGGCAGCAGCGTGTGTGCAGAGGCTGAGGGGCCATGTTATAGGCATGCTGGTGGTCCTCGATCACATGGCAGAGATCCTGCACCATTAATTTTTTTGTTTTGGCCAAATTTTCACATGTTTTTGAAAAATAAAAAAAAAAGTTTTGTTTAAAGTCTCATTCCTTCTCTGTAAATATTATATTGTTTAACCTTACATAAGTCGACTATTGCAGCAAGTATTTTTAAGTAATGTAACTTAGATTGTAGAAAGCTGAATTATGTAAGCTGGCACATTCAACACCTAACAATACCAATAGGTTTGTAGAATATTCTTTTTTTTTTGGGGGGGGGTAAGGTAAATATTAAAGGAAACCTGTTTAGGCCCAGAAATGAAAACATACTGATTCACCATAATACCTTTGGGTGTTTGTTTTGAGCCACTAAGCATGGTAAAATACTGCAAAATTTAAATCATTACAGGATTAGCCCTTAAGCAAGTTTTCATTTTTGGAACCAGGTTACACTTGCATGTAATTTAGAAAGGGAATGTTTTTTTTAACGTAACCAAAATTTATTTAATCAAAATCAAGAAACACAAAGTGATTAAGTACAATCAATACACACAGTGAAAACACTCTTGAAAAATCAGCCTACACCCAAAATATACAAAAACAAAAGAATCAAGAACTGTTTGACGAAGTAGCATGCCAACATGATTCCACAAATGAGTTGACGACAAATTTGGTCCAGAAGTTAAATCCAATGTGTCCACATAAAGTCAATTTTTACGATCAGGTAGTAGTCATGGTTTTCACGAAAAATATTATGGAATAAAACACAAAAATTAAAAAAAAATGTTAAAATTGTAAATTACATTATTACATGTCTACATTGTGTCATCTAACTTCATTTGGGACCATAATTACCTTAAAAAAATTGGGCCACCACATCATCGCGTATGCCCCCCCCACATACTGACCTCCGACCAACCTCGGGGGGGCCATCCTCAGGCAAGGCATCCTCTGGCTGCATTGGGACACCACTCCTTATGGCGATGTTGTGAAATATCCCACACAGGACCACAATTTTCGAAACCATATCTGGCAAATACATGAGCTCGCCACCAGAGCGGTGGAGGTATCTGAATTGGAAGGCCGATACAGCGCTCCACCACTTGCCTGGTGGCTGTAAGTGCGGAATTATACTCACTTTGTGGCCCTGGTGTGGGAGCCAAATAAGGAGTGAGCAGCCAGGGCGTGCAAGGGTAGCCACTGTCTCCTGTGAAAAAGAAGTTACAAAATCAGGATCACTGTGTATCAAGCTTTGCATTGGTATCTAAAAAAGGTCTTCACTTACCCAGAAGCCACGCATCACCAGCTTGGAGGTTGTTTAATTTATGCCAAATCCCTAATTGCCGGATGACGAATGAGTCATGTGCACTCCCGGGTAATTTTGCATTCAGGGACAGGATCTGGAGGGAGGCATCACATACCACCATTACATTCAGTGAGTGATAGTGTTTTCGGTTCCGAAAAATGGCCTCCAGCCATGCTGGAGGCTGAAGTGGTATGCGAGTACCATCCACAACCCCTATGATGTGTGGGAAGCCAGCTATTTGGTAAAAATTGGCCTTCGCCACACTAAGGGAACCCATATCCAAAGACATTTTAATAAAATGATGGAGGTGCTTGAAAAGGGCCTCCATCACTGCCCTCAGGATCCTTGAAAAGGAGGATTGGGAGATTCCCGCAACTATTCCCACCGTGGTTTGAAAGGATCCTGAGGCACAGAAATGTAACACCGCCATAAATTGCACAGTATTCCATCCAAAGCTGGCAAAAAGAAAAGGCAGCCACAATTCACAAGAAAGGAGATGGAGGTTTTGATTCAGAAGTGTGTGGACATCCTGCCACAGGCAGACAGGAATATGGGTGTAAGCCAGAAGTGGAGAATGTGGGAGGAGATAGCCAGTGATGTCAATAGGGTGGGTGATTTTGTCCGTCTAGCCCGGGATGTCAAACGCAGGTAAGTAAAAAAAAAAAAACTCACAAAAAGAGGATACAGGGCCAAATAATGCAGGAATAATGCCAACTTTTTCACCCACAGATGGTAAGACTTCAAATATCACTTCAAATATCGCCTGAAGCAAAAACTGGCTGACAGGGCTAGGCATGCAAGGGGGACAGGTGGGGGTCCCACCCCTGTGTCATTGGAGCTGATTGATTTGGAAGAGCTGGCACAGGGGTGTGTGCAGGCTGTGGAGGTGTTTGGCGTGTCCAACATGGATACGAACATGCCAGACTTTGCGGCTCCTCATGTTGTCCCAGGTAAATGTTGTGATGTAACCAACTCTGAAATGTTTTTGAGACAATATGTAGATTCTAATGTGACTCTTTTCTCTTTTTTCTCACAGAGACACAGGCAGATGAGTCTGCTCCAGAGGGGAGCCTTGGCCGCAGAATTTCTGCAGGGGAGGAACCAGTACATCCGGCTGAGGACCCTGCAGAAGCCAGTCCAGGGCAATCCCCCTCGCAGGCAGTCCCTTCTCACAGAACTCAATTTTAAATCCGATTACCATACGGAGATTCTGCAGAGGATGGACGCCAGTCTGCTACGGGTGGCTGAGGCCCTGGAGCAAAATGCTATGGCCAACGTGACCATTGGTCAGGCCCTGGCTGAAAATACAAGGGCCAACATCAGAATAGCCAATGCCCTGGAGCAGCTCGTTCGCCAGCACATGGTGGAGCCGACCTCCCTTCCTGCCGGAACATCAGGATCCTCCACCTCTGGCACAAAAACAGCCATTCCTCCAAATGTGCCAAGCCCTGTGCCTAGTCCAGAGGCCACAACATCTGCCTCTGGACAGGCCAGCCAGAGGACATCCCGGACCCGGTCTGGCGCCCACCCTACCCCAGCCAAACGGGGAAAAAAACGATGACAGCACTGGCAACTTTTCCCACACTCCTTCTGTGCTTGCCCCATATTCCTTTAGGGCCAAAACTTCCCTCTCCTTTCTTGTGAATTGTTTTTAATGTGTTTGTTTAAGTTTGCCAACACTGGTAATATGTTTCTCATAATTATTTCAGTTATTATTGCCTAACACTGCCCAAAAAGTGTATTTGCAAAATGCACCAGAAAACTGTAAAAATGTGTGTATGAAATAAAAAATTTGACAAATGTTCTCCATTGTATTGGGACATTTTTATAAAAATGGTTTAGAGTTAATCCTGGCCCACAAGACAAAAACGACATCCAAAAAAAAAAAAAAATGGGTTTAAAAAAAGGGTTCTTTAAGGAACACTTTAAAATTAAAATCTTCTGGCCAAAGCAAAATGGTAAAATACACACAAACATGATGACATTATTGTTCCAATATCCCAAAACCCCCCCCAAAATGGAAAGAACATTCCTACAAATGTACGCTAATTGATTGTGTAATCCTGAAATTAGCAGCTGAGATTTTCACCTGCGTACGGTTTTGTGCTAACCAAAAAAACTCTTTTCAAAACACATTACAAGCTGGTTTGCAATTCAAAGTTGATTGTTTTTCTGACAAGCCGTGATAAATCGCTGAAACATTGAGGAGGCCCGGACCGGAGGACAAGGCCATCGCCATTGTGGTCGAGTAATCCACACCCCAAGCTGTGTGAGCAATTTGAACGGAAAGAGGATCAGCCAGTGACGTATGACTTGGTACGAACACATTTGATGTTCGCATCAGAAAATTTATGTACGCCCCAAAAACGCCTCGCCACGCCAGCGTTTTTCCATCTCCACCCCCGTCACCGCCCGAAAACGGCCTGTTCTGTCAATCACATTTGACATGTCACTTCCTGTTCGCAATTTGACGAACGAGGCAAAAAAAGCTCGCAATCTGCTGTACGCACATGCGCAGTGTAACACCGGCGCATGCGTGGTTTCACAACATCAGAACGCAACGAGCGTACTGCTGCTAACGAATGGCTCTGAATGAGGGCCTTTGTTAGTATTGCATCCCCTTCTCCTAACAGAATGATAATGGCTGTATTTAGGACTTCCTTAAGGGTCAATGTTTAGACCCTCCAGTTGTAGGGTTCTCATTTCAAATATCCACCGACTTTCTATTCTGTCAATTCTGGTTGTGTGGTCCCCTCCTCTCCAATTGGGTTCAACCTTCTTTAGTCCAATAAATGTAAGATCCTCTGGTTTGCACGCATGTACTAACCTGAAATGGTCTGAAACACTATGGCCTAAAAATCCCTTTTTAATATAGTTGATATGCTCATTGATTCTGATTTTAAGACTGCGTGTGGTCCTTCCAATGTACTGAAGTTGACACGGGCATTTTAGTACATATATAATATTGCAGCTGTCACAGGTAATTGTGTCTTTTATCTTGTAAATGCTCCGGTCTCTCTCTTTTTCCTCATATGGGTGACGTCCAATGAGGTGAGTCATTAGACTGAAATATACCAGTGGATAAAGGGAATCATTTTGTTTGGAGTACCTCATCAATGACTTTCATTAGAAGTATTGACAACTGGCTGTATAAGAGCATCCTGCCTAAAGTTATTGCAAACCCAGGCCCCATATATATTTCCAGGACATTAGACTTTATTATAAGAACACTCACCCTACAGTTTATTAGGTGGATCACACCAGGACAATAGACCTTGTCATAAGAATGCCCACCCTATTGTATAATAGGTGGATTACACCATGTCTTACATTCATCATTTAGCTTCATTTACATACGTCCTAGGGTAAGAAAACCAATAATCAATTAATAGTATAAACACCTAGTCATTTATTAGATCACAGTTTTATCTCACGGTGCTAGCACCTCTGCTTGTTGTTATTATTTATCCTTATGAGGTTGGGATACCTCTTTTGTGTATAGCAGCTAGAGGTAAAATTACAATCCTATAGCACGGACCACTATAGAGCACTTTGAACCTTTATTCATGTAATTATCGCTATGCCACTGCCATTACCTATTGTATGATCTGGGGACATCGACTAAATAGGATCTTTATCTCTGCGGCAAATAGTGTGTGTCTTTGTGTTACTTATTGCTAAAAGAAGATACATCTCTCTCCAAAGTGAGATGAGTGTAGTATCAAAGTGTTATCTTCCAGAAAAATCACTGAAAACTGGTTTTCTGAGTGTCACAACTCTCGGACGGATCATGGATGCGGCCCGTATTTAGGGAATTGGCTAAACCTATACCTGAATTGCAGAGTCTAATGTGCTGGTGGTATTCACCAGGGACCCTCGCAAGAAGGTATGGACTTGGCTGTATCTGACACACAGGTCATGGCCCTCAGGCTAGGTTCCCCTATACAGGTGCTGGTGAACACTGGATGAAGTGCATAAGAATAAATGTAGTCAACAGGCCAGGTCAATACCAAACAGATGAGTTGGTACCAGGGAGCTGACGTAAATAGGTCACAGGGAGTAGCCAAGGTCAGAACCAGATATCATATGCAGAACCAAAGGGTCAGACGAATTCAGAGCCACAAGCAAGCCAAGGTCAAGATCAGAATCAGGATAACAGGTAAAGTACTGGACCGCTGGAGTATGGTAATGGAGCCTATACTCTGACACCTCTCAGCTGCCAGAGACTCCCTCTTATAGGGAGGAGTTCAAATCTTGCACCAAATGTGATTCATGTTTGGCAAGCCTGTCCTTTTAAATCCCCTTGCAGGATGGCACATGCACCCCTAGGGGAGCGGCGACCGCCTGCACACAGTCCACATCGAGAGCCAGAAGTGGCAAGCACCAGGGTCTCCCCAATTGCCACCTGCCGAGGGATTAGACCGGCAGCCGAAGGAGGCTTTAACGGCAGGGGGACCCGGGTTCTCTCCACCCACTGTTTATTAGAAAACCAGTGCTGCCAGACCCGGTAAGAGACGACCGGTGTCCGGCACACTGTGACATTACACCCCGTGGGCACCGAACACCCCAAAAATGGTTTGTTAGGAAATTTCTAATGGAATTTTTTAAGTAATTGAGGTGCATGAATGTCTGAGGCCTTGACCCAACAATGTTCTTCAGCACCATATCCCTTCCAATCTACCATTAACTGATCCCCTCGAAAACCTGGAGTGCAGGATTTGCTTCCTCATACTCCTCCTGATGGTCCACTGAAATCGCTGGTGGAGGACTGCAATATATAGAGAAATTATTAAGCACCAGAGCTTTCAGGAGAGATACATGAAACACATTAAGTATCCTAAGTGTACCAGGTAATTTCAAATGGAATGCCACTGGATCGATCACTTGAAGAATTGGAAAAGAACCAATGTACTTGGAAGCAAACTTCATGGTAGGAACTTTTAATCTCAGATGCTTGGTTGCAAGACAGACTTTATCACCAGGACTTAACAACAGGCCTTGCCTCCTCTGTCGAAGCTGGATAATTGGCTGAGACAAGATCAGCTTAAAATTAGATCGTAAAGACACCATCTTGCGACTGGCCGCAAGACGCCATTTTAGAAAATGAGATTGCAAGACGCCATTTTGCGAATGGCCGCCCAAGCACCATTTTAGGTAAACTCATACTTAAGTACATATGGCGATATTACTATTAGCATCATGCGATTGCATCTTTCACCATTTCTCATACACACATTAATACGCACAATTGCGCTGTTAACTAGTCGCATATTAACGAAAGCATAAGATCCTGTATGAAAACACTGTTTATTAGCTTCATGCACACGCATCTGCCCCAAGTTAACTAGCGTCTTTATATCAAACCCCAAATACTTACACAGTACATATTCAAATAAAAGGTCTCATAAGCTTTAAAGTATAAGATTCAAGTTTGTTCATTTATTATAATTGCTGTGAAATAAAGGTTATATGGTAGCTAAGGTTTAATACATAATAAGTAAGTCATGTTTGATATTATACTGATCTGAACTCTTTCAACAGCATTCTGATATTGTCAGTTGAAGATCATAACATGCATTCTCAACTTATGGACCGCAGAGACTTAAAGCACTGAAATGTACATTATATGACCAACTGTTAGGATGTGCATGAGGCACGAAACCAGAGACAACCAGTTGTTAGAGGCTGGACAGTGTCTATTTGAATCAACCTGTTAAATGCTCTGCAACAGATGCATCCTCCTTGGGAACCAATGGCATCAGCGACAAGCCTCTCTATTGTGTTGTCTGTTTCTGTGAGAGTATAAACGTATGTGTTGTGACCCCAGTCTGGGTCTTCTTGCTGAATGCTGATTGACGGGGGTTTCTTGCTGATGCCTACATTTGGCCTAGAAGTACTGCGTATGTATAACTGTACTTAGGTCTGCATAACTGTTTGCGCTAAATTGTACTTAGATCATAGTGTGTAACTGACCGTACTTTTACTTGAAATATCACTTTGTGCTTTGGAACCACAGGTTCAAGGTCTGGAGTCTTTATTTACTATATGACTGCGTACGAAAAATAGCGTCATCCTTAGAGGTTTATAGGCAGGATATTAGAAGGTATAGGCAGGATATTAGAAGGTATAGACAGGAGTGTATAGAGGTTCTAATTCAATATCCTTAGTTGGGGGCTCATAGAGAAGTCACTTACCTACTCACACGATACATACAGTTATCTATATCTCACCAAAGGGTGGAGTGGCCACATGCAGGGTTTACCTGCAACCGCTCGGTGCTGAGAAATCGCTACCTGTTTTCGTGTGAGCCAGGGACGCTGACTAGAGTCCAGGGACAAGAGAGGAAAAAGTTTGTTTTCCTTTGTTGATAGAACCTTATGTTTAGAGGGGTGCCGCAGTATTGAGCACGCAGCTGAGTCACAGTTTTGCACACAGTCAAGACACACTTTTGTGTATGCAGCTAAAGGTTGTCATACGGTTGTGAGGTAGTCACATTATTGTGTATGCGACTGGTCGCACAATAGCGTATACGTACTTCCAGTTGTGCTGCCACGTGTTTAAACAAAGCCGTTGAGATTTACATTTTTTAATTGTTATCAATATCTGAGATAAGGTGTATTTTTCTGGGCAGGAAAAAAGTGTTTAACAGTGAGTATTTGTTGGTAGGGGTAACTTGTTCCCTAAAGTTAGAGGTACCGTATGACCTTTAAGGGCTAAGTGCTAGCCGCTCGGTAAGCAGCTTACCGTTCTATACACAGTAGCAGGTGTACATGTTGTCTTTGTTGTAGAGAGGTGCGTGGAAGTAGCCGACTTAAACTTCCATAGGTGTGGAAGTTGCCTTCTTAAATCTTATCCGGGTGTGTGGAGTAGCCTTCTTCAAATCTTCACAGGTGTGTGGGTGCTGCCGTTTAAATCGTCCACAGGTAAGTGAAAGTATCTTGACTGTCTTTCACCAGTTTAAGTCTTTATTGAAAAACATAGGAGTTGTCTCAGAATGGGAGCCATGCAAACAATAGAGATGTTAGACAATGATGTGCTGCTAATGGAAGCGCTGCTTGGCTCGGCCCGTCGTATTATGCATACTAAGTACGGTACTTATGCAATAAGGTATTGTGATGTATGGTTTAAAATGACGATGAAGAGTGTTAGACCGTTTCCCAGAATTGGTAGTTTTGATAAAGATGTATTAGATAATGTCCGGCATCACATCAGTCTGATGCGCTCCCGAGAGAAAAAGGTAAAATATTATGAATGTTTAAAGTTGTGGCAGCATGAAGGGGATGCTTGGCTTAAAAATGTGCAAGCGATGCAAACTAGCATTGCGAGCGCATTGCCGGAGAATACATCCACGATGCTAAATTGCAATGCGGGCGAGCCGCAAAATGGTGCGCACGTGCAGCAAGGTAGCATTGTGGAATGTATTGCCAGCAGTTCACGCGCACAACCTCCACTTTATGTGGATGGAGGTGCAAGTACAGTTATCAAAAATACCCATAAACGTGTAACAAGCAATTTGTACCCTCTCTTAAGCAACCATAAAGAAAATGTTCATGATGTGGATGATGAGCCTATTGTAATGTCTGCCAATTCCCATGCTGTACAGATGATAGATGCTGCACCACAACCACATCATGAGTGGTGCCGCCATCTTCAACGGTAACAGCAAGGGAAGTGCTAACACCCTCTGCACCTAGGGAGGAAGTTGTTAATACCATATGTAGCAGCAACAGATTAAACCCCCAGCCAGGTAACAAGGTCAAAGGAAGCAGCGCTGACAGTCTGCATCCCATTCGGACAATAACCATTCCGAATGGAAATGCAGATGCAAGCAGTGTAGTGCCCATGAGGGAAGTGGTAATGCATTGTCCTTGGACAAGAGCAGAACTAAATTCCATCATAAATGATTTCCCCGATCCCAAAAAGGAACTAGCCAAATGTAAAAGATTTTTGAGGAATTTGGGTAGTTCTCATGAACCAACTAATAAAGATTGGTGTGTGGTGTTAAGGGCCTGTCTACCACGCAATACCGACGTGACAAAATTTATCACGGATTGTGTATGGGATGGTGACGTTCCCTTAACAGACCAAGTAAACCAAGGTAACATTTCCCGCATTATAACTCAGTTGGGTATATATTTTCTAGTAGCAGTTAACTGGAACAAAATTTTCACCATAAAGCAAAAGGAGAGTGAATCTGCAGAAGATTATTGCGACCGGGCTCTGCAGGCTATCACCCAGTACACTGGGTTTGAGGATATTAAAGATAGCACTCACCACAGGGGAATGATAGTCACGGTACTCATGGACGGTCTTAAAGAGAACTTAAAGACCCGGGTTCAGACCTCACAACCTGGCTGGAGGGGAGTCACAATAGATACACTCATAGAATCTGCCATAGAACATGATAAAAACATCTCAAAGAAGAGAGAGACCCAGAGCGAAAAACTAATGACTGTCAGTATCCAAGCTCTGGAAGGAATGACAGTAACATCACTGCCAACAGACACACTTGCATCTACACACACACTTACACCTGAACAGTTATATGCCCTCACTAATCCCATGCAACAGCAAACACAGCTCTATTCCACTAATCCTACACAACCACAGGTCCCATACTACTCACAAACTTCATACCCCACAATACCCTTATCCTCCATATCCCTACCCATATCCATCACCTTTTCCCCCTGCTCAAACCTCACAACAACCTGTGTCTTCATCCGATCCACGAACATATTTTAATTGTAACCAGCCAGGACATTTAAGTAGAAACTGCAGATCAAAAAGGGTAGGACCCCTAAATCAGGGAAAACCTGCATATCCCCATAAGGGATATGCACAGAGACCAGAAAATGTCCAACAGGCACCAGCACCAATAGTAGCCGTTAATGCTTTATTGGAGAATGGAAGCCAATGCTAGGGGTCAGGTCATACCTGTAGTCTACAGATAGTCAGGTTAACGGGAAGTACTAGGGAAGAACCGGTCATGATGGTTGATGTAGCTGGTACTAAATATCCTTTTCTTGTAGACACAGGGGTGACCAGGTCAGTGATAAAATCTCCCATTAATTTACAGGTGACCAACGAGACAATACGAACGTTACCCTTTAACAAAATCCACAGAGGTTACTATCGGGCTGCTGCATACCAGGCATTCTTTCCTTCTGGCTGCTGCGGCTCCTACTAGCCTGCTGGGTAGAGATTTGTTATGTAAGATGGGATGTGTTATATATTGCACCCCTGATGGTGTATTTCTAGATATTCCATGGAGAGTTGCGCATGAGGTGCTGGATATGTTGGACACTCCCCAAAGGATAATGTATCACTCTACAAGTTTAAATGAAAATCCATCTCAGGTAGATCAAATGTTGTACCAAATTCCAGATTCCCTTTGGACTAAGGATGGACAGGACACTCGATTAATTGCAAACATAAGCCCCGTAATGGTAAATTTAAAAAGCGGTGGGCAAGCCCCAAAAATTCCCCAGTACCCACTAAAACAGGAGGTAGAATTAGGGGTTTTTCCAATAATTGAGCGATTATTGCAACAGGAAATTTGAGTTCGTACAGCTAGTGTAGCCAACAGTCCCATCTTCCCGGTGAAGAAGAGTGGTGGGAGGGGTTATAGGCTGGTACAAGACCTTAGAGGTGTTAATAAGGTAGTAGAGAGCCAATTCCCCGTAGTGCCAAATCCAGCTATCAATCTTATGCAGATCTCTCCAAACGCAACCCATTTCACTGTCATTGACCTCTGTTCTGCTTCCTTCTCTGTGCCTCTCCACCCTGACTGTCAGTATTTATTCGCATTTACATACAGAGGTGTACAATATACATGGACACGGTTGCCCCAAGGTTTCATAGACAGCCCCAGTATCTTCTCCCAGGCCTTGCACGACTGCTTACAACCTTTTCAACCTGCCAATGGATCTGTTCTAATTCAATATGTGGATGATTTATTGCTATGTTCTGATTCGTTTATGTCATGTTTGAATGATACTAAACTTTTGTTGCTTCATCTCTCGCATACAGGACACAAGGTGGCTAAGGATAAACTACAGCCATGCCAATCCAGAGTAAAATATTTGGGGCACTGCCTAACCCAGGGGTTACGACATCTCACAAATGATAGAATCCAAGCCATACAGAACATGACACTGCCACAGAATCAACAGCAAATTCATACCTTCTTGGGAATGTGTGGATACTGTATAATGTGGATCCCAGGTTTTTTGATTTTGGCCTTGCCTTTGCAGGACTTTGGGCCTCATTCAGAGGTGGTCGGAGGATGCAAGCGGTTGCTCAGAAACTGGGCGGCCACTTGCATCCTGACCGCCCACCTCTGTTGCGGTCGTTAGGCTGTGGGTTAACACCCACAGCTCTAACGACCGCTCCGGTGATGGTCGCAATGGTCAGAGATAGGGTAGGGTCTCCCTTGTCGAAAGCCCCAAAGAGCTTCTGGCTCTGTCTGAGCCGGAAGCTCTCCACTGACATCAGTAGTGATGTCAGTGGGGCCGCCCCCAAATGGTAGGCATACCCATGGGAATGCCTCCATTTGGGCTGCCACCCCCCCGGCCCGCCTTCCAAACGGGGCGAGCTGTCAATCAACATCGACAGCTCGCCCCCTTTGGATCGAGACACGCTACGACCAGCGCTGTCGGTCATAGCGGGTCTCACGCATGCACACGACGGCGCCGGTGCCGTCATGCGCATGCTCTGTGGGGGGCCATCGACCCGGTCTCAGTGCATCGGCGCTAACGACCGGATGTGAATGACCCCCTTTGTCTCTTCCTCAAAGTCCGATCATGTCATACACACAGAGGAATCAGAGCAGGCTTTCCTTAATCTTAAGGACATTCTGACAAAAGCACCTGCATTGGGAATACCTGATTATGAAAAATCTTTTGATTTGTATTGTACGGAAGCCGATGGTTGTGCTGCAGATGTCCTCACACAAAAACATGGTGATTCCAGAAGGCCCGTAGCATACTACAGTGCCCAATTGGACACTGTGGCAAGATCACTCCCCACCTGTTTGAGAAGTGTAGCAGCTACCGCTCTATTGGTGAGTAAAAGTGAGGATGTAGTATTGGGTCATGATATGATTGTATACACTCCCCACGCTGTATCTGCTTTGCTGAATTCTGCTCAAACCAGACATGTCTCTTTGGCTAGGTTTACCAAATGGGAACTAGCTCTAATCGCACCTGCAAACATCACTGTTAAACGTTGCAGCACGCTGAATCCAGCAATGTATTTACCATATGTACAATATGATGTACAAAGGGTGGAAGGAGACGAGTTGCTGGCGGGGGGTGAGTTCAGCGGACATAATGATACACACGATTGCATGGAATATCTGAATAAGACCTTTACTGCTAGACCTGACATACACGACACACCTTTAGAGAATGTAGATGTGACTTTTTACATGGATGGGAGTTTTCATAGACAAACAGACACAGGTGAATTATGTACAGGTTATGCTGTTGTAAATGACACAGACATCATAGAAGCTAAACCTCTTGGTCCTCCTCACTCAGCCCAGGTGGCAGAGTTAGTAGCACTAACTAGAGCGTGTGAACTTGCAGCAGGCAAATCTGCTAATATTTACACTGACTCGAGGTATGCGTTCGGGGTGGTGCACGATTTCGGGGCTCTATGGTGTCTGAGAAATTTTATGAGAGCAGCAGGCACACCAGTTGCACATTCCTGACACATAAAACATCTTTTAGAAGCAATCAAACTGCCCAAAACAGTGGCAGTAATCAAGTGTAAAGCCCATACATGTGAGGATGATCCGGTGTCACTGGGCAACAACAGAGCCGATGAAGCTGCAAAATGGGCTTCAGGGTTAAAAATGTTTTCTCCCACTGAAAAAATTATGTCTTTCCAAACAATTGATATGCTGAAATTAATTGAGATGCAAAATTTGTGTTCAATCCAGGAAAAGTCCATCTGGAAGTTTAAGGGATGTGGGCAAGAGTCCTCCGGGCTCTGGAGGGACGGACAAGGTAAACTAGTAGCCCCCAAGGCATATTACCCCAGCCTGGCTGAGGCAGCACACGGTCTGACTCATCTGGGAAAGCAAGGTATGTGCAAATTGGTTAGAGCATACTGGTGTGCACCAGGTTTTTCTTCACAAGCAGAAAAGAGAGCAATGTCCTGTCTGACCTGCTTGAGGAAGAACATAGGGAAAGCGATCCCTACCGAACCATCCCACATTCCACCGACTGATGGACCTTTCCAGGTGATACAAATTGATTTTATCCAATTAACATCCTGCAGGAATCTTAAGTATGTATTGGTGTGCACTGACGTATTTTCTAATTGGGTTGAGGCCTACCCAGCAGCCACTAATACTGCTGTGTTTACTGCCAAGAAAATAGTTCAGGAATTTGTATGCAGATACAGTATCCCTAAAATCATCAAGAGTGACAGGGGTACTCATTTCACAGGTGATGTTTTTCAAAATATGTGTAAGCTGATCAGGTGCTGCTGACAAGTACTACATCTTTGAAGGTGGCTGAGAGAGATACCTGGGTCCATTCCACTCACTGCAAAAAGGTCAATCAACAAGTGGAGAAACAAGTCGGAGACAAGGCTGATAGCGTGGACCTGTCGATCGCGAACTTGTTCCGGGAGGATTGAAAAGGTCGTAGTGAGATACCTGAACTAAAAGAAATTTACAGGTGTTGTGGCAATGGATGGGCCTGCTGTGTTCATTTTCATATTCTCTTTTAGAGTGTTCATCATTCTGGTTGGTTCTGGGATATCCGATTTCTGTGATGGGGGACCGATTGAGGAGATGGGAGATGATGGCAGTGCTGATGGAGTGGAATCAGGAGGAGTGCTATGCCAATCAGGGGATTGTCTGACCAATCTTAGTACTGTTATTGTTAAGAGAGCTGATATTCCGGATACTCGGGGACAGTGTGAAAGTTTATCGTCTGAAGATTCCTGTATTTGTGAGCTTTGTGGGTCCCTAGTTGATGATAACTGTATTCAACGGTGCCAGCCTAAATATAACCCATACTGGGGTGGGTATCCTTTAGAGGATTATCATAGCATGGTAGGCAAAGTATTAAATCAAACTGATTGCTGGGTGTGTTCACATGTGCCACAGGGACAGCATAATGTAGGGTTGGTGCCATTTCCACTGAATATCATGGAAATTTTAGAATTGCAAAAAGGGAAAACATTGGATGGAAAATTCCTTTCATCCAAACCACCTCATTTTAAACTCTATCAATTCCGAGTAGATAGATCACTTTTGTGTTTGAACATAACCAACCCCAATAAACGCGGGAGTTGGGAAGTGACAGGGAATAATCAGACAATCACCTTTTCACAGAGAGCTGATAATGAGTCCGTAAATCATGATCTGTTACGTTCAATTAAATCTAGTGGGAAACATTTTAGGTAACGGTATACATTGAGTTCCACCAAATAAATTATTGGTAAGGTACCAGATGGTTATTGTGCTAAAATAATACAACCAGAAATTTGCATATACCAGTTGGAAGAGCCTGAGATAGGATTGTTTGCAAGGGAAATGTGTTTAATGATAATGATGCTTATCCCTTATGTTCTCCCCGATAACGTGTATTTTATATGTGGAAGAAAGGCGTATAAGTGGCTCTCCCCGAGTTCTGAAGTTTTGTGTTTCCTGGGAAGAGTAGTCCCAGAAGTTATGACCCTCAAACATGTTGAAATGCTTGGTATCCATAAA
Source organism: Taudactylus pleione (assembly GCA_031769625.1). Classification (NCBI taxonomy): domain Eukaryota; kingdom Metazoa; phylum Chordata; class Amphibia; order Anura; family Myobatrachidae; genus Taudactylus; species Taudactylus pleione. The sequence goes on along the minus strand of JAUIMM010000689.1, from coordinate 4,921,543 downwards.
AACACACCATCACCATACCTTCACACGCAATATGAACACAGAGACAAACGAAATATGATACCTGGTGACGTGCAAAAAGCCACTCAGTTAATTAGTGAGACAACTGGATTCCAAGTTTTAGTCGCACTGGATCCCACCAGGATCGCTCGGGGTACATTGAATTTTAGATATATTCAGGAACTTCCTAAATTGATAGATAATATCACCGAGATGTATGATGACACATTGAAGTATACAGGGAGAGAATTGCAAGCATACAAGAAAGAACTGGTGCAACACAGGCTAGTGTTAAATTATTTAACTGCTGTTACTGGAGGGTACTGCATAACTTTGGCCACCCAATTTGGAGTAAAATGTTGCACCTATGTCACCAATGATACCAGCGACCCCAAGGAGGTGATAGACCGGAAGATGGATGAAATTCTGCAGCTAAATGGGAGTTTCGTAAGAACCATAATGCTTCAGTGGCTGAAGTAGGGGAGAAGATAGAAGGATGGGTTTCATGGCTGAACCCAGTAAAATGGTTCTCAGATCTAGGGGAATGGGTCCAGGAAGTAATTGCCAGCATAGGCAAATTCTTGATCCTTATACTGATTGTCATCATAATAATTGGCATATGTGTCCGGTGTGTTCCTATTGTGTTGAAGTGTGGAAAATGTAAAAATAAAGTAAAATGAAATTATGATGGTGGTCAATAATGACAATATGAATACCGAGGTAAATATAGAACTGCATTACAACCCTGAACTAGGAAATACCATCATTTAATGTATTATATTTAGACCTGCATAGAATGTATTATTGAAATGTTATTTTTAAAACACCTCAGATAATGTAAAGTCTCAAATTCCCCTTCAAGACTGCCTTTATAGGACTGGTGTATCCCCACACCTTTCACATGATCTTCCAAGATCCGCGTATAATAGTAGTTTTATGTCCCCACTCTGAGACACATTATTGATGGATTAAGAACCACCTTGTGCCATCCCATAATAACATTAAATAATATATAAATGTAAGCTTAAATTAATTTTTAAAATCAGTTTGTGATAGCATGTCGTTCGCTATTAAAGGGTGGACTGTCGAAGCTGGATAATTAGCTGAGACAAGATCAGCTTAAAATTAGATCGTAAAGATGCCATCTTGCGACTGGCCGCAAGATGCCATTTTAGAAAATGAGATCGCAAGACGCCATTTTGCGAATGGCCGCCCAAGCGCCATTTTAGGTAAACTCACACTTAAGTACATATGGTGATATTACTATTAGCATCATGCAATTGCATCTTTCACCACTTCTCATACACACATTAATATGCACAATTGCGCTGTTTACTAGTCGCATATTAGCGAATGCATAAGATCCTGTATGAAAACGCTGTTTATCAGCTTCATGCGCATGCATCTGCCCCAAGTTACCTAGCGTCTTTATATCAAACCCCAAATACTTACACAGTACATATTCACATAAAAGGTCTCATAAGCTTTAAAGCATAAGATTCAAGTTTGTTCATTTATTATAATTGCTGTGAAATAAAGGTTATTTGGTAGCTAAGGTTTAATACATGATAAGTAAGTCGTGTTTGATATTATACTGATCTGAACTCTTTCAACAGCATTCCACTACCGTCAGTGTGAAGATCGCAACATGCATTCTCAACTTATGGACCGCAGAGACTTAAAGCTCTGAAATGTACATTATATGACCAACTGTTAGTATGTGCATGAGGCAGGAAACCAGAGACAACCAGTTGTTAGAGGCTTGACTGTGTCTATTTGAATCAACCTGTTAAATGCTCTGCAATAGATGCATCCTCCTTGGGAACCAATGGCATCAGCGACAAGCCTCTCTATTGTGTTGTCTGTTTCTGTGAGAATATAAACGTGTGTGTTGTGACCCTAGTCTGGGTCTTCTTGCTGAATGCTGATTGACAGGGGTTTCTTGCTGATGCCTACATCTGGTCCAGAAGTGCTGTGTATGTAAAACTGTACTTAGGTCTGTATAATTCTTTGTGTTAGATTGTACTTAGATCATAGCATGTAACTGACTGTACTTTTACTTGAAATATCACTTTGTGCTTTGGAACCACAGGTTCAAGGTCTGGAGTCTTTAATTACTATATGACAGCGTACGAAAAATAGCGTCATCCTTAGAGGTTTATAGGCAGGATATTAGATGGTAATGGCAGGATATTAGAAGGTATAGACAGGAGTGTATAGAGTTTCTAATTCAATATCCTTACCTCTTCCTGTCTGCAAAAAATGTATACCTTGAAGAGACTTTGTACAAATTTCTTTTTACCTCCATCCAGATATTAAAAAACTGATTCACTGTACCATGCACAGCTGAAAGTGGTAATGACTGGAGACCTGGTAACATGGAGAATGCCTTGATGCTTCATTGTACAAATTATTGTGGGCAAACTCAGCCCATGGCAACAGAGAAACCCAGTCATCTTGATTGGCAGAAACATATACCGAAATAAACTTCTCTAATTCTTGCTTTACTCGCTCCATCTGGCCATTGTGCTGTGGATGGTAGGCTGAAGAGAAACTCAATTTGATGCCAAAGTACTTGCATAATGCTCTCCAGAATCTAGAGGTAAATTGTACCCCTCGATCAGAAACAATATCTTTAGGAACCCGTGCAACCTAAAGATTTCTCCATTAAACACTTCCACCAACTTTGGTACTGATAGTAGCCCTTTTAATGGAACAAAGTGAGCAGCCTTGGAGAATCTATCCACCACCATCAAGATAGCATTGAGCCCTTGTCAAGAAGGTAGATCTGTCACGAAGTCCAAGGAAATGTAAGTCCAAGGACAATCAGGCACTGGTTGTGGCAACAGAGGACCAGATGGAGAGTGTAGAGAAATCTTGTGCTGAGCACAAATTTGACAGACTGCCACCAAATCCTTAAGATCTCAACAGACTGTTGGTCACCAATACCCCCTGAGAATTATGAGAATTAATTGCAGAGTTCTATTGACTCCTGCATGCCTACTAAAATGTGAAGAATGTTCCCATTGCAGCAACTTGGATCGGGATTCAGGTGCTACAAATGTCTTCCCCGATGGAATCTTGACCTTGTTAGTAACAGCCACAAAGCAAGCTGGATTTAGAATGGCCCTGTCCTCTTTTAAATCCTCCATCTCAACAGAACTGAATGCTCGAGACAGTGCATTGGCCTTCACATTCTTATTACCTGGCCGATAGGTAATAACAAGATTAAACCAATCCAAAAATAATGACCACCTAGACTGGCAGTAATTTAAGAAATGGGCTGTCTTGAGATAAATCAAGTTCTTATGATCAGTATATACTGTCACCAGAAATTTAGCTCCCTCCAACAAGTATCGCCATTCCCAAAGAGCCAACTTGATGGCCAGCAGTTCCTTATCTCTGACCACGTAGTTCCTTTCTGGTGCAGAGAACTTTTGTGAGAAGAACCCACAGGAGTACCACTTGTTTTCTTAATCCTTCTGTGACATAACTCCCGAAAGATATAGTTCATGTATTTTTTTACACAGCTGGGGCACTGCTTAATCCAAAGGGCATGACTAAGTACTCGTAGTGGCCATCACGAGTCTTAAAAGCCATCTTCCATTCGTCCCCAGACCGGATTCTGATTAGGTTGTAGGCCTCATGAAGATCCAGTTTGGTAAAAATCTTTGCCCCTTTTATTTGATCAAAAAGTTTGGAAATCAGTGGTAGGGGATACTGGTCCTTAGTGGTGATTGCATTCAGACCCCAGTAGTGGATGCATGGTCTCAAACCTCCATCTTTCTTCTTGACAAAGAACAAACCAGCTCCAGTGGGTGATTTAGACTCCCTGATAAACCCACGCTCCAGATTTTCATTAATGTATTCAGTTACAACCTGGGACTCGGGAAGCAAAAGGGGGGAAATTCTTCCATGGGGTGGTACCTTCCCAGGCAGTAAATCTATAGCACAATCCCATTCTTGGTGAGAGGGTAGTGTCTCTGCTGCCTTTTTACTGAACACGTCTCTGAAGAATTGATAAGGAACTGGAAGTTGACTTTCTGGAGAGGTGACTGAGCTTCGAATGGCATGGTGAGGAGGTTTAACAGATGATAAACAGAACCCACAGCATTGAGAAACCCACGACAGGATTTGAGGTTCATTACAATGCAGAATGGGGGTATGCTTGCAGAGCCAGGGGAGACCTAGAATGACCGGACTCTCAGCTGACCGGAGAATGTAGAATGTTATCAACTCTCAATGAAGAGCCCCTATTTGCATGGTGACTTTCATCATCTATGAGTGAATGGTAGCCATGGGAAGTTTATTCCCATCTACTCCAATGATGCAAAGTGGGTTTTCCAGAGGCAGACTAGTAATACCTAACTCTTGGACTTTTTTTTGACATCGGCACCTGAATCTAAGAAGGCCTTGACTACTTCAAAGGAATTTCCCACGACCAGGATTACATCGATGGAAAACTGAAAAGTAACTCTATATTTTGGGATGTACTTCAACGCACCTAAACTGACCACCCCTCAATCAGTTAGGCCTTCTCATTTCCCGGATGCTTAGGACAGCTAAAAATAAGATGGCCTGGTTTGCCACAATACAAACAAAGTTTATTTTTGAACCTCCTTTCTCTTTCTGTAGCAGGAAGGCAAGATTTCCCAATCTGCATGGGTTCTTCTGGAGACTCAGTAATTGCCATGAAACATGAAGCCAGCTTAAAAGTGAAGCGATGAGACTATTCCCTTTCTTGTGCTCTCTCTCTGTGGCGAAGATCTACTCGGATACAGAAGGAGATCAAGTTGTCCAAGGAAGTAGGCAATTCCCTAGATTCAATGACATCTTCAATTTGATCTGAAAGTCCCTGCATAAATGCAGCAACCAAAGCTTCATTGTTCCATAACAACTCTGAAGCAAGGGTTCAAAACTGCCCAGCATACTATGCTGTAGATTGGTTTCTCTGCTTCAGCTGCTAGATGGCCGACCCTGCGGAGGATACTCGCCCAGGCTCATCGAAGACCTTCCAAAAGGCTTTCAGAAACTCAGCACTATTTTTGACTAGAGGGTCATTCCTTTCCCATAATGGAGAGGCCCAAGCCAATGCTTGACCTAACAGTAGCAAGATCATATAAGCCACTTTTGTCCTCTGTGAAGGGTAGCTTCCTGCCTGGACTTCAAACTGAATCGAGCATTGGTTCAGGAATCCACAACAGCCTGTAGGGCCCCTGTTACAGGAGAAATATATTATTCACTATTAAGGACTCTCAGATACTGGTCATTTCATGATTAGAAACCAGTTTTACTTGTTCCCATTAAGACTAGTTACTCTCACACACTATCAGCTTTTGAATAGGAATTACTTCCCCCGCTTCCTGGATCAGGTTACAGCAGACTCTTATAATTGAATTAACAAAGACTGTGAGGGCACACATATGCTCAGACTGCTGGAAGAGAAGGTGCAAAGCAAGGTCTGTGATCTCCAAGAACATAAGTATCAATCATATTGTTTTTATGTGTGTAATTAAATATATTGTTTTGTAGTTAATTGTAACAGGGTTATGTATGTGATGTGTAATCCTACTTTGATAAACTAATATTATACAGATAGCTCTATGGTTGTTTTGTGTTATTTCATGTGATGATAGGATTTATATAGTGGGGACTAAGAGTTACAGTATAAAGCAAAGAACAGTATCAGGAATTATAAGGGAAAAGTATCCCTCAAAAGCCCCCATCATACTTTGTTGGATTCAGAATCCATATTGGGGCAGAAGCCCCTGCGGCTGGTGCAGTCATTGAAGTAGATGGACCAGGTTGTACCGGAGGTACTTGACTGACACCGACTTGTTGCATTAGGGTCTGCAAACATTGCATAATCTGTGCCTGATCTTGTTCTTGCTTCTCAACTCTAGCAAGTAAGTTCTTGAGCAGGTCTCGTTGATACGGATTACCAGCAGCATCCATGTTTTTGGGCCAGAGTATTCTGTCACAACTCTTGGACAGATCGTGGATGCAGCCCGTATTTAAGGAATTGGCTAGACCTATACCTGAGGTGCGGAGTCTAATGTGCCAGCAGTATTCACCAGGGACCGTCGCAAGAAGGTATGGACTTGGCTGCATCCAACACACAGGTCACAGCCCTCAGGCTAGGTTCCCCTATACAGGTGCTGGTGAACACTGGCTGAAGTACAGAAGAATAAACCTAGTCAACAGGCCGGGTCAATACCAAACAGATGAGACCATACCAGGGAGTAGACATAAATGGGTCACAGGGAGTAGCTGAGGTCAGAACCAGATATCAGATGCAGAACCAAAGGGTCAGACGAATTCAGAGTCACAAGCAAGTCAAGGTCAAGATCAGGATCAGGATAACAGGAAAAATACTGGAACACTGGAGTATGGTAATGGAGCCTATACTCTGGCACCTGTCAGCTGCCAGAGACTCCCTCTTATATGGAGGAGTTCAAATCTTGCACCAAGCATGATTCACATTTGGCGTGCCTGTCCCTTTAGATTACCTTGCAGGACAGCACGTGCCCCTCAGGGAGCCATGGCTGCCTGCACACAGTCAACAGTGAGAACCAGAAGCAGCTAGTGTCTCCCCCTATATCTAAAGGACCAAGCTCTCAACTCTCCTAGTTTTGGTAGGATAGTAGATTTGATAATGTATGACAGGTGATCCTCTTTGGTCTTAAATAAATCTTATGAGTGAAGGGTATTTTCTCATCTTTTTTACATTGTTATATGGGGCATAAAGATATACTGTAGGCTTCCTCACATAGAAGGTGCAATAGGCATCCTACTGGAATTATATACTGACCTCCAATCTACAGCAACTCCAAGTATAGGTCTAAATCAAGTCAATTAATGCTGGTGGGGCTGTGTGATCGCAACTTGGGAACAACTCTCACAATACATTGCATTTTTAGGTATTTATCTGTTAGTTTTTCCTTTTCAATATTTAATTTTTAGGTCATCCTGTTGCATTATTTAGGCTGGTATTTTTATCTGTGGTTACCATGTATATAAGAGTCTGTGTATGGACTTTGGGTCCCTATTGACATACAGATGTGCCCAGCTTGCTATGAAGTGCACCACGCAAGGCATACCACACACCACATCATGAGTCATGCCACACAGAAAGTTTCATAATGTAGCGTAGCTTATCGCTGGAAAAAAGTCATAACGTGTAATACAATTTTTTGCCCACCAGGTGTTACTTTTCCTAAATTACATAGCACATGCGTCTGATTTCCAATGCATGTTCTGTATCACCACCCGATGATTGGCTGACAGAAGCGATGATTCGGTACACTATACAGTAGTATGTTTTCCACATGGAATCAGGAATGTAAAATAAAGTGGTAGAAGAATGTCTAATAAAGTTTGAAATCATTAAGCTCTGTATAACACACTGACTGTGCGGTTGAAATTGCACACATGAGCCAATGTAAGAACTGTCAGCACTGTCCCAGACTTAGACATTGTAGTGATTTCAATACTTTAGGAACTACTGTAGTAATGGGTGAAGCTTGTGGCCTAGCGGTCTAATGCCTAGTCTCACTGCTTCTGCCATCTTCTTGTCCCGTGGGTTCGAGACCTTGAAAATATTGTTTTGTTTTGTTTCATTTTTTAAATCTTCACTTACAGTATTCAGTATTCAATACATGTGGAGCGCATGCCCAGTACATACTTTAGAGCGCAAACTTGCGTAAATGTCGGCGCTGTCCCTGACTTGGACACTATAGTGATTTTTCATGACCAGTAACTGGTAGTGGGATCTGTTTGAGGGAAAAGTCTCTGTATTACAAACTGACTGTGCGTTTAAAGTGCAAAATAGCATACATTTTGATGCTGTTCCAGACTTGGACACTATAGTGATTTCATGAGTTCAGTAACTGGTAGTGGGCTCTGTTTGAGAGAGAGGCCTCTGTATTACAAACTGACTGTGCATTTAAAGCGCAACCTTGCATCAATGTCAGCATGGTTGGTGCTATGGTGGCTGTCAGCCAGCTCCGGGGGGTTATAAATGGCATCTCTGGTGCATGCCCAGTGGGAGGGCTGCAATGGGATTTCTGGTGCATGCCCAGTGATGAGGTTACAATTACAATGGAATCTGTGGCGCATGCCCAGTAGAGCCAAGCCATACGCCATGTATCGCTATGCCGTGGCGTATGGAAGATCATCACTGTGCATGACCAGTTGTCTCTTACTATGCAGTTGAATTTTCACACTAGCGCCACTCTGAGCTTTCCCAGACTTGTACATAATAGTCATTTCATGACTTCAGAAACTGCTAGTTAGCTCTGCTTGAGAGAGGGGTCTCTGTATTACAAACTGACTGTGCATTTAAAGTGCAAACTGCGCCAATTTTGATGCTGTCCCAAACTTGTATACATTAGTGATTTCATTAGTTCAATAACTGGTAGTGGGCTGTGTTTGAGAGAGAGCTCTCTGCATTACAAACTGACTGTGCATTTAAAGTGCAAACTTGCTTCAATGTCAGCATGGCTGGCGCTGTGCTGGCTGTCAGCCAGCTCCAAGGGGTTATAAATGGCATCTCTGGTGCATGCCCAGTGGGAGGGTTGCAATGGGATTTCTGGTGCATGTCCAGTGGAGGGGTTACAATTCAGTCTGTGGCGCATGCCCAGTGGAGGCAAGCTATACGCCATGTAGCGCTATGCCATGACATACGGAAGATCATTGCACTGCGCATGCCCAGTTGTCTGTATTACTACTGTATGCAATTGAATTTTCACACTTGCACCACTCTCTGTGCTGTCCCAGACTCATACACTGATGTATAGTCATTTTATGACTTCAGAAACTGCTAGTGAGCTCTGTTTGAGAGAGGGGTCTCTGTATTACAAACTGACTGTGAATTTAAAGTGCAAACTTGCATCAATATCGATGCTGTCCCAGACTTGGACACTATAGTGATTTCATGAGTTCAGTAACTGGTAGTGAGCTCTGTTTGAGAGAGAGGTCTCTGTATTACAAACTGACTGTGCATTTAAAGCACAAACTTGTGTCATTGTCAGCACAGTTGGTGCTGTGGTGGTTGTCAGCCAGCTCTGAGGGGTTACAAATGGGATATCTGGCGCATGCCCATTGGAGGGGTTGCAATGAGATTTCTGGCACATGCCCAGTGGAGCCGCTCCGTAGCTGTGGCATAAGGAGGCTCTTATATTCTGTAGTAGTAATGCGCATTCCCAGTTTGTCAGGAGTCACACACAATGGAGCCACTCCATACACCAGTCAAGCTACAAGGAGGCTCACTACACGTACAGTACTATAATTCACAGCCGTCACATCACATACATGACAGATGCAATTCTTTCTAAGACAGGCTTGTTGTCAAGGGGTTAGGTGAACTGCCTTGCTTACACTTCCTGTCCACCTGTTCGAGACCTTGATAATTTTTTATTTTAATTTTCACTACAGTAGTTCAGTATTGTTATCCAACCCTTACTAAACTCAATACATTATACTGTATATGTTGTCAAAGCCGGATGGTTGACTGAGACCTAAATTGTAAAATTAGAATCTGCACGATGCCATTTTAGGTTGCCTCTAACTACGCCATCTTGCGTTGTCAGCATGAAACCATGGTGTGTGATGCTAATATGCTATTATTAGCATAGTGCGATCGCATTACCACTGCATAATATTCAAAATCCTATCATACCCCATACACACGGATACACATAAATATATATATTTAAAGATAGACATTTGTCTGTGACAAATAATCAAGAATACACAAAGTTACTGTGAGTGTTTACTTCAAATATATACACAGTATGTCTGTGGCAATTGAAATGTAACCCAGACACTGATATGCACAATTGAAGTGTCCTGAATGTGGATTTATAAACAATTGCCAGACATGTAGCTATTGTTAACAAATGTAGGCCTTGTATCCAATGCTGATGTAGTTAAGTAGAACTAAAAGTTGTATTAGGAGAGCCTCTTGTTAAAAGTATCAGATTGTTTGCCAAAGCTTGCTCCATCTATGAACAGGACAAAACCCCATTGTATGTCATTCTTTTCGTTCAGACAGAAGTAAAATAAATAATAACCAGTTTGAGGATATATATGTGAATGTATATATATATATATATATACACTTAAATGATCACATGGGTATCCACAATGCATGCACACATATATATATACAGTTGCAATTATAAATAGAAATACACAGCACACTTTTTGCGCTGCATGAAGACACACAACACATACTAACATATAATCATTAATATACACGCACTCATAAAAGGTTCCTCCACATTATGGTTTATATTAAAGTTATTAATTATGATGTAAAATGCATGTATTTAATATTAATGGTATACAACATGATAGACATGGCATGTTTTGAGCTAAACTGACACACTGTTTATTTCCAGAGGGAGTCGCATCTTGCGTTCGAGGGTTATGGAATATAGGAAATTATTGGTTAGAATGTATACACTGTAATATAGGGCCTGATTCAGAGCCGTTCGCTATTTGTGGTCGTTCGTTCAAAAACAAGGGGTGGCTATTCAAATGATCCGTTCGCAAATTGCAGTCTGTCCCCACCTCTAAGTCTGAATGAGCGAGCAAAACATACGCTCGTTTTTTTGATAAAAACGCCCCCTGGCCGCACGCACCATACGTCATGTCCGCTATTTATTAGATTAATCGAGTACATCGTGCAGCGTATGAACTGCTCGCTATTCTTGTGGTTGGTGTTTTACACCGCTATTTTGCGAGCAGTTCTGAGTTAAAAAAAACCAAGTGACGTGGTCAATGACGCTGCTGTATTAATTATGCACTCCCTTAAAATGCCCGTTTTGACCTTTAAGCACGCCTGCGTTCGGATCTCCACTCCCCGTTTTCAAGCACCTTCCCCTGTTACCACCCACATACGCCTCATTCTGGCACTCAAAACAGCAGGCCCTCGCTCTATTGCGTACCAACGATTTTCGGCAGCACTGACTGGTTCGCGCATGCGTACTAAAAACCGTACACATGCGCAGATGTGCGAACATCGCTCGAAACGAGCGTACTGCCGCTAGCGAGTGGCTCTGAATGAGGGCCATAGTGTCTTTATCTAATTTAAATCAATTAAAGAACGACAATGTACACTGGAGAATTGGGACATACCCCTAGTGAACTGCCCTATGAACTACAGCGTACTACAGAGACCAAGAGCAAGAGCCAATGGAATTATGTTTGTCTGTCTACATTGTTATCATGATCTGTTAGGGTATAAAGCCTGTGTCCCGGTCCCAGTTAGTAGCCATTCTCTTGGATGACCACAGACCTCTGGATTAATGACTGTATCTGGGACCGGTTTGCTTGCGTAATGTATCGACTGTACCTTATTCTGTATAATCCTTTGCGCTAATTGTATTTAGATCACAGCGTGTAACTAAATGCTTTTCATGTGAATAATAACTTTTGTGCTTTAGAACCACACTCAAAATCTGGAAAGCGATTATTTCATATGTGTACGCTACAATAAACAGTGACATTTAGGTATATAGATCATTAGGAATTCACAGATGCGGGCTCATAGAGTGAGTTCACGCTGCCAATTTACATGGTAACACACGGTTATCGATCCCTCAGCAAAGGGTGGAGGCGCCATATGCAGGAAAGAATGCATTGCCTTTGAAAACATGCTACCACTTTATGCTGAGAGACCGCTATCCATTATTGTGTGAGTTCAAGGAGCTCTGATAAGAATCCAGGGACAAGGAAGGAAAAAGTTTGTTTTCCTTCGTTGATAAAGTTGTTACAAGGGGCAGTTGCACAATAGCGTATGCATATTTCCTGTATTGCTGCCACATGTTCAAATGGTCATTGTATGAATAGCATGATTGCTCTGTATTGTACTGCCATATTAAGGGAAAAGGTTCTATTTTCTGTGCAGAAAAGGTGTGTGTAAATTAGGGATGTGCAGGCTCGGTTTTACTCGGATTTACTCGGTTCTTATCGCCACTTTACCGCAAATTCGGATTTATTATATTGGCTATCCAAAACACATGAAAGGCGATAGCCAATAAAATGCCGTTTAAAGATCCGAGTAAATCCGAGTAAAACCGAACCCGCTCACCCCTAATGTAAATTGAAATGTGTGAGTGTGAAGGCTACTACTGTCTGTTAAGCCTAAATAGTGAAGGTTACTGTCTGTTAAACCTCAGTGAAAACTCGGTAGGTGCCTGACGAGGCAGTACAAACTACTGGGCCAGTGTACAAAAGCAGGTACATTGTGGTTATCGAGAAACTAAGGGGTTTCTTGGTCCGGCACCCATTGATCGCAAAGTCCATTGATCAGTTAGGTTCTTTGGGCAATGCAATCGAACCGCATGGTAATATAAATCGTGATTGTGAAGTGGGTTGTGGGAGTGAAACTGCTGGCAAGGTTAGGAGTTATTGGCACTTCTAGATGCTACCAGCGGTAGTAAACTCAAAGTAGGAAGCAAGCAACGGAAGCTTGAGTAAATATCATCGCAAGTAGAGTAATTTGCAATAGGTGGCTATTCTGCTCCTCATTATACAAGCCGACTAATGCCAGGCTGGTCAGCTTTGTATAACGGGAGGGAGTGCGTGAACGTAGCTCACTGAAAATTGCTCACCAATCGAAATTCTCTAGAAATTGCTAAGCATTTACTCAGATAGGTGCAAGGCAGTCTCTAGTAATGGTCGATGATGTGCTGCAGGTGGAAGGGCCGCTTGGATCGGCCAGGTAAGTTATGTTTAAAAAGTATGCTGCATACGCTACGGCATATTGTAACATATGGGTCAAGATGACCAAGAAATGTAGAAAGCCTTTTTCCAAGATTGGTAGCTTTGATTTGGAGGTTCTGAATAATGTTAGAGACAGTACATGTTTAGTAAAGTCTCTAAACAAAAGGGTAAAGTTTAATGACTGTTTAAAGTTGTGGCAGCATGAGGGAAACATGTGGCTTATCAGTGTGCACGTGACACTAACTAGCATCATGCCCACGACGCAAGGCATGAATAGCATGTGTGCGCTGCAAAAGAGTGTGCACACACAGCAAGGTACCATTGCGGAAGGTATTATTAGTAGCGCATGCACACCACCTCCACCCTATGCAGATGGGATTCAAGCTTCAGTCGATCTCAAAAATCATAAAAATTTAACAAGTAACTTGTACCCTCTCCTAAGCAGCTATAAGGAACATGTTTTTGATGCAGATGATGAGCCTGTTGTAATGTCAGCTCTCTGCCATGTTGTCCAAATGTTAGATGTACCATCACAGAAAGCACAGGTAGCTGCCCTGCTAGTACCAAAAATGCAGGTAGCCCCTCCAGTGCAGGAAGTATTAACACTCACTTTAACAGTAGCGGAGATTACTAATACCATATGTAGTAGCAATAGGCTGAACCCTCAACAGGTAGTAAGGTCAAAGGTAGCAGTGTGGCAGGCATCCATCCCATCTGGACAATAACTGTTCCCAATGGGAATCCGGATGCACATGGTGTAGTGGCCACAAAAGATGTAGCAATTCATTGTCCATTGACAAGAGCAGAACTACATTCCATAATGACAGATTTCCCTGACCCTAGAAAAGAACTAGCAAAGTGCCAGAGATTTGTAAAGGTATTGGGTAATGCTCATGAGCCAACCAATAAAGATTGGCGAATGGTATTACAGGCATGTCTTCCACACAATACCAATGTGAAAAAGTTTATCATGGCCTGTGTATTGGATGGAGATAGTCCCATAACTGATGAAGGTAATCAGGACAATATAACCCATATTGTCACCCAATTGGCTGTATTTTTCCCATTAATTGTTAACTGGAGTAAAATCTTCATGATTAAGCAGAAAGAGCGAGTCTGCAGCAGATTATTTTACCAGAGTGCTGCAGACTATTACCCAATACACAGGCATAGAGGATATAAAAGACAACACCCATCACAGGCAAATGACAATCACAGTGCTTATGGATGGTCTTAAGGACACTCTAAAGGACAGGGTTCAGACCTCACTTCCTGGTTGGAGGGGAGGTACGGTAGACACACTCAGGGAATCTGCAATTGAACATGATAAAAACATCTTTAGGAAGAAAGAAATGCAGAGCGAGAAACTAATAGCTGTTAGTATTCAAGCTCTGGAAGGAATGCAAATTACACTGCAGCACTCTTATCACACACAGCCACAATACACTCATCCCATATAACCTCCAAACCCTTATCCCTACACACAACCATAATATTTCCTCATTCCCCAACCCACACAACAACAATCTTTCATAACACGTCAATCACGAAGGTGTTATAGATGTAACAAGGAGGGCCACATAAGTAAGTTCTGTAAAGCCAAAAAGTGGGAAACGCCAAACCAGGGAACACCCAGATACCCACAGAAGGGGCAGCCACAGCAGTCAGGTAAATTCCAGCCATCATCTGCTCACGTTAAAGCAGTGAATGCTTTGCTGGAAGAAGATAGTCAGCTCTAGGGGTCAGGTCACACCTGTAGTCTACAGCCTGTCTGTTTAATTGGTGTACTAGGGTAGAACCTGTAATGACGGTTGATGTAGCTGGTACTAAACATTATTTTCATGTAGACACAGGGACAACCAGATCAGTGATAAAATCTCCATCTAATTTACAGGTGACCAGCAAAACAGTACCAGCAATGGGTGTAACGGGTAAAGTGCATCAATATCCTTTAACCAAATCCACAGAGGTTACTATCGGTCCATTGCATACCAGGCATTACTTTCTCCTGGCAGCAGCAACCCCTACTTAACTGCTGGGAAGGGATTTGTTATATTAAATGGGATGTGTCATTTATTGTACCCCAGATGGTATCTTTTTCGATATCCCAGAGAGAGTTGTGCACGAGGTAAGGGATATATTGGACACTCCCCAATACTACTCTACTGTTCCAGATAAGAATCCATCCCAGGTAGAGCAGATGTTATCTCAAATACCAGGTTCACTTTGGACCAAAGATGAACAGGACACTGGATTGATGGCAAATGTAGCTCCCGTAATGGTAAACCTAAAAAGTGGTAGGCAAGCTCCTCAATATCCATTAAAACAGAAGGTAGAGATAGGGGTTTATCCAATAATTGAGCGATTATTACAAAAGGGAAATTTAGTCCATACAGCAAGTGTAGCCAACAGTCCCATCTTTTCTGTGAAGAAGAGTGGTGGGAGGGGTTATAAGCTGGTACAGGATCTTAGAGGGGTTAATAATATAGTAGAGAGCCAATTCCCCGTACTGCCAAATCCAGCTGTCATTCTAATGCAGATCCCACCAAATGCAACCCATTTTACTGTCATTGACCTCTGTTCTGCCTTCTTCTCTGTCCCTCTTCATCCTGACTGTTAGTACCTATTTGCAGTTACATACAGGGGGGCTTCAATACACATGGACACGATTGCCCCAGGGCTTCATAGACAGCCCCAGTATCTTCTTCCAGGTCTTACACGACTGTTTACAATCTTTTCAACCTGCCAATGGATCTGTACTAATACAATATGTGGATGATTTATTGTTGTGTTCTGATTCATTTATGTCATATTTAAATGATACTAAACTTTTAATGCTTCATCTCTTGCAAAAAGGACACAAGGTTGCTAAGGACAAACTACAGCCATGCCAGTCCAGGGTTAAATACTTAGGACACTGTCTAACTCAGGGGTTACAACATCTGATTACTGATCAAATCCAGGCCATACAGACCACAACACTGCCATGTAACCAACAGCAAATCCGTACCTTCTTGGGAATGTGTGGATACTGCAGAATGTGGATCCCAGGTTTTTCTATTTTGGCCTTGCCATTACAGGACTTAGTCTCTTCCTCAAAGCCCTATCGTGTCATACACACAGAGGAAACAGAGCAGGCTTTCGTTAATCTTAAGGATAGCCTGACAAGAGCACCTGCTTTGGGAATACCTGATTATGAAAAATCTTTTGATTTGTATTGTATGGAAGCTGATGGTTGCGCAGCAGGTGTCCTCACACAAAAACATGGTGATGCCAGTAGGCCCATAGCATACTACAGTGCACAATTGGACACTGTGGCAAGATCACTCACAACGTGTTTAAGAAGTGTAGCAGCAACTGCATATTAGTCAGTAAGAGTGAGGATGTAGTATTAGGCCATAATATGATTGTTTATACACCCCATGCTGTATCTGCTTTGCTGAATTTTGCCCAAACCAGACATGTTTCCTCAGCTAGGTTCACAAAATGGGAACTAGCTCTAATAGCACCTGCAAACATCACCATTAAATGGTGCAGTACGTTAAACCCAGCAACGTATTTACCATATGTGCCTCAGGATGCACAAAGGGTGGAGAGAGGTGAGTCACTGGCGAAAGGTGAGTTTTGCAGATATACTGATGCACATGATTGTATGGAATATTTAAATCAGACCTTTACTGAAAGACCTGACATACGTGATATACCTTTAGAAAATGTAGATGTGACATTTTACACAGATGGGAGTTGTTATAGACAAACTGACACTGGACAGTTATGTACAGGTTATGCTTTGTAAATGATGAACACATCATAGAAGCCGAACCCCTTGGTCCACCTCACTCGGCCAAAGTGGCGGAGCTGGTGGCACTAAGGAGAGCATGTGAATTAGCAAAAGGCAAATCTGCTAATATCTACACTGACATGATTTTAGTGCTCTATGGCATCTGTGAAATTTTATGACAGCAGCAGGCATACCAGTAGCACACTCATACCACATAAAAGGACTATTGACAGCGATCCAAAAACCAAAAGCAGTAGCCATCATTAAGTGTAAAGCCCATACATGTGAAGATGATCCGGTGTCACTGGGCAATAACAGGGCAGACGAAGCTGCCAAATGGGCAGCAGGTTTAAGAGTAAACATGCCAATTAATCAAATGATGATGATTTTCTAAACGATTGATATGCAGAAATTGATTGAGATGCAAAATTTGTGTTCCATTCAAGAAAAGGCAGTCAGGGGATCTAAGGGATGTGCGCAAGAGTCCTCTGGACTCTGGAGAGATGGACAAGGTAAGCCGGTGGCACCCAAGGCATACTACCCAAGCTTGGCTGAGGCAGCACATGGTCTGACTCACCTAAGAAAGCAAGGTATGTGCAAGTTGGTCAGGGCATATTGGTTTGCACCAGGTTTCTCTTCCCAAGCTGAAAAGAGGGCCTGTTTGACATGCTTGAGGAAGAACATTGGAAAAACAATACCAACCAAGTCATCCCACGTTCCTCTGACAGACAGATCTTTTCAGGTAATACAAATTGATTTCATCCAATTACCACCCTGAAAGAATCTCAAGTATGTATTAGTTTGTACAGATGTATTTTCTAACTGGGTAGAAGCATACCCAGCTACCACTAATACTGCTGCATTCACTGCTAAAAAGATTGTACAGGAGTTTGTATGCAGATACGGTATCCCTAGAATTATTGAAAGTGATAGGGGTACTCATTTCACAGGTGATGTCTTCCAGAACATGTGTAAGTTGATGGGTATTAATAGTAGATTTCACAACCCTTACCGACCGCAAGCCAGTGCCAAGGTGGAGAGGATGAATGGTACTATTAAAAATAAATTAAGTAAGATCATGGCAGAAACTGGACTGGGGTGGCCAGAAGCATTACCGCTAGTCCTTCATAGTATCAGGACAAAGCCTAGACCCCCCCTCAATCTGTCCCCCTTTGAAGTACTGTTTGGTAGACAACCTCATTTGATTATAAGTCCACAGAAAGATTTGAAAAGTAACAACAAGGTAACTGTAAAGTACCTTATAACAATGAGTGAACAGTTGAAGCAGTAACAGCAGAAACTGATATTGTTGTCACATGATATGCCAGAAACAAACTGTCATGATGTTGAACCTGGAGAATTTGTTATGATCAAAAATTTCTTGCATTCAGGTTGATTGACAGATCGGTGGGAAGGTCCGTATCAAGTTTTGCTGATGAGTACAACTTCCTTGAAAGTGGCAGAGAGAGATACCTGGGTCCATTCCACTCACTGTAAGAAGGTCAACCAACTGGTGGAGAGACAAGGCAGAGTCGAGGCAGATAGCGTAGACGTGTCAATTGCGAGTCTGTTCCAGGAGGGTTAAAAGTTGCAGTGAGATACCTGAGCTAGAGAAATTTGTAGATCATTGTTGTCAGTATTGGAGTGGCCTGCTGTGGTTATCTTTGTGTATTCTTCCAGAGCTTTCATCATCCTGGGTTGCTTGGGGATTTCTGGTTTCCGTGACGGAGGACAGATAACATAGAGGGGAGCTAATGTTGATATCGATGGAGTGCAGTTGGGAGAAGGAGCTCTAAACCAATCGGGATAGTATCTGACCAAACCCAGTACAGTAATTGCTAAGAGATCTGTTATGCATGAAACTCGGAGACAGTGTGAAGGTCTATCATCTGAGGAAAATTGTATTTGTGAGTTTTGTGGGTATCTAGTCGATGAGAGATGCATCCAGCGGTGCCAGCCTAAGTATAACCCGTATTGGGGTGGGTATCCTTTAGAGGATCATCATAACATGGTGGGCAAAGTCTTAAATCAAACTGACTGTTGGGTGTGCTCTCACGTGCCTCAGGTACAGCATAATGTATGGCTAGTGCCATCTCCATTAAATGCCTCTGATGTTTTAAAATTGCAAAAAGGGGATGCACTGGATGGAAAATTTCTTATGTCCAAACCACATCATTTTAAACTCTACCAGTACCAAGTGGATAGATCACTTTTATGTTTGAACATCACCAACTTCAATAACCAGACGATGACCTTCTCAGTAAGAGCTGATAATGAGCCTATAGATTTTGAACTGTTACGCACAATTAGGTTAAATTGGAGACACTCCTGGTATTGGTATACACACAGTGATACTAAAGAAATGGTTGGCAGGGTACCAGAAGGGTACTGTGCCAAGGTTATACAATCAGAAACATGTATTGATCAGATGAGAGAACCGGAAATAGGATCACTTGCTAGGGAAGTGTGTTTAACGATTATGATGTTTTCTATCCCGTATGTGCACCCCGATGATGTATATTTTATATGTAGAAGGAAAGTGTATAAGTAGCTTTCTCCGAGTTCCGAAGATTTATGTTATTTGGGAAACATTCTTCCAGAGGTTATGACCCTTACACATGGTGAAATGCTTGGTATCCATAAAAACACACCATCTCTATATATTCATATGCATTACGAACACTAGTGACCCCAGGGAGGTGATAGACCGGAAGATAGATGAAATTCTGCAGCTGAAATGGGAATTTCAGAAGAACCATAATGCTTCACTGGTTGAGTGGGTCCAGGAACTGGTTGCTACTGTGGGTAAACTCCTGATCCTTATACTAATTGTCATCTTAATAATTGGCTTATGTCTCAGGTGTGTTCATAATGTATTGAAGTGTGGAAAATGTACAAGGGTGAACAGAGAAACCGAGATGATGGCGATGAGCAATGATATTATGGATACCAAGGTCAAGGAAGAACTGTATTACAATCCTGAATTAGAGTGTACCATCAGATGTATAGATTTAGCCATGCATAAAATGTATTATGAAATGTTATTTTAAACATCTTAAATAATGTTAGTCCCTATCCCCTTCAAGACTTCCTTTATAGGTTAGATGCATCCCCACATCTTTCTAATGATCTCCCAAGATCCGCGGTGTGCGTATAAGGGTAGTTTTATGTCCCTCCCAGGGACACATTATTGATGGTTTAATGACCACATTGTGCCATCCCATAATATAACATTAAATAATATTCCATAGTGTAAGACTAAAAAAGTAAGACCAGAGTGTGATAGCGTATTGTTTGCTATCAAAGGGTGGACTGTCAAAGCCGGATGGTTGGCTGAGATCTAATTTGTAAAATTAGAATCTGCACACCATTTTAGGTTACCTCTGATGACGCCATCTTGTGTCGTCAGCATGAAACCATAGTGTGTGATGCTAATATGCTATTATTAGCATCATGCGAAGGCATTACCACTGCATACTGTTTAAAATCCTATCATACCCCATACACATGTATACACAATAATATATATATTTAAAGACTTCATATATTCAGTGATGACAGACTTGTCTTGTAGACATGTCTGTGACAAGTAATCAAGAATACATAAAGATACTGTTAGTGTTTACTTCAAATATATACACAGTATGTATGTGGCAATTGAAATGTAACCCAGACACTGATATGCACAATTGAAGTGTCCTGAATGTGGATTTATAAACAATTGCCAGACGTGTAGCTATTGTTAACAAATGTAGGCCTTGTATCCAATGCTGATGTAGTTAAGTAGAACTAAAAGTTGTATTAGGCGAGCCTTTTGTTAAAATTATCAGATTGTTTGCCAAAGCTCGCTCCATCTATGAACAGGACAAAACCCCATTGTCTGTCATTCTTTTAGTTCAGACAGAAGTAAAATAAATAATAACCAGCTTGAGGATATATATGTATAGATACAGTATATATATGTGAATGTATTTCTATATATATATATATATATATTTATATTTATATATGCATGTATATATATATATATATATACACTTAAACGATCACATGGGTATCCACAATGCATGCACACATATATATATACAGTTGCAATTATAAATAGAAACACACAACTTTTATGTTGCATGAAGACACACAATGCATAGTTACAAATAATCATAAATATACATGCACTCAAATGGTTCCTGCACTTTATGGTTTATATTAAAGTTATTAATTATGATGTAAAATGCATGTATTTAATATTAATGGTATACAACATGATAGACATGGCATGTTTGGTACTAAACTGACACACTATTTATTTCCAGATATCTCAACTTATCAGCGAGGGAGGCGCATCATGCATTCGATGGTTATGGAATATAGGAAATTATTGGTTAGAATGTATACACTGTAATGTAGTGTCTCTACTAATTTAAATCAATTAAAGAACTACAATGCAATCTGGAGAATTGGGACATACCCCTAGTGAACTGTCCTATGAAATGAACTACAGCATACTACAGAGACCAAAAGCAAGAACCAATGGAATTATGTTTGTCTGTCTACATTGTTGTTATCATGATCTATTAGGGTATAAATCCTGTGTCTTGGTCCCAGTTAGTAGCCATTCTCTTTGATGACCACAGACCTCTGAATTGATGACTGTAACTGGGACCGGTGCGCTTGCGTAATGTATTGACTGTACCTTATTTCTGTATAATCCTTTGCGCTAATTGTATTTAGATCACAGCGTGTAACTAAATGCTTTTAATGTGAATAATAACTCTTGTGCTTTGGAACCACACTCAAAGTCTGGAAAGTGATTATTTAATATGCGTACGCTACGCTAAACAGCGACATTTAGGTATATAGATCATTAGGAATTCACAATGTAGATGTGCCCAGCTACTGTAGTTTGTTGCTCTATATGCCATGTAGTACATTGCTAGTTGTATGCTATGCTGTGGCATATTGAGTCTCTTAGCACTGCGCATGCCCATGTCTTACTGTACACACTACTGACTGTGCACACTTGCAGTAATGTTGGCACTGTCCCGGACTTAGACATTGTAGTGATTACATGACTTTAGTAACTACTGTAGTATAGGGTTTAGGCATGTGGGCTAGGGGGCTAATGCCTAGCCTCACTGCCTCTACCATCTTCTTGTCCCATGGGTTTGAGACCTTTAAAATATATATATATAAATATTTTTTTAAATCTTCACTAATACATTATCCACAAATTCTGGCATTTCTATGCTACTTCATGCCACTGTGCGCTCAAGAAAGGGGTGTATGGTGCTCCAATAGAGTACCCATGTACAGCACAAAGCTAGTCGCGCTACAGTATGGCATTTCAAGTCTATTTCTACTGCGCATGCCCAGTGTGTTGGGATTCACAGACTGTATCCCAGACTACTGTATAGTGATTTCATGACTTTAGAAATTAGTAGTGTATTAGGCTGTTTAAAAGTGGGGTCTCTATATTACAAACTGATTGTGCATTTAGAGCGCAAAATTGCGTCAGAGTTGGCGCTGTCCCAGTCTTGGACACTATAGTGATTTCTCATGGCCAGCAACTGGTAGTGGGCTCTGTTTGAGAGATAGGTCTCTGTATTACAAACTGACTGCATTTAAAGCACAAACTTGCATCAATGTCAGCACAGTTGGTGCTGTGGTGGCTGTCAGCCTGCTCTGAAGGGTTACAAATGTGATCTTTGGCACATGCCCAGTGGAGGAGTTGCAATGGGATTTCTGGCACATGCCCAGTGGAGCCAAGCCATACACCATGTAGTGCTATTCCATGGCATATGGAAGATCATAGCGGGTCATGATTCACACACAGTGAAAGTGGGATCTCTGTATTACACACTGACTGTGTAATAATAATAATAATAATAATAATAATAATAATAATAATAATAAAAAATGTGTACCTTCCAGGTTTTGAACCCGGGAAACATGTCGTACAGACGCCTGCATGTATTGGTTTGATTTCTAACCACTACACTACAGATGTCTGCAATACCAAGGTTGCACCTGTCTTGAGTGTGTCGTACATCATCTTAGATGTCAAGATGGCCAATCTTGTTTTATTAGTTGCAATGCTGCAATGTGTTAATATACAGTACAGACACATTCATAGTGGCACACTAGTTGTCCTAGCAGATGGGGGATGGTGTCTTTGGCAATGGCTGACTGCTTACAGTAAATGACTAAGAGAGCATCCTTTATTATGGTAATGAAAGTCTCTTGTTTGCTTTGGGGTAAGGGACCTGTGTGACTCCCAACCCACTGGGCATGCACCAGAAATCCCATTGCAACCCTCCCACTGGGCATGCACCAGAGATGCCATTTCTAACCCCTTGGAGCTGGCTGCCGGCCACCACAGTGCCAACTGTGCTAACATTGACGCAATTTTACGCTTTAAAAGCACAGTCAGTTTGTAATACAGAGACCTCTCTCTCAAACAGAGCCCACTACCAGTTACTGAAGTCATTAAATCACTATTGTGTTCAAGTCTGGGACAGCATCGACATTGATGCAAGTTTGCACTTTAAACGCACAGTCAATTTGTAATACAGAGACTCTCTCAAACAGAGCTCACTAGCAGTTTCTGAAGTCATAAAATGACTATACAGTAGTGTCCGAGTCTGGGACAGCACAGACAGTGGCGCAAGTGTGAAAATTCAACCGCATATAGTAGTAATACAGACAACTGGGCATTCGCAATGCAATGATCTTCCATACACCATTGCATAATGCTACATGGCATATGGCTTGGCTCCACTGGGCATGCGCCACACATTGTAACCCCAACACTGGGCATGCACCAGAAATCCCATTGTAACCCCTCGTAGCTGTCCACCACCACAGCGCTGACATTGATGCAAGTTTGCACTTTTTAAACGCACAATCAGTTTGTAATGCCTTACTTTTAAACTGCCTTTTAAACAACAACACTACTACAGTAGTTTCACTATAGTGTTCAGAGCCAACAGTGTCCAAAAAAAATAATTATTTTTCAGGGCTCGAACCCAGTACCAGCAATGTTGCAAAGCGATCACCTAACCACTAGCCCACAAGCCAGCTATATTAAGAACCTCACATAGCGGTCTCATCCTTGTGCACTCCACCCACCCGCTGCTGATTTTAATAATAAAAAAAATTGTCTTCCTTTCCAAATATTGTACACAGACCCCACCATTAGAGAATAATTCATCCCATCTCAGTGAAAGCTGTATATGCATCTCATTAATCTACAGTATTGGTTTTACCAGTGGTTCTCAAACTCGGTCCTCAGGACCCCACACAGTTCATGTTTTGCAGGTCCCCTAGCAGCTGCACAAGTGTATTCATTACTCGCTGACACATTTTAAAAGGTCCACAGGTGGAGCTAATTATTTAACCTGATTCAGTGTGGAGACCTGGAAAACATGCAGTGTTTGGGGTCCTGAGGACCGAGCTTGAGAACCTGTGGGTTATACCATGATAACAACTTCGGCAACTTCAATACTGTACAGTTATGTACATTATGTGTACTGATTTGCATCCCATTCTAAGAGCTTACTGTATGTATGTGATATTAAAGATATTGGTTGTGCGAACATGCAAATACTGTACAGTGCGTGAATGTGATATCCATCCAATTTAACAGTATGGTATTCAGTACAAATTACAACAGTGGAGCTCTAGCCACCCAGTGGTTAAGTGCTACATTACATGCCATAGCGTATCCTTAGTTGAAGAATACCACAGTACGCCACAAGTCCAGCCATCACATAATGTTCCATGGTGCGACTCAGAGCCCTGAGTGGCACGCCTTGAACAACAAACTAGCTGGGCACATCTGTATTTGGGATCATGAATTAGCTGAGTAACTCACTTACAGGGCAATGTGCTCTTAGTAAAAATGGCACCTTTTGGATATGATTATATGTAGATTTTTGTACATACTAGCTTGATCAAAATGTATTATGATATCCTTCTATATGTATTGCACCCATTAATTGTTAAACTGGCTGTTGAACAGTGTTTGAAAATCATGTTTACACACTTTCCAGGTACTTCCATTTTTTTGGCCAGTCACTTCCGATGCCATGAATGTGCTCTAGTGGGAAGAGCACACTTAGGGGGAAACCCGATGGTGAATACAGGTACATGAGGGCATCACTTCCTTGAGAGTGCTCTATTGGGAAGAGCACTTGTAAGGGGGAGCCCCTGGGTGTACATGGTTACATGAGGGCATCTTTGTTGAGTGCACCTTGTGAGTGCAGGTGACTTCCGGTTTCCAGGATTGCCGCAACACGTCTGTTCTTCAATATATCTTCTATATATGTATTCATCTTTCTTTTTTATATATACTCACTGGCAGGGACAGATTGGCCGTTATCTTCATTGGGATAAAATCCCGGTGGGCCGATTGGTCTGTGGGGCCGCTTGTGATCTGTGCCTCCCCCAAATCACGTCACAGACTGTCCCTGTGTTTTCATGGCAGGCAGCCCGTAGGCTGCCTGTCACAGCTAGTAAAGTGCCCAGGATTTCCTTTTAAGTCCCCACCCAGGGAAGGTGCTGCTGTTCATTATACGCCAGACAACAAGCACCACGTGTCTGTGGCCGGCGGTGGTAAGTAAGTCACGGAGGAGGAGGGGGGGCCATCATGTCGGGCAACCCCAATTGTCTCCTCCACTTGTGCCTGTGTCAGTAAGTGTCTTTATCTGTGTCAGAAAGTGGAATCTGTCAGTAAGGGCACTGTGTGTGTATGCAGCTATGGGGGCCCTCTGTGTGTGAGTGGCTATGAGGGCAGTGTGTCAATGCAGCTATGGGGAACCTGTGTGTGTGCGGCTATAAGGGCAGTGTGTGTATGCAGCTATGGAGGCCCTGTGTGTGTATGCGGCTATGGGGGCCCTGTGTGTGTGTGTGGCTATGAGGGCAGTGTGTGTGTGTGTGTGGCTATGAGGACAGTGTGTGTATGCGGCTATGAGGTCAGTGTGTGTGTGTGGCTATGGGGCCATGTATGTGTGCGGCTATGAGGGCCCTGTGTGTGTGTGTGTGGCTATGAGGGTCCAGTGTGTGTGGCTATGAGGGGAGTGTGTGTAGCTATGAGGGCAGTGTGTGTGTGTGGCTATGATGGCAGTGTGTGTGTGTGGCTATGAGGGGAGTGTGTGTGTGTGGCTATGAGGGCAGTGTGTGTGTGCGGCTATGAGGTCAGTGTGTGTGTGTGGCTATGAGGTCAGTGTGTGTGTGTGGCTATGGGGCCATGTTTGTGTGCAGTTATAAGGGCAGTGTGTGTATCTGTGGCTATGGGGGCCCTGTGTGTGTGCGGCCATGAGGGCAGTGTGTATATCTGTGGCTATGGGGGCCCTGTGTGTGTGTGGCTATGAGGGCAGTGTGTGTATCTGTGGCTATAGGGGTCCTGTGTGTGTGGATATGACGGCAGTGTGTGTATCTGTGGTTATGGGGGCCCTGTGTGTGTGTAGCTATGAGGGCCCTGTGTGTGTGGCTATGAGGGCAGTGTATGTGTGGATATGTGGGCACTGTGTGTATGTGGCTATGAGGGCCCTGTGTGTGTGCAGCTATGGGGGTCCTGAGTGTATGCATCTATAATGGCAGTGTGTGTATGGCTATGGGCGCTCTGTGTGTGTGCGGCAATGGGGGTCCTGTGTGTATGCGACTATGAGGGCAGTGTTTGTGTGTGGCTATGAGGGCAGTGTGTGTGTGTGGCTATGAGGGCAGTGTGTGTGTGCAGCTATGAGGGCAGTGTGTGTGTGCATCTATAATGGCAGTGTGTGTGTGGCTATTGGGGTACTGTGTGTGTGTGGCTATGGGAGTCCTGTGTGTATGTGGCTATGAGGGCAGTGTGTGTACATCTATAGGTGTTCTGTGTGTATGCATCTATAATGGCAGTGTGTATGCGGCTATGGGGGTCCTGTGTGTGTGCAACTATAATGGCAGTGTGTGTGGGAGGCTATAGTGACAGTGTCAGTGACAGTGTGTGTGTGGCTATGGGGGTCCTGTTTGTATGGCAGTGTGTGTGCAGCTATGGGGGTCCTGTGTGTATGTGTCTATGAGGGCAGTGTGTGTGTGTGTGCGCGTCTATGAGGGCAGTGTGTGTGTGTGGCTATGGGTGTCCTGTTTGTGTGCATCTATAATGGCAGTGTGTGTGGGAGGCTATAATGACAGTGTAAGTGACAGTGTGTGTGCAGCTATGGGGATCCTGTGTGTATGCGGCTATGAGGACTATGAGGGCAGTGTGTGTGTATGCAGCTATGAGGGCAGTGTGTGTGTTTGTGTGGCTATGAGGGCAGTGTGTGTGTGTGGCTATGGGTGTCCTTTGTGTGTGCATCTATAATGGCAGTGTGTGTGTGAGGCTATAATGACAGTGTCAGTGACAGTGTGTGTGCGGCTATGGGGGTCCTGTGTGTATGGCAGAGTGTGTGCGGCTATGGGGGCCCTGTGTGTATGCAGTTATGAGGGCAATATGTGTGTGTGGCTATGAGGGCAGTGTGTGTGTGTGTGGCTAAGGGTGTCCTGTGTGTATGCATCTATAATGGCAGTGTGTGTGGAAGGCTCTAATGACAGTGTCAGTGACAGTGTGTGCGGCAATGGGTGTCCTGTGTGTGTGCATCTATAATGGCAGTGGGGGTCCTGTGTGTATGCATCTATGAGGGCAGTGTGTGTGTGGCTATGAGGGCAATGTGTGTGTGCAGCTATGGGTGTCCTGTGTGTGTGCATCTGTAATGGCAGTGCATGTGGGAGGCTATAATGACAGTGTCTGTGTTTAAAATTGCATGCAGTTGAGGGAGTTGGGCCCCAAAGTGATATCTTGCGTAGGGCTCGATGAGGTCTAAATCTGCCTCTGGATGGGGGGCAGGGGGATATTCTGTACTAGTCTGGGGGGGTGGGAGAATGATGATCTGTCTGTCTGAGAGGGGGGAGGGTTATTCTGTACTAAGGGGACAAGTTCTGTCTGAGGGGACAATTTTGGGGATGTAGTTAATGTCCCGACGATCGGGATGCTGGCTGCCGAAATTCTGGCACTGGAATCCTGATCACCAACAGTAGACTGGCACCAGAATCCTGACATGACTGGGGATGCCGATGCTATACTACTCAGCATCCCAATCGTAATGACACCGGGACAAGGTAAGTATCATCCGCGGGGGGGAGGGTTAGGTTTAGGCTCCACGGGAGGACTTAGGGTTAGGCTGCGGGAGAGGGGAAGGTTAGGGTTAGGCTCCAGGCAGGGGGGGTTAGGTTCAGGCACCACCAGGGGGAGGTTAGAGTTAGGCACTAAGGGGGAAGGGTTAGGCACTAAGGGGGAGGGTTAAGTTTAGGCACTTACCAGGAGGGTTAGGGTGTGGGGTAGGGAGATATTCTGTGCTAAGGGAACATGATGTGAGGGAAAGGTGGGCTATTCTGCGCTTGGGCAGGAGGATGCCTCTAGGGAGACGCAGGATAATGGCGCTGGGGAGGCAAAGGATAATGGCGCTGGGAAGATGCAGAATAATGGTGCTTTGGAGGGGCAGGATGATGTGCTGGGGAGATACAGATTGTACCAAATGAGCAAATATATTTTATTAAGATAAAATAGTTTGATATGGGAAACTCCCATTTTGTCTTGCCCCAAAACTTCTGTTACTATGTATTATCTGGTTGAACCTCTGTTGCATGTTGATGACATTGGCTTTATTCCTATGCAAACAGGCAGCTTCCGGACCATGCAAACTCCTGCATGAATAGTGACTACTGACTCAAGACACTGCCTGTCCTGGGAGGATCAATTTCTCCACAGGTTCCCTGCTGCAGACAAATCATACAGGTAAGAAAATGCTCATTCACATGCTCAATGTGCTTAGGACTGGTGGCATGGCTATCAGTTCCTGCAGCCGTGGGTATGCCCCTAGCATGAGAAAATGGGGGGAGTGGCTTGCAGGCATGGCATTTTACATTAGGACACACCCCTTGCAACTAGGCCCCACTCACTTTTTAGGGCGTGCCTTCGGCGCGCACACATAGGGCCTCTTCCAGAGTTTTTTCCAGGGCCACTTTCATTTCCCAAACCGCCCCTGTTCACTGGTTTAATATATATACATAGATTATGTGGATGTAAAAATGTTTTTTTTTTACAATGAGTGCAGAAGAGAAGGTTGATTTGTATACCTGGGTATTAGATACTATAAAGAGTTCTATATAAGCCTGTTCTTGCGTAAATTTTACAGTATGTAAATACACTTAACTCTATTTTTAGCAATATTACTTTAAATGCAACAACACACACAATGTAAAATCATCTCTGAGTTCAACTTTAGCTACACCCACCATTCACCTGTTTCCTCTCACTGTCACATAACATCTTGGAGCACAGAAATATGCATATACATACATATATATACATATACACACATTCAGTCTCGATACTCACCGAGATTTGAGAGGTAGGATGCCCCAGCTGCTGGCCAGACAGCAGGTACAGCCTCTCCTGTCCCCACTTGTTGAGGTAGTGAAGAAACCGACAGGTGCACAGGTAGGTGTTGTAAAGGGTTAAGCAGTGCCTCCACCTGTTTAATCATACCTTTTACCTGCATTTTTGCATAAAGTAATAGATTCCAATTCAGTATACTTAAGAATTTGTCATTTATTAATTAATTAAATAAATAGATCTAGCCCTTAACTGGGAGCACATATCCCCCAGGGTTAATCCAGCAATAACCATGATTGATTAGATTACAGAGTATTTTATATCTTATTACAGTCTTCAGATAATACGCCCCCTGTACACCCACTGACATAATCAGATAGACAAAGTTTGCTCCTATGGTCTCTTCCTGTGCTTGGCAGGTAAAGAGAAAAAGATTCCTTTATGAGATGATCATGGTGTCCTGCATCACTATATTTGGTCACTAAATTTCTCTAGCACAAAATTATACATAAATGGACAAGCTATTATCTCATTCTTGGGAGTTGCCCATAAAGATATCTCATCTAATTTCTCCATTTAAATGTGTACAAAGCAAAAATGGCTGTGCAAAGGCCATATTGAATTTCATGAACCGTGGCCCTGATTCAGAGCCGGATGCTCTGAAAGAGCACTCGCTCTGAATCAGGGCATTTTTTTGGAGCAGCCTCCTGGCTGCTCACATAGCTGTGGGTGACCACCTACAGCTATAGTGAGCGGCCAGGATGCTGGTCGCGATGGTCAAGGCCATCATGACCATCGGGCTTGCGACGAGACCCTTGTGGTAGGGTTTCGTGGCCGCAAGCCCCAGAGCACTTCTGGCTCTAATAGTGACCAGTGATGTCAGTGGAGCTACCCACAAATGGTAGGCGTTCACTTGGGAATGCCTCCATTTGTGAAGCCACCCCCCAGCCATGCCTACCAAACGGGGCGTGCTGTCAATCACCATCGACAGCTCTCCCCCTTTGGTGCGAGACCCGGAGCGATGGAGCACCTGTCGCTAGCCGGGTCTCGCGCATGGACACAATGGAGCCGGCTCTGTCATGCGCATGCCCAAAGGGCAAACATCAACCCAGTTACGAGCGCTCAGCAATCGTGACCAGGTCTGAATCAGGCCCTGTATTCAATTTAAAGCATACAGCAAATGTAAATATGGAATTTTACAGAGGTTATCCATTACCCCTGGGGAAGTCTAGGAGATGAGACATAGGGCCTGATTCAGCTTTGGGAATAGAGGGCCTGATTCAGACCCGCCCGCTATGATGTGAAGACTCGTAGCTGACCGATGCGCGTGCATGCGTGAACCAGTGTGAGAGATCGGGATGTGTTCGCTCGCTGCACATAGACAGCTCAGCAGAGTGAGTGACAGGGGAGGGTGTTTGTGGGTGGTAACAGGGACAGGCCACTAGAAACGGGGGAGTGGAGGTGCAAAAGCAGGCATGACTCAATACTTCAATGCCATTTCAGAGGCATGCATAATTAAAAGGCAGCGTCATAGTGCACGTCACTTGGTGAGATTTTACTCTGAAGTGCTCGCAGTGCTTGTGGCAGGGTATAGTCAACCTCAAGCGCTGCATTTGCATCCGATGGTGCTCGATGTAACAATGGTTTAAAGCACTTCCAGGAGAAGACATGCGCAAGTGGGCATCTTATGAATCACTGGTGGGCGTCTGCATACACTAAGTGATTGCCCCCCCAAGACATAGTGCTAATACCTTGCCGCACAATTGCCTGCCTTGCTGAGCGCATCTAGCTAGCGGATCTGAATGAGCTCCAGAGTGAGAAAGAGCACTTAACTAGGACAAACCCATGCTATTTTCAAGCAGTACAAAAAAATTTTTACACTACTGTCTTCCTGCCAAAGCAATAACCAGCCCCAAACTAGTCACCTCGGACATGGTTTTCACAGGGAAGTGCCCCCCCAAATTAAGGGTTCCACCAATCCCAGGAATCCCCCAAACCTGGGGTGATGCACATGGATATTCCCCGCACCCCACATACCGAATGGTTTAGCACTTTATGAATCATTAACTATTTATAGGCAAGATCTTTCAGGAAATTATCAATATTTTTTTATTGAAAAACAATACCAAAAAAAACAAACTAAAATTATTTATAATTTAAATTAAACATAAAATTAAATCAAACATTCTGATCACAATCATTTGTAAAAATAGAATGGCTCTAATAATGTTTTCAGTGAAAAAACTGTATTAGAAAAGTAATATCAATTTTTTTTATATACAGTCACTACCTACAGTTTAGCATCAGGCAGTTCACAAATAATTAACTTTAAAGACAAGATAACAACAGAATGTGATTTCACTTAAACTCCTCTCCTCTCTGAGATAAGATCACAACTTTATCACCTACATATTATCTTCTATTACTGTACAGTACAGAACTTCAAGCTCAGTGTGACTAAATCTATTTCTAACTTTCCCTAAGATTGCTGTACCAGTGATGTGCAATGAGGTCAATGGCTGGGAAGGCACAAATGGAGATGGGCGTGAGTTCTGGGAGCCTGTCACACCCCCTACTCACTGTAACTCTCCTTTTACTACACTAAGCTTTAGGGTCGTATTCAATAAGCTGCAATAAGTCAGTTTCTACGGAAAAGTATCGCCAGTGATGTCATTTCACAATGCGAAAAGTTTCCTCCATATTCAATTCCAAAGACTTTTCACCGGTGCAGAAACTCAATGTAATGGGACCTGTGATAAATTTTTGCCTATGAATAGGTGTCGAAAACAGTGCAATTTGGGGTTTTGGGGTGCAAAGCTGTGGGAACCCACCTGCACCCTTGGGACAGTCCCCCAAAGGTAAAATGCGTTAAAAAAAAGTTTTAAAAAGTCCTTAGATCTCCCAAAAAAAAAAATTTATTTTGGGGCTGAAAAAGTCCAAAGTTGGGGGACAAACTTAAAAACGAGTGAAATAGACTCCAGGGGGTCCCCAACTATGCCCCAGGTGTTTTTAAGTTTGCAGGTGCTTGTGGCAGGTGGATTTTTAAAACTTTACTTTAGCAACTAAAAAATATACTTGCACCCATTTTCAGGTACCCCAAATGTGCTGGGACTACTTATTTTTTTAAAAAAAACCTGCTAAATGCTATTGTTCACCACTTCTGCAAAGACACTAAATAGCAGCTAGTGAGACCATTTAAGTACCCCAAATACCTTCAGCAGGCCTATTTGGGGGTAACTAGAGTGAACCCCAATGTCAGTGCATCTTTTGGGGGGTGTCAG
The DNA here is from genome assembly GCA_031769625.1 of Taudactylus pleione. NCBI lineage: Eukaryota > Metazoa > Chordata > Amphibia > Anura > Myobatrachidae > Taudactylus > Taudactylus pleione. Next base: position 4,889,343 of record JAUIMM010000689.1, on the reverse strand, counting down.
GCTGATTTCCCCAAATCTGACAGTACTTTTAGCATATTACAGTTTCACCGGGTCCCATTTTCGATGACTTCTAATTGAATATGAGGATAAGCGGGGATGTGCATGATTCTTTGTCGCATTGAAACGCAAGCGATGTCAGCGAAAAGTACAGCATGCGAAAAGTACAGGACTTTTTGCGGATAATTGAATATGCCCCTTAGTGTACATTAATTCTCCTACCTGCATCACTGCATCTTCTCTTGCTGCTGCTGACTGAGCTCCAATTTCTAAACACTGCAGTGCACTTCCTGGTTACATGACACATCCAAGGTGTCCATTAGTGCTCAAGGCACGCATGCCTCCCATACTCAGAGGCATGCCTCTATTAGCTCTCTTTCTGTGCAGCTTACTGCCCATGATGTGGCCCCACCCCAGCCTTGCAAGTGGTGTCTAACTATTCAGAAGTGAGGCTGAGCTGTTGCTGCCTCATCTCATGTCTCCCTGCAGTCCCAGGGAGCTCCACAAAGTGTTAACTATAAAAATTATACAATAAACAAAGAAGATATTTCTAAGTTATAAATATCTACTTTGTACTATTCTATTCATTTTTATATAAAATATCATGAGTTTGACAGGGGAGTGTCAGGGTTCAGCCTAGGATCAGCCATCTCTTTCCTCCACACTGGCTTCCCCTGACTTCTCATGCTGTCAGACGTCTGGTGCGGTGTCGGAAGAGGGGCTGAGTATTCTACCTTAGGTGCTTGCGGACTTCCATCGCCTGCTGTGTGTGTTGGGGATTGGAGTTCCCGTCATGGGCGCCGCCATGATAGTTCCTTTCATGTGACTAGTACCCTTGACACAATGTTAGCATGGTGTGGGTCAGCTGATGCTGTCCACCAATGACCTGCTACCTCGTGTTATAAAGGAAGTCTCCAGATAGAAGGAAGGGGCCTGAGCAATGTTGTTGATTTCCAGTGTCTGCTGATGCTACTTCATACCAGGTCCTTCCTTGTGGTTCTCCTGTGATTACCAGTGCCAATCATTCTGCTCCAGTGTGTTCAAAATCTCTCTCCTATGCTTGCAGCAATCACCAATTCTTTGTGCTACAGTGTGTACAGCATATCTCTCCAGAGCATACAGCAATTACCAAATCATTGTGCTCCAGTGTGTTCAGAATATCTCTCCTGTGCTTGCAGCAATCACCAATTCTTTGTACTACAGTGTGTACAGAATATCTCCCCTGAGCTTACAGCAATTACCAAATCATTGTGCTCCAGTGTGTTCAGAATATCTCTCCTGTGCTTGCTGAAATCACCCATTCTTTGTGCTCCAGTGTGTTCATAATATCTCTCCTGTGCTTGCAGCAATCACCAAGTCTTTGTGCTACAGTGTGTTCAGAATATCTCTCCTGTGTTGAAGCAATTACCAAAGCATTGTGCTCCAGTGTATTCTGAATATTTCTCCTGTGCTTGTAGCAATCACCAACTCTTTGTGATACAATGTGTTCAGAATATCTCTCCAGTGTTGCAGCAATTACCAAATCATTGTGCTCAAGTGTGTTCAGAATACCTCTCTTTAGTTTACATTACACGTGCCAACCCTCTGCACTATTGTACATCCTAGATTCTCTGGTGCATTTGTTGTAGCTATTCAAGGGTATAGCATACCCCTATAAGAACATCCTATAGGGCCACAGTAGCAAAGTTCTCTAATCCCACAAGTACCAGTTACCTGACCAAAGGACTGTGACCTACCAGCTGGGTGCAGCTAAACCCATATCCCCCTTGGAGGGGTCACTGGTGAACACCTCCCGGCTGGTTAGACTCTGCACCTTTGGTCAGGTCTCAGGACTGATATTCGTGGATGAGGAGACCTTGTTTATAGGCCTCACATCTCAGATTCCCTCCTTAGTCCAGATACCTTAGCTTGCACCCCTCAATAGGGGATTCCATGCAGCCGGTCGTGACAGTTTGCTCAGGCCCAAAAAACATGCAAGCTGCTGGGTTGGAGGAAAAGGTGGGGGTTTTCAATTGCTCTCTTGAGTGGAGGCTCATGAGACAACTCTGCAGTTTTGTGACAACTCCAACATCTCCTCCCCAGGGTATTTAAAATTATTTCTAAATACTCTGGTGCCACCCCTAATGTATCTAACATCACCATCAAGGAGCTAGAGTAAAACATTGAAGCTTCCTGCTCCCCAGGCTTTCAGAGAGCGACCGTCAGTGCCGCCGGGAACTACAATTATGCTTGTATTGTGGATATGATGACCATTTTATCCAAGACTATACTCTTCATCCTTCAAGAGGATGGGGACAATGGTAGGTTTCCCAAAGACAGTTCTACCAGTTCTTCCCCTCCACTACTGGTGACTGCTACTTCTCTAGTGCCAGACAAAAAGGATATGTATAACTGGAGCCTGGTTACGAGATGCTTATTCCCTCATCTAGGGAAGGTAGAAGGAAGTCATCAACCAGCTGCCCCTTCAGTTTCAAGTATCATGCCCCAGGAGGGGAATTCAAGAAGGGGTTTCAAATCTCTGACCCCAAGGAGGGGTTACAAGTTTCATGCCCCAGGAGGGGGCTTCAATTTCAAGTTTCTCACCCCAAGAAGGGGTTTCAAGTTTCACACCCCAAGAAGGGGTTACAAGGGTCATGCCCCAGGAGGGGGCCTTCATTTAGAGTTTTATGCCACAGGAGGGTGCCTTCATTTCAAGTTTTATGCCCCAGGAGGGAGCCTTCTTTTTGAGTTTCACGTCCCAGGAGTGGTTCTTCATTTTGAGTTTCATGCCCCAGGAGGGGGCCTTCGTTTTGAGTTTCACACCCCAGGAGTGGGTCTTTGTTTTGAGTTTTGCACTCCAGGAAGGAGTTTCAAGTATCGTACCTAAAAGGGGATTTCAAGTTGTTTGCTCCAGTTGGGAAATTCGAGTTCATAGCCCAGGAAGAGTTTCTAGTCCCATACCCCAGCAGGAGTTTTCAAGTGTTACACCTCAGCAGGGGTCTAGAAGTGTTACACCCCAGGAGGGAGTCTCAAGTCTCACACCCCAAGATGTGGTTTCTAGTCCTATATCCCAGCAGGGGTTTTTCAGTGTTATACCCTGGAGCAAGGGTTTCCAAGTGTTACTCCCCAAGATGGGGGTTTTAAGTCTTACACCCCAAGACTAGGTTTCAAGTCTCATACTCCAGCAAGAGGCTACTGGTGTTACACCCCAGAAGGGGGTCACGAGTCCCACACCCCTGGAGGGAGTGCCAAGTGTTACATTCCAAAAAGGGGTTTCAAATTCTGTATCCCAGGCAAAGGTCTCAAGTTTCATGCACCAGGAAAGGGTCTCTGGTTCCTCACTCAAGGAAGATTCTTCTAGTGTTATGTCAGAGTCAAACATTTCAGCACCCTATCAGTTTGGAGGTTCACAAGATGATGCTACCACTACACCTGTAGGTACCACTCAAGATCAATCTGATGTTTCTATGCCCATTTGTTTTGATGGAGATATAGTGCAATATTATGCCTTGGTGGAACACATTATCGCTATTATAAAATCCTCTCCATTGTCTGAAGTCAAGCCTACTAATGTAGTAAAGTTTATAATTTTGTCTTTCCGATGTAAAGCTTGGGACTGGGTTGAACCTTTTTATGATTCGAGAGATCCGATGCTGTTAGATTTAGTAGCCTTTAGTGCCGCGGTGAGTAAGGAAATTTGTCCACTTTGTCCAAACAGCTCACTCATAGATACTCGTCTCAACAAAGTTTCAAGTTCTGGGGAACCATCTTCTACTGTTAACCTCAGTTGCACTTCTTTGAGTCTTCCCCAAAATAATCCAGTGCAGGAACAGCCAGTTCAGAAGGGGAAAACTCAGGGAGGTATTAGAATGATGAATTATAACACAGATTCTGACTACGATCTCAAGCATAATGAAAAACAGTTTCCTGTACTTCCTGTGAAAGACCCATTTCAACTTAAATCTTCTTCTTCAAGTGGTTCTAAAAAATTTCGGAAAAAGAAGAAAAATTGATGACTTCCTGGTGATCAACCTTTCTATGACAAATTTACCTTTTTTCCAATTGTTAGTCCATTTGTGTTTGAAGCTCCTCACATCCTGAGGTTTGAGAGACCATCTGGAAGTTGTATACCTTTTTCTTCTAGAAATTCCTAATTTTTTCGAATTTAAGATTCTTCTCTTGTGCACTATTATGGTGTCTGGAATCCACCCTGGAAGGGGAGGGGGGGTACTGTTATGGTTCAGCATATGATCAGCCATCTCTTACCTCCATGCCGGCTTCTCCTGACTTCTCATGTGGTCAGATATCTGGTGCGGTGTCGGAAGAGGGGTTGAGTAATCTCCCTTAGGTACTTTCGGACTTCCATGGCTAGGTGTGTGTGTTGGGGATCGAAGTTCCTGTCATGGGCAGCCATGACAGTTCCTTTCATGTGACTAGTACCCTTGACCCAATGGTAGCATTGTGTGGGTCAGTTGATGCTGTCCACCAATGATCTGCTATCTCAAGGTATAAAGGAAGTCTCCAGACAGAAGGAAGGGGCCTGAGCAATGTTGTCGTTTTCCAGTTTCTGCTGATGCTACTTCGTTCCAGGTCCTTCCTTGTGTTTCTCCTATGATTACCAGTGCCGATCAGTGTGTTCCAAATGTCTCTCCTGTGCTTGCAGAAATTACCAAATTATTGTGCTCCAGTGTGTTCAAAATGTCTCTCTTGTGTTGCAGCAATTACCAAATCATTGTGCTACAGTGTGTTCAGTATATCTCTCCTGACCTTGCAGCAATTACCAAATCATTGTGCTCGTGTGTTCAAAATATCTCTCTTGTGCTTGCAGCAATCACCAATTCTTTGTGCTACAGTATTTACAGAATATCTCTCCTGAGCTTGAAGCAATTACCAAATCATTGTGCTTCAGTGTGTTCAGCATATATCTCCTGTGCTTGCAGCAATCACCAACTCTTTGTGCTACAGTGTGTTCAGAATATCTCTCCAATGTTGCAGCAATTACCAAATCATTATGCTCAAGTGTGTTTAGAATACCTCTCTTTAGTTACATTACATGTACCAAACCTCAGCGCTATTGTACGTCCTAGACTCTCTGGTACAATTGTTGTAGCTATACAAGGGTATAGCATATGCCTACAAGAACATCCTCTAGGGCCATGGTAGCAAGGGTCTCTTTTCCTGCGAGTACCAGTTATCTGACCAAAGAACTGCAACCTGCCAGCTGGGTGCAGCTAAACCCATATCACGCTTGGAGGGGTCACTGGTGAACACCTCCCAGCTGGTTAGACTCATAGAACAACAACTGCAGGAATTCTCGGGGTTATTCAAGAAAAAAAATTTATCTTCCCCAGCATCGACTCCAGCTACTTTTCGAGTGCCTCCAACAAAATATTCTGTGTCTAGTTCTTCTGAGACTCACAATCCACTCTCTTCTTTAGCAGAGGAAAGCTTTAAGTCTTCATGTCAATGTTTCGGGGATCCCCTGTCTACGTCAGCAATTGTTTCCAATGAGCATAATCTCCTTTTGAATTTTTCTCAAGTTTTCGGCCCAGAAACCTTAGCTTGCACCTCTCAATAGGTGATTCCATGCAGCCAGTCATGACAGGGAGGCTCTGCCTTCCCTGACAGCACTTCCTTGTGCTGTACAGTATCACACCTTTTACTACAGTATCTTGCAAGAAATAGGAACAATCAGCCTGATTCAGCTGAGCTGCTTTTTTGGTACAGTACTGCTCATTTGGTCTGGAGCATTATGCCAAACTTTACTTACTGTAGCCCCTAAAGTATCCATGTACTGTACATACAGTAACTGTTAATAAAGTACAAAAATAAGCATTACTGTACATCTTGCATAATTTCTCCCAAAATTTGGCTATGGGTCCCATTGCCTCTGGTTATCCCCCTGCTTGCGAGGACATATATTGAATATTGCTGTTTTGGAGGAAAACATTTACTGTAATTACAGTAAAATTGTAATACGGTACTGAACTGTATTTACTAACTCTCACCACTGCATTAACCCGCTTCCTATGTGTCCATAACTGATTTGTAAATCATGTTTCAGCAATTTGTGTGTAAAAGGAAAATACTTTATAATAAAACTCTTTACTTTGGTGATTTTGCAGTACTAACAGTAATAAGCATTACTTTCATTGCTGCTCTCTTCCTCATATCGTAAGGAAAAATAATACAGTACTCTGTGTGTAGGTGTGCGGGGCTGGTAGCAGGGTTGGGCCCATGCTGGAATCCAGTGTCTGCCAGTCCAGCAAGGGACTCTAGTCTATGTGGTGTGGTGCAGCAGAAAGGGGCGAGCATGAACGAGTTTGAATCCTTTAGGATGCAAGCTCGTCCATGCTCACACCTCACCCTAACGCATTGTGTCGGAGATCACCAGTTTCAAAATTGGCACAGTTTGCAAGCCAATCAGAGTCAGCTGCAGTGAGCCAATCATGGCTCACCATGTCATGGCTATGTCCCCTCTCTGCATCTTATATTAGACACTGCAGAGCTGGGGGAGTCAGTCTGTCTGCTGAAATCGAGCCAAGAGGAACACCTGGATGAAAGAAGAGCTCCAGTGGTGCAGAAAAAGATGCTGGAAGATGCCTAAATCAAAAGAAGAAGACAGAGAGGTGGCGGCTGAACATTGAGTATAGCAGCATTCAGAGGTGGGCAGAGCCTAAGCTGTGGACCAGAGAGAGCTGCAGTGGTGGAAAGCAATAGAGCTTAATGGAGTTCCCTACTGTAGACTCTCCCAGGGATACCAATATGTGGCCTTGGGCCACAACCACTTATATATAACCTACCTAGACCACTAGGGTTTGGACTTTAGGCCTGTGGGACATATAGGTAGATGGTAGACCCATGGGCACTATCAGACTTTAGGCTCAGGGCACCTGAATTGAACCATAGGTAGGCAGCCCACAAGACTGAGCCCTAAAATAAAGTGACTTCGGGCAGAAGATCCAAGTCTCTAGTGTGTGGCCCTAGGTAGGCAGGCCACAGGCCTGAGTCCTAAACAAAGTGACTTTGGGCAGTAGGCCCAAGTCACTAGTGTACACTCCATGACAGGTAGGCTCTAAAACCTAGAGACCTACAGTATGTTAAGTGGCTTTGTGCGATAGGCCCGGGCCACTAAAATTCAGCAACTAAACAGGCTATTTGTGGTGTACTGTATGTATATTCAGAGGTGTCAGCAACTGTGCGGCACTCAACCTCCAGGTACAGTGTGAAGGGCTGTCCGGCCCCATGACAGAAATACTCTGACCATATCCATGCTTGGGTAAAGGTGGAGGAGTGGTTCAGTTCCCCACATTGAAATTATCTTTCTAAATTTAGAACATACGGTAGTGTATTCATGATTGAAGAATAAGAAGAGATTAATTGCATTGTGTGTGCCTCACCAGAGCCATAACTAGACTTTTAGGTGCCCTGTGCCAGAAAGAGCATTTTCATTTTCAAAGGGACATAATGCACCCAAAAAAGGGCCATGGCTTCATGGGAAAGGGCCAGGGAAGAGATAGGAGAGGCCAGGAGATGCTGGGGATGAAATAAGAGGAAGCTACAAGCAAGAATGATAATAAACAGAAATTTGACAGGCCAAAATAGCGCCCCCTGACCTGTGGTGCCCTGTGGGATGGCACCGTCTGCACTACCCTAGCTACGGCCCTGTGTCTCACATTGATGTTTTCTTGCTAAGTTACTGCACGCTTCTTAAGAGTTAACAGAGTTTTATCTATTTCTACTGTTTACCATTAATTTGGGAAAGTTGTGAATTTATAAGGGGAAAATACAAAACCCGTGTTAAGTTAGTAAAGTTGGGTTCTGGTACTTGGCTATCAGTGGGTACCTCAGTTTGTTAATATTTTTATATATCATAATAGTTGTCTGTTAGACTAGGTAGGCTGTTTTGTTTCTCCTATGGGAGAAACAGGAGTTTCTCCGACGGCTCTTGATGTTACTGATATTACATACACTTCCTGGAGATGACATGTGCGGAAAAAGGGACATCTTTAGACCGGCGTGCATTTGCTCTGCCATCACTCTCTAAGACATAGAGGGCATCCTTAAGCCTTGCGATCACGGAATTTGCATATCCTGCCTCTTGCAAAAGTGCGCTGCATTGCGTCCACGTCTGAATCAGGTCCACAGTCTCTGGAGGAAGCGGTGAGTGCCACCTAAGGGCAATAGTTCCTGGTCCTTTCAAGCTTACAACTGTAAATTTGCCTTATACCCATTTGAAAAAAAATGTGCACGTCTTTAGCCAAAACCTACACACATAAATACTGTATTACATGTGAATACCAGTACAGTACTAGTGAAAATTCTGTAGTTACTTTTAATTGATTTCCCAACTTTCGATTATGCACAGTACTAGGGATATTGTAGGGTCTATAAAATATACAGTATATAGAACTGTAGGTTGGTTTACAATAGAAGTATCAACTACAGCACTGTGCAAGAATGACACTGGGCAACAATGAATATACTGTAGTTGATTATCCAATATTGATGCTGTACAGTATTTGGGGTATTTTGTTACTATTAATACTAGAGAATTTTTGGATCTGTAAAATAAACAGTAATAAAATAAACAATTCTGTTGATCGGTGTGGTTTACAAAAGAAGGCCAGTATACTGTAAGCAAAGTCACAATACACTTTAGTAAGGCTTTTGACACATTCCCACATTGAAGACTGCTACTGTAAATTAACTGGAAATACTAGTTATTTTGAGGCCTAATAAATATATAGTATACCATACTGTAGGTTGGTCAGCAATCCCGTAAAGGAATGCTGAGTCAGTGTGGTTTACAAAAAAAGTAGCAACTACAGTATACTGTAAAGTGTCATGTCTGCCGTGGAAAATTCCCTTTTGGAGGGAGTGAAAGCTGAGGTCCCAGTTAAGGGAGGAACTGGAGGCATGGGGACTGTATATATGAAAACACAAATAGGGGCGCTCCAAAATTAATGGGTGTTATCAAAAGCAGCTCACCTAGGAGGCTAGGCCAATCCTAAATATGAAATATAAAAAAACAGATAGTCAAGGAGCGCTAATGAAAACCACTGGTATAATCGATAGAAAATAAATTTGATTTAATAGAAAAAATATATAAAATGTAAAAAATGAATGAAATAAATGAGTGTTGATAAACCTTAATGGTCCTGATGGTTTAGGTATACATTCATTTGAAACACATTATCACACATGTGACACATAAAACATATAAAACATTCAATAATTAGGTATGATGAAAATAAATTATTGAATATGAAAAATAAAAATTAAAGAATAAAAAAGATGTGCATAAGAAATAGTCCTTTGGGAAAACATATAATCCCAATGCAAAACAAGGTTGATTACAGAATAAAAATGTTTTTGCTGTCAATATACGCAGGAATACGGTATATTGTGTTGAATAGAGCTTGATCATGCAAAACTTTGGTTAGATTGTTAAAACCAGTAAATGGAAATTCTTACCTGATAATATAAGGATGATCAGGTATCACCATAATAACCGCTAACTGCTGAACAGTCCGTCCCGCCGGGATTTATGTGTGCTGTACAATGCTGGAGCGGTGATGGCAGGTAGGAGCGGTAAGTGTAGTGGCTGCTGAGAGTGAACAGCTGGTTCTAGTTGCTGATCCTGGTGTTCTAGTGAACAATGCTAGCGGCTTTGAATCATGCAGTGCAGGTGCTGCACACACCGTGCTGTGAGTGATATTATCACTGAAATGACGGGTATGGTGCCGGTAGTGCTGGTATTCCCAAATTGTATATGAGAGTTCTGATTGACGTGCAAGTCGTGTTGGTGGGGTAGATGTAGGTACTCCAAAGTGCACAAGTTAAATACAGGTTCTCTTCAAAGGTGAGTGAGAATAAAAGTTCTAACGTGTTTCTCAGCCATTTCCTCAGAGGCAATGTGTCTCACTCAGACAGGCTTCTTGGATATACCTTTCATAATTGATTAATTGCAGGTAAGAACTCATTAAGTATAAATTGGCTGCATAAACTTTTATATTTAGATATAAACATATTAATAGTTTGTATCAATTTAATCCTAACAAATGATACAGTATATAATGCATATAAACTCAAAGATAATATCCAAAATACAATATTCATAAGTATTATATCAGACATTCATTAATAACCATGAAAAATTCATAATAAACAATTATTCATGTAATAAAAATATAATAGAACATAAATAAATTAATTCTGTTGATAGCAACATAAACATAGTAAATAAATATATAACAAATATAAACTTTGATTATTAATGAATGTCTGATATAATACTTTTGAATATTATATTTTGGATATTATCTTTGAGTTTCTAAGCATTATATACTGTAGAATTTGTTAGGCTTAAATTGATACAAACTATTAATATGTTTATATCTAAATTTAAAGGTTTATGCGGCCAATTTATACTTAATGAGTTCTTACCTGCAATTAATCACTTCATTATTGAATGTATATCTGAGAAGCCTGTCTGAGTGAGACACATTGCCTCTGAGGAAACGGCCAGTGTTGCAAGGCTGAGAAACGCGTTAGTACTTTTATTCTCACTCACCTTTGAAGAGAACCTGTATTTGACTTGTGCACTTTGGAGTACCTACATCTACCCCACCAACATGGCTTGCACATCAATCAGGACTCTCATATACAATTTGGGAATACCAGCACTACCGGCACCCTACCCATCATTTCAGTGATAATATCACTCACAGCACGGTGTGTGCAGCACCTGCACTGCATGATTCAAAGCCGCTAGCATTGTTCACTAGAACATGAGGATCACCAGCCAGAACCAGCTGTTCACTCTCAGCAGCTGCTACACTTACCGCTCCTACCTGCCATCACCGCTCCAGCATTGTACAGCACACATAAATCCCATCTGGGATGGACTGTTCAGCAGTTAGCGGTTATTATGGTGATACCTGATCATCCTTATATTATCAGGTAAGAATTTCCATTTACTGGTTTTAACAATCTAACCAGAGTTTTGCATCATCAAGTTGTATTCAACACAATATACCGTATTCCAGCGTATATCGACAGCAAAAACATTTTTATTCTGTAATCAACCTTGTTTTGCATTGGGATTACAAGTTTTCCCAAAGGACTATTTCTTATGCACATCTTTTTTATTCTTTAATTTTTATTTTTCATATTCAATAATTTCTTTTCAACATACCTAATTATTGAATGTTTTATATGTTTTATGTGTCACATGTGTGATAATGTGTTTCAATTGAATGTATACCTAAACCATCAGGACCATTAAGGTTTATCAACACTCATTTATTTCATTTATTTTTAAATTTTATATATTTTTTCTATTAAATCAAATTTATTTTCTATCGATTATATTAGTGGTTTTCATTAGCGCTCCTTGACTATCTGTTTTTTATATTTCATATTTAGGACTGTATATATGACATCCTCATCCACGGATGTCAAACGTTCACAAGACCAGTCCAAAAGCACAGAGTCTAACCAGCTGGGAGGTGTTCACCAGTGACCCCACCAATCGGGATATTGGTTTTAGCTGCCCCCAACTGGCAGGTCGTAGCCCTTTGGACAGGTCTCTGATACCGTGGGAATAGAGACAGATATAATTGGCCCAGGAGATATCCTTCTAAATAGAAGCACCACTACAAGGGATAGCTATCTATTCAATAATGCTGATAGTGCTAGGTGTCCTATGATGAGAAGGAGAGCACACACTGGAGGAGTCTTGTTGCAAAACTGTGTCAAGAGATGCTATAACTTGTACTCTGGAAAGGGGTCCTTGACGCTAAGTTGTGTTGAGATAGACACTTATATTGAGACACCAGCAGGGGTCCTTGATGCAATGTTGTGTCAGAATCTGGTAAAGTAGCATACACTGGCAAAATGGTACCGCACAGTTACACAGAGAGTTGGTAAAGCTGGCACACAGGCTAGATGTTCTGGAGGCACTGTTGCTCAGGAGTTGGTATAGCTGGCACACAGGCTAGATGTTCTGGACACACTGTTGCACAGGGAGTTGGTATAGCTGGCACACAGGCTAGATGTTCTGGATGCATTGTTGCACAAAGATCTGACACTGATTTCACAAGGAATCGCAGGGGAACCTGGAATGAGGTAACAGCAAGGATACACTCAGAAGCTTCAGCTCCCTGCTGTCCAGAGGCCAGCTAAATATTCTGCAGTGGCAGATCATTGGTGGGCAGCGTCAGCTGACCACCACCATGCTACCATTGGGTACAGGGTAGCCAAGTGATGCAAACTGTCATGGCTGCATCCATGACGGTGACCGCAGTAACCAAGGCACAGCACAGCTCAGGCCGTCTACATGGCTCTAAGAGTAATACTCAGCGCATCACCCTCCGACGCACCTGACGTCTGACTACACGAGTGACCAGGGGAAGCCGGTGCTGGGGTGAGTAACGCCAATCCTTGGCCGCAACCTGACAGTACCCCCCCTTTCAGGGCGGACTCCGGATGCCCACACGGCTTCTCAGGAAATATATGAAAAGCTTGTATGAGTTGAGGAGCATGAACGTCAGTTGCCTTAATCCATGTCCGTTCTTCCGGTCCATAATCTTTTCAATTTCTAAGGTACTAAAGTTCACAGAAACGATGACAAGAATCCAAGATCTTCTCTATCTCAAACTCAACCCCCGATGCATCTGAACTTGAGGAGTTTTAGGAGGAGATTGTTGGAATTGATTAAGTAACAATGGCCATAATAAGGACACATGGAAGGTGTTGGAAATCCTTAACTAAGGAGGAAGTTCCAATTTGCATACTACAGGGTTTATTATTTTAAGAATATGGTAAGGTCCAATAAAATGAGATGCAAATTTCATACTTGGGACTCTCAAGTGGATGTTTTTAGACAACAGCCATACCCGTCCCCAACTCTCAAGAGGGGAATGGCAAGACGTCTCCTGTCTGCAAATATTTTATAATTACAGGAGGTTCGCTTCAAGGAAGAATGAACCTCTTTCCAGAGGTCAGAAAACGAGCTCACGAATTCAGTACTGGCAGGAAATTCCATGGATGGTAGGATCGTTGAAATCCAGTTCTCGAGAATGCCTAACTTACACTGTGAAGAATGGAGTAGAATTTGAAGTGGAGTGATACCTGAAGTTATGGGCAAATTCTGCCCAAGGTAGCAAGTCGACCCAATCATCTTGAGAGAAAGACACGAAAATCCAAATTAATGTTTCTAACTCCTGATTCACCCTCTTCATCTGGCCGTTAGTTTGTGGGTGATATGCAGAAGAGAATTTTAACTTTATCCCACAGGTAGTATAGAGCGACCTCCAGATTCTTGTCATGAATTGTACTCTTCGGTCAGACACCATCTCTCTTGGTAAACCATGAAGTCTGAATATCTCCTGTATAAAGACTTTAGCCAACTGTTGAGCTGAAGGAAGGCCATTTAAAGGAATAAAATGGGCCATTTTGGAGAAGTGATCAACCACGACCCAAATAGTATTATAGCCCATGGAAGCTCGTTATTCAGAAATAAAATCCATAGAGACATGAGTCCAAGGAGTATTTGGCACAGGCAGTGGTCGTAGAGGGCCAACAACTTTACTTCGGCTGGTTTTATGTTGAGCGCACTAAGTACAGGATACAATGACTTTGCAGATATCCTCTGGCATGGAAAGCCACCAGTTGGACTGTTGCAGGTACCTGTATGTTTTATGGATGCCCGAATGACCGGCAAAGAGAGAAGCATGGGCCCAAGTCAGTAACTTCTTCCACTTTTGAGGATCAACAAAAGTAAGGAGTGAGAATTTGTGTGGGAGCCAGAACAAGATGATTCAGTATAGTCTGAGTCTGTGGTAGATCTTCCTCCAGAGGAGACAGAAAGGATTGAGATAGTGCATCCGCCTTTTTATTCAGGACCCAGGATGAAATTGCAACTTGAAGAAGCATGCAAAGAAAAGAGATCAACGAGCTTGTCTGGCATTTAGGCGATGATCTGTCTGGAGATAAATAAGATTCTTGTGATCAGTGATAATGGTGAATGGAAACTTTACCCCTTCCAGAAGATGTATGCACTCCTCCAAAGCCAGACGCATGGCCAACAACTCACGGTCTCCAATTATAATTTTTCTCAGCAGGGGAGAATTTCCAGGAAAAATAACCACATGGATGTGTCTTCCCGTCATCCCCAGTCTGTGAGAGCACTGCTACTATGCCTACAGAAGAAGCATCTACCTCAAGGATAAAGGGTTTTTCAAGATGTGGCTGATGTAAAATCGAGGCTGTGGAAAAGACAGAATTTAATTTTTGACAGGCTGCAATGGCTGCAGTTGACCAGTGGGAAGGATTAGAGCCCTTCTTTGTGAGGGCTGTGATTGGTGATGATGGGCAAGGGGTAGCATTTTTTTACCATAATTGCATTAAGGCCCCTGTAGTCGATGCAAGGCCTGAGGCCCCCGTCTTTTTTCTCCACAAAGAAAAACCCAGCACCAGCAGAAGAAGAAGGTCTAATTAATCCCTCAGAAAGGTTTTCCTTAATATATTCCATTATTGCTGTAGTTTCTGGCACAGAGAGAGGATAAACGCAACCCCTAGGAGGCACTTTCCCCCGGCATCAGGTCGATGTTACAATCCCAAGGGCGATGGGGAGGCAACTTCTCCACTGACAGCTCATTGAAGACAACAGCAAATTCCCAGTATGCACTGGGCAAGCGCAGATCAGGAACATCTTTTTGTTTGGACACCTGGGTAGACTGCAAAGAAAGGGAATGAGTACCTACAGGGACAACTCGCAACATACACTGATGTAAACAGTTAGGACCCCAGGCTAGGACCTGCATTGTGGACCAATCCACAATGTGTTTCTTGAGCCAGTGTAGTCCCAATACTATTTTGTAAGAAGTCCTGTGGAAAACAAGAAGATCTAATGTCTCCTGATGAAGACAGCCCACCAGAAGAGATACTGACTGAGTAATGTAGGAGATTGGATTACCCAATATTATGCTGCCATCTACCCCGGAGAGATCCAGCTTAGTTGTTAGAGGATCAATGGGTATACCCAAAGATAGAGCCAAGGCTTCAGAAATAAAATTTCCTACTGCCCCCAAAACTATTAAAGCCTTTAGTTCCTTTGTTTTCTCCCAGAACCAGTTAGGGTCCTGCATTTCCCGTAAGGAGAGGACAATTTTTTAGTATATGATCTGGAGAAGCACAGTAGAGGCAGAGCTTATTTTGGAACCTGCGGGTTCGTTCTGTGGATAGTCAGGAGCGATTAACCTGCATTGGTTCTTCCCCAGTGTTACGATCCTCTAGCAATTGCTAGGACCGAGATGGAGGTGTTGTAGATACGTGGCACATCGAAGAACAAACACAAGAAGTATAGTTAAATCATGGCAGTTTACTAGATAAATGATATGATGGACCAGTGAAAACACAACATGTCAATGGTGCAATAAGGAGCTGAAACCATAGGACAGTCATTAGAATAAACTGTAGCTTTACAGTCCAAACTAAAGTTGTTAAATGGCCAGGAGGCCTAGTAGACAGCAATGCTTGAAATGTGGTGAAGAAGCAGGATTTACTGGATGGCCTGGAGGGCCTAGCAGACAGCGATGCTTGAAACCTGGTATAGAAGCAGGATTGCAGTATGGCCTGGAGGGCCTAGCAGACAGTGATGCTTGAAACCTGGTGTAGAAGCAGGATTGCTGTATGGCCAGGAGGGCCTAGTAGACAGTGGTGCTTGAAACATGGTGTTGAAGCAGGATTGCTGTATGGCCTGGAGGGCCTAGTAGACAGCGGTGCATGAAATGTGGTGTTGAAGCAGGATTGCTGTTTGGCCTGAAAGGCCTTGTAGACTGCGGTGCTTGAAACGTGCTGTTGAATCAGGATTGCTGTATGGCCTGAAGGGCCTAATAGACAGAGTAGCTAGTAACGTGGTTTAGAGGCAGGATAGCTGTATGGCCTGGAGGGCTCAGCAGACAGTGATGCTTGAACCGTGGTATAGAAGCAGAATAGCTGTATGACCTGGAGGCTCTGTAGACAGCGATGCTTGAACCGTGGTATAGAAGCAGGATAGCTTTATGACCTGGAGGGCTCTGTAGACAGCAATGCTTGAACTGTGGTATAGAAGCAGGATAGCTGTATGGCCTTGAGGGCTCAGTAGACAGTGATGCTTGAACTGTGGTATAGAAGCATGGTAGCTGTATGGCCTGGAGGCTCTGTAGACAGCAATGCTTGAACTGTGGTATAGAAGCAGGATAGCTGTATGGCCTTGAGGGCCCTGGAGACAGCGTTGCTTGGACTCAGGGTACTTGGGGCACTTAAAAGCCAGTGAGCAGAATACACATAGCATGTAGAAAATATAGCTGGAAGTCTGGATGCACAGAGAGCAGCTTGCATAACCAAAAGTTCCACATGAAAACTCTATAGCCGACAGAGCGGCGACAGTCCACGAAGTTCAAATAGGATCAGCTGCCAATCAGGCAACACTAGGAGGAAACATGTGAAATCCTCTGACATCTGAGTCTCCTAGCAACCGGCAACCTAGAAGCATGGTCAGGAGCAGGAGGAATACTGGCAGGAGACAAGTCCTGGACTGGACTTCTAACACCCAGTAGAACTGGTGGTAGGGAAAGAAGGAGCATCTTGGGACGGCAGATTCTGTAGGCGGTCTCATCAGCCTCTGCTAGCTGTACATTCCCGATGGTGTAAATCAATCTTGATACAAAGAGAGACTACATCATCAAATGATTCAGGACTTGGGAAGCCAGTTCATCTTTCATCTTTTCTGAGAGACCATGAAGAAAAGCTGCTTTTAGAGCCTCCTCATTCCACTTTAGTTCTGAAGCAATAGTCTGGAACTGGACCACATACTGTCTGACAGTACGGGTCCCCTAATGAACTTGTAACAGGTCATAAGAAGCGGAAGCTGTGCGACCAGGCTCATCAAAAATTTAACAATCACTGTCCCTGACGAAGCCCATCTGGGAGAAACACATAGGTCGCATGCACTGATTACAGATTCACACGCTCCAACAGCGCCAGCCTACATCACAACAGCAACAGGTGACCTGGACCCGTGGTAAGAGCTCTACCAGGGGGGACCCAGACCTGCTGCCCTCACTGCCGGCGCCTGATTGGGACTTCACACGAAGGGAGGCAGAAGACATGGACCCCTCAGATCAACGTCTTTTTAGAAGAATATATGCAAGGCAGGGAACACACTAAGCCAGAATTCACTACCTGCAAGCGAAGCTGACAAGCCAAAGGTAGGAGGTGCGCGCACCCTAATAACACAAACCTCACCTTGCATTCCTATGCATATACAATACCTTTATTATGACTTCAGAATAAAGAACTCAGCATTGCCATCTGACTGTCAGGCAATTTAATTACAGCTTTTTGACTGGACTTGTTCCAGGCCATATATAATCATTACAGATGGCATTTGGAATACTGACCAAGGGAACAACTAAAGTGGACCTAATACTTGTTAAAAGTGCCTGATGCAATTTGCCAGTTTTTTACAAGGTTTTCGTATTGATAAGACTGCTCATGAACTACAGGTCTCTTAACCATTTGTAAGCAGTGATTTTGCAATACGCTGGTCTTAAACTTTAGACACTGTGTGACTCTATGGATTTATATTTATTTGTGCATTTATTTTGTGCTGCCATTAACCTTGGTGTACATTGTTTACACTCACTGTTATAATTTATTTGAATTGCATTGCTACACCATGTTTTATTAAACACTATTTTCATTTGTATACATTATATCTACCTATTTATTCATATATAGACACGCATATAAGTATACAATATAACATTTGTTGACAACATTGATCCTAGATTTTAACACATGCAGTTCCATTAGGTGCGCCTTATAAGATCATATCCACTCATCAAAAATTTGCTTGAAGGTAGAAATAAACAAATCATAATTAGAGACTACTGGGTCGGCCCATTCCCACAGAAGAGAAACCCAGTCCAATGCTATCCCAGACAGCAGCAAGATGACGTATGCCACTTTTGATCTCGGGTGGGAAAATTTAGCGGCAGGCATTCGAATTGTATCTCGCGCTGATTGATAAACCCATGACACCATCAAGGGTTCCCATCAAATCTTTCCACAGGTGCCAAGTGAAGACGAGACTTGGTATTTCTGGATCCCGAAGGTGGAGCGGGAGAATTCAGCAGGGGTACCACTGCAGGAGCAGGAACAAGTGTAGCCATGGAGGCCTGAATTGTCATTAGCTGTCCAGAAATTTTTGCAAATACTGGCCCACCTGGTGTTGAGCTGCCTCGTCATTATCCATGCGAGTGGCAAGGTCTTGTAACTCATTCGCCGCCAGGGAACCAGTAGCTTCCATTAGGTCTGTGCAAACTGTCACATCTGCCATGGAAAATTCCCTTTAGGAGGGAGTGAAAGCTGAGGTACCAGGTTAAGGGAAGAACCGGAGGTGTGGGACCTGTATGTATGACCTCGTCATCCATGGATGTCAGACGTTGACAAGACCAGTCCAAAGGCATGGAGTCTAACCAGCTGGGAGGTGTTCACAAGTGACCCCACCAATCGGGACATTTTAGCTGCCCCCAACTGGCAGGTCGTAGCCCTTTGGACTGGTGTCTGATACTGTGGGAATAGAGACAGATATAATTGGCACAGGAGATATACTTCTAAAAAGAAGCACCACTACAGGAGATAGCTATCTATTCAATAATGCTGATAGTGCTAGGTGTTCTATGATGAGAAGGAGAACACACACTGCAGGATTCTTGTTGCAAAACTGCGTCAAGAGAAGCTATAACTTGTACACTAGAAAGGGGTCATTGACGCTAAGTTGCGTTGAGATAGACACTTATATTGAGACACCAGCAGGGGTCCTTGATGCAATGTTGCATCGGAATCCAGTAAAGTAGCATATACTGGCAAGTTGCTACTGCACAGTTACACAGAGAGTTGGTAAAGCTGGCACATAGACTAGATATTCTGGAGGCACTGTTGCACAAAGATCTGACACTGATTTCACAAGGTATTGCAGTGGGACCTGGAACGAAGTAACAGCAAGGATACACTCAGAATACACTCAGCAACTTCCTGCTGTCCAGCTAAATACCCTGCAGTAACAGATCATTGGTGGACAGCGTCAGCTGACCACCACCATGCTACTATTGGGTACAGGATAGTCAAGTGATGCAAATTGTCATAGCTGTGTCCATGACGGCAACCACAGTAACCAAGGCACAGCACAGCTCAGGCAGTCTACATGGTTCTAAGAGTAATACTCAGCGCATCACCCTCCACCGAACCTGATGTCTGACCACATGAGTGACCAGGGAAAGTCATTGCTGGGGTGAGTAATGGCCGATCCTAGGCTGCAACCTGACAGTAGAGTAGTGTGAAAGGCCAAAAGATAGCCTTATGCAAATACTGTAAGCAGATTCACAATAGACTTTAGTAAGGCATTTCCCATGTTCCAACATTGAAGACTGATACTGTAATTAACCAGAAATCCATCAGATATTATTGCTGTATATATAGATTTGGCCAGGGAAGGTAAAGGTGGTACATGAGAGAACATTTCAAATACAGTACATTGCTGTTTTTATTAAAATAAAGTATAGGAGGTACTGTAGACATTCTTAAAAGGAAGATAAAAACAGCACAGTAGTATTTATTTATTATTAACTTATTAACAGTTTCTTATATTGTGCAACATATTCCATTGAGCTTCACTGTTGGAAACATTAATAGAACTAAACTGAGTAATAACAGACAGACATAGAGATAGGAAAGTCCTGCTCACAAGCTTACAATCTATAGGGAAATAGGCACTGATACACAAGGATAGGTGCTATACAGATCTGCCCAGCTATTTTGTTGCTCATGGCGTGGCGTGAGTCGCGCCATGGACTTGTGGCATGGCGTGCAGGCCTCTGAGTCGCGCCATGGACTTGTGAAATACCGTGGTATTCTTCAATGAAGGATATGCTACGGCATGTAATACAGTGCTTAACCGCTGTGTGGCGAGTGCTCCACTTTTGTAATTGCATGTAATATAGTGCTTAACCGCTGGGTGGCGAGTGATCCACTGTACTGAATGTCTTGTGCAGAATGCCATAATGTTAAACTTACAGTAAATTGGGTGGATATCATATTCACAGCATTTTCATGAACGCACTACCCATACTGTATTTTTAATGTTGCATAATATACATATACAGTATATAGTACTGTACCGTACTGTACGTAACATCTTATAACAGGATGCAAATCACTGCACATACTGTATTGTACATACGGTACGGTGCAGTAACTGAATAGCAGAGAAGTTGCCAGAGTTGTTGCCACCGTATAACCGATACTGTAGATTAATGAGATGCACGCACAGCTTTCACTGATATGGGATGCATTACAGTATGACAATCTTTTTATTTTATTAAAAAACAGCAGCGGGAGGAGTGCACAAGGATGAGGCCACTCTCTGTGGTTCACTGTAGTTGTCTTGTGGGCTAGTGGTTAGGTGATCACTTTGGTAGAATTATGGTCCGGGGTTCGATCCCTGGAAAAGAATATACCGTACAGTATTTTTTTTTTTTGTCACTGTCTGCTCTGGACACTATAGTGAAACTTGTTTAAAAGGCTATAGTGTTGTTATTTAAAAGGCTGCTTAAAAGTAAGACATTACAAACAGATTGTGTGTTTCAATAGTGCAAAACTTTCGTCAATGTCTGCGCTTTTGTCAATCGGAATTCATACGCATGCCCAGTGGAGGGTTTACAATGGGATCTGTAGTGCCCAGAGAGGGCTCTGTACTGTACTGTATTTCACTGAATAGTGATTTCATACTGTGGCTATGGTGGCTGACAGGGCTCTGCATTTGCAAACTGATGGTGCCGTACAATTTAGCACCACAGAATAGTGATTTCATAACTGCAGAAACTGTTAGTGAATCTACTGTCTAGAATGTGAGACAGGGCTCTGCATCACATACTGTGCACCCAAAAACCGCAAAACGCAAACATGCAACAACTCATATGCGGTCTCACCCTTGTGTACTATGGCTACGTCCCTTGGACTGTGTCTGAGAGTGGTTTCCGTCTGTGAGAGAGCGCTCTGTGTTCAAAGCTGACTGTGCGTTTGAAGCGCAAAATAGCGTTGCATCGCAAACTTATGACATTGGTGATGCTGCTCCAACCTTGCACACTAAGTACGGTAGTAGTGGGATCTGTATGAGAGAGTGCTCTCTGTATTACACGGTTGGCGCTATGGTCATTGTCAGCCATCTGCGATGGATTACAAATGGAGGGGGGGTACACTGGGTTCTGTGGCACCAAGCCATACGCCATGTAGTGCTATACTATCACTGAGCATGCGCAGTTGGCTGTATTACTGCAGTCGGTACAGTATTGTATTCTGTTGCATTTCCATCTCTGGCGGGCGCATGCCCAGTAGGAGGGTTGCTATGGGATTTCTGGCGCGTGCCCAGTGGGCCAACAGTCATACACAGTGCATTAGGTCCCTTCCCCCAAAGCAAGCCAAGAGCCTCACATTACCATAATAAAGGAAGCTTTGTTAATCCATTTACTGTAAGTAGTCAGCTCTGCCTTAGTGTCCTGAAAAATGCTACGAATTGTCGCCATTGCCAAGGACACCATCCACCGTCTGCTAGGACAAATAGTGTGCCACTATGAATGTGCCTGTACTGAATATTCAAAACTGATGGTGCCGTACAATTTAGCACCACAGAATAGTGATTTCATAACTGCAGAAACTGTTAGTGAATCTACTGTCTAGAATATGAGACATGGCTCTGCATCACATTCTGTGTGCCCAAAAACCGCAAAATGCAAACATGCGACAACGCATATGCGGTCTAATCCTTGTGCACTATGGCTACGTCCCTTGGACTGTGTCAGAGAGTGGTTTCCGTCTGTGAGAGAGCGCTCTGTGTTCAAAGCTGACTGTGCATTTGAAGTGCAAAATAGCGTTGCATCGCAAACTTATGACATTGGTGATGATGCTCCAACCTTGCACACTAAGTACGGTAGTAGTTGGATCTGTATGAGAGTGCTCTCTGTATTACACGGTTGGCGCTATGGTTGCTGTCAGCCATCTGCGATGGATTACAAATGGAGGGGGGTACAATGGGATCTGTGGCGCCAAGCCATACACCATGTAGCGCTATGCTATCACTGAGCATGCGCAGTTGGCTGTATTACTGCAGTCGGTACAGTATTGTATTCTGTTGCATTTCCATCTCTGGCGGGCACATGCCCAGTAGGAGGGTTGCGATGGGATTTCTGGCGCATGCCCAGTGGGCCGACAGTCATATACAGTGCATCAGGTCCCTTCCCCCAAAGCAAGCCAAGAGCCTCACATTACCAGAATAAAGGAAGCTTTGTTAATCCATTTACTGTAAGCAGTCAGCTCTGCCCTAGTGTCCTGAAAAATGCTATGAATTGTCACCATTGCCAAGGACACCATCCCCCGTCTGCTAGGACAACTAGTGTGCTGCTATGAATGTGCCTGTACTGAATATTCAAAACTGACGGTGCCGTACAATTTAGCACCACAGAATAGTGATTTCATAACTGCAGAAATTGTTAGTGAATCTACTGTCTAGAATGTGAGACAGGGCCCTGCATCACATTCTGTGCGTCCAAAAACCGCAAAATGCAAACATGCGACAACGCATATGCGGTCTCAGCCTTGTGCACTATGGCTACGTCCCTTGGACTGTGTCTGAGAGTGGTTTCCGTCTGAGAGAGAGCGCTCTTTGTTCAAAGCTGACTGTGCGTTTGAAGTGCAAAATATCGTTGCATCGCAAACTTATGACATTGGTGATGCTGCTCCAACCTTGCACACTAAGTACGGTAGTAGTGGGATCTGTATGAGAGTGCTCTCTGTATTATACGGTTGGCACTATGGTCACTGTCAGCCATCTGCGATGGATTACAAATGGAGGGGGGTACAATGGGATCTGTGGCGCCAAGCCATATGCCATGTAGCGCTATGCTATCACTGAGCATGCGCAGTTGGCTGTATTACTGCAGTCAGTACAGTATCATATTCTGTTGCATTTCCATCTCTGGCGGGCGCATGCCCAGTAGGAGGGTTGCGATGGGATTTCTGGCGCATGCCCAGTGGGACGACAGTCATACACAGTGCATCAGGTCCCTTTCCCCAAAGCAAGCCAAGAGCCTCACATTACCATAATAAAGGAAGCTCTGTTAATCCATTTACTGTAAGCAGTCAGCTCTGCCCTAGTGTCCTGAAAAATGCTATGAATTGTCACCATTGCCAAGGACACCATATCCCATCTGCTAGGACAACTAGAGTGCTGCTATGAATGTGCCTGTACTGAATATTCAAAACTGACGGTGCCGTTCAATTTAGCACCACAGAATAGTGATTTCATAACTGCAGAAACTGTTAGTGAATCTACTGTCTAGAATGTGAGACAGGGCTCTGCATCACATTCTGTGCGCCCAAAAACCGCAAAATGCAAACATGCGACAACGCATATGCAGTCTCAGCCTTGTGCACTATGGCTACGTCCCTTGGACTGTGTCTGAGAGTGGTTTCCGTCTGTGAGAGAGCGCTCTGTGTTCAAAGCTGACTGTGCGTTTGAAGTGCAAAATAGCGTTGCATCGCAAACTTATGACATTGGTGATGCTGCTCCAACCTTGCACACTAAGTACGGTATTAGTGGGATCTGTATGACAGAGTGCTCTCTGTATTACACGGATGGCGATATGGTCGCTGTCAGCCATCTGCGATGGATTACAAATGGAGGGTGGTACAATGGGATCTGTGGTGCCAAGCCATACGCCATGTAGCGCTATGCTATCACTGAGCATGCGCAGTTGGCTGTATTACTGCAGTCGGTACAGTATTGTATTCTGTTGCATTTCCATCTCTGGCGGGCGCATGCCCAGTAGGAGGGTTGCGATGGGATTTCTGTCGCATGCCCAATGGGCCGACAGTCATACACAGTGCATCAGGTCCCTTCCCCCAAAGCAAGCCAAGAGCCTCACATTACCATAATAAAGGAAGCTTTGTTAATCCATTTACTGTAAGCAGTCAGCTCAGCCCTAGTGTCCTGAAAAATGCTACGAATTTTCACCATTGCCAAGGACACCATCCCCCGTCTGCTAGGACAACTAGTGTGCCGCTATGAATGTGCCTGTACTGAATATTTAAAACTGATGGTGCTGTACAATTTAGCACCACAGAATAGTTATTTCATAACTGCAGAAACTGTTAGTGAATCTACTGTCTAGAATGTGAGACTGGGCTCTGCATAACAAACTGTGCGCCAAAAACCGCAAAACGCAAACATGCGACAACGCATATGCGTTCTCAGCCTTGTGCACTATGGCTACGTCCCTTGGACTGTGTCTGAGAGTGGTTTCCGTCTGTGAGAGAGCGCTCTGTGTTCAAAGCTGACTGTGCATTTGAAGCGCAAAATAGCATTGCATCGCAAACTTATGACATTGGTGATACTGCTCCAACCTTGCACACTAAGTACGGTAGTAGTGGGATCTGTATGAGAGAGTGCTCTCTGTATTACACGGATGGCGCTATGGTCGCTGTCAGCCATCTGTGATAGATTACAAATGGAGGGAGATACAATGGGATCTGTGGCGCCAAGCCATACGCCATGTAGCGCTATGCTATCACTGAGCATGCGCATTTGGCTGTATTACTGCAGTCGGTACAGTATTGTATTCTGTTGCATTTCCATTTTTGGCAGGCGCATGCCCAGTAGGAGGGTTGCGATGGGATTTCTGGTGCATGCCCAGTGGGCCGACAGTCATACACAGTGCATCAGGTCCCTTCCCCCAAAGCAAGCCAAGAGCCTCACATTACCATAATAAAGGAAGCTTTGTTAATCCATTTATTGTAAGCAGTCAGCTCTGCCCTAGAGTCCTGAAAAATGCTACGAATTGTCACCATTGCCAAGGACACCATCCCCCATCTGCTAGGACAACTAGTGTGCCGCTATGAATGTACCTGTACTGAATATTCAAAACTGACGGTGCCATACAATTTAGCACCACAGAATAGTGATTTCATAACTGCAGAAACTGTTAGTGAATCTACTGTCTAGAATGTGAGACAGGGCTCTGCATCACATACTGTGTGCCAAAAACCGCAAAACGCAAACATGCGACAACGCATATGCTGTCTCAGCCTTGTGCACTATGGCTACGTCCCTTGGACTGTGTCTGAGAGTGGTTTCCGTCTGTGAGAGAGCGCTCTGTGTTCAAAGCTGACTGTGCGTTTGAAGCGCAAAATAGCATTGCATCGCAAACTTATGACATTGGTGATACTGCTCCAACCTTGCACACTAAGTACGGTAGTAGTGGGATCTGTATGAGAGAGTGCTCTCTGTATTACACGGTTGGCGCTATGGTTGCTGTCAGCCATCTGCAATGGATTACAAATGGAGGGGGGTACAATGGGATCTGTGGCGCCAAGCCATACGCCATGTAGCGCTATGCTATCACTGAGCATGCGCAGTTGGCTGTATTACTGCAGTCGGTTCAGTATTGTATTCTGTTGCATTTCCATCTCTGGCGGGCGCATGCCCAGTAGGAGGGTTGCGATGGGATTTCTGGCGCATGCCCAGTGGGCCGACAGTCATACACAGTGCATCAGGTCCCTTCCCCCAAAGCAAGCCAAGAGCCTCACATTACCATAATAAAGGAAGCTTTGTTAATCCGTTTACTGTAAGCAGTCAGCTCAGAACTAGTGTCCTGAAAAATGCTACGAATTGTCACCATTGCCAAGGACACCATCCCCCATCTGCTAGGACAACTAGTGTGCCGCTATGAATGTACCTGTACTGAATATTCAAAACTGACGGTGCCATACAATTTAGCACCACAGAATAGTGATTTCATAACTGCAGAAACTGTTAGTGAATCTACTGTCTAGAATGTGAGACAGGGCTCTGCATCACATACTGTGTGCCAAAAACCGCAAAACGCAAACATGCGACAACGCATATGCGGTCTCAGCCTTGTGCACTATGGCTACGTCCCTTGGACTGTGTCTGAGAGTGGTTTCCGTCTGTGAGAGAGCGCTCTGTGTTCAAAGCTGACTGTGCGTTTGAAGCGCAAAATAGCATTGCATCGCAAACTTATGACATTGGTGATACTGCTCCAACCTTGCACACTAAGTACGGTAGTAGTGGGATCTGTATGAGAGAGTGCTCTCTGTATTACACGGTTGGCGCTATGGTCGCTGTCAGCCATCTGCAATGGATTACAAATGGAGGGGGGTACAATGGGATCTGTGGCGCCAAGCCATACGCCATGTAGCGCTATGCTATCACTGAGCATGCGCAGTTGGCTGTATTACTGCAGTCGGTACAGTATTGTATTCTGTTGCATTTCCATTTTTGGCGGGCGCATGCCCAGTAGGAGGGTTGCGATGGGATTTCTGGTGCATGCCCAGTGGGCCGACAGTCATACACAGTGCATCAGGTCCCTTCCCCCAAAGCAAGCCAAGAGCCTCACATTACCATAATAAAGGAAGCTTTGTTAATCCATTTACTGTAAGCAGTCAGCTCTGCCCTAGAGTCCTGAAAAATGCTACGAATTGTCACCATTGCCAAGGACACCATCCCCCATCTGCTAGGACAACTAGTGTGCCGCTATGAATGTACCTGTACTGAAAATTCAAAACTGACGGTGCCATAAAATTTAACACCACAGAATAGTGATTTTATAACTGCAGAAACTGTTAGTGAATCTACTGTCTAGAATGTGAGACAGGGCTCTGCATCACATACTGTGTGCCAAAAACCGCAAAACGCAAACATGCGACAACGCATATGCGGTCTCAGCCTTGTGCACTATGGTTACGTCCCTTGGACTGTGTCTGAAAGTGGTTTCCGTCTGTGAGAGAGCGCTCTGTGTTCAAAGCTGACTGTGCATTTGAAGCTCAAAATAGCGTTGCATCGCAAACTTATGACATTGGTGATGCTGCTACAACCTTGCACACAAAGTACGGTAGTAGTGGGATCTGTATGAGAGAGTGCGCTCTGTATTACACGGATGGCGCTATGGTCGCTGTCAGCCATCTGCGATGGATTACAAATGGAGGGGGATACAATGGGATCTGTGGCGCCAAGTCATACGCCATGTAGCGCTATGCTATCACTGAGCATGTGCAGTTAGCTGTATTACTGCAGTCGGTACAGTATTGTATTCTGTTGCATTTCCATTTCTGGTGGTCGCATGCCCAGTAGGAGGGTTGCGATGGGATTTCTGGTGCATGCCCAGTGGGCCGACAGTCATACACAGTGCATCAGGTCCCTTCCCCCAAAGCAAGCCAAGAGCCTCACATTACCATAATAAAGGAAGCTTTGTTAATCCATTTACTGTAAGCAATCAGCTCTGCCCTAGTGTCCTGAAAAATGCTACGAATTGTCACCATTGCCAAGGACACCATCCCCCGTCTGCTAGGACAAATAGTGTGCCGCTATGAATGTACCTGTATTGAATATTCAAAACTGACGGTGCCGTACAATTTAACACCACAGAATAGTGATTTCATAACTGCAGAAACTGTTAGTGAATCTACTGTCTAGAATGTGAGACAGGGCTCTGCATCACATACTGTGTGCCAAAAACTGCAAAACGCAAACATGCGACAACGCATATGCGGTCTCAGCCTTGTGCACTATGGCTACGTCCCTTGGACTGTGCCTGAGAGTGGTTTCCGTCTGTGAGAGAGCGCTCTGTGTTCAAAGCTGACTGTGCGTTTGAAGCGCAAAATAGCGTTGCATCGCAAACTTATGACATTGGTGATGCTGCTCCAACCCTGCACACTAAGTACGGTAGTAGTGGGATCTGTATGAGAGAGTGCTCTCTGTATTACACGGATGGCGCTATGGTCGTTGTCAGCCATCTACAATGAATTACAAATGGAGGCGGATACAATGGTATCTGTGGCACCAAGCCATACGCCATGTAGCGCTATGCTATCACTGAGCATGCGCAGTTGGCTGTATTACTGCAGTCGGTACAGTATTGTATTCTGTTGCATTTCCATTTCTGGCGGGCGCATGCCCAGTAGGAGGGTTGCGATGGGATTTCAGGCGCATGCCCAGTGGGCCGACAGTAATACACAGTGCATCAGGTCCCTTCCCCCAAAGCAAGCCAAGAGCATCACATTACCATAATAAAGGAAGCTTTGTTAATCCATTTACTGTAAGCAGTCAGCTCTGCCCTAGTGTCCTAAAAAATGCTACAATTTGTCACCATTGCCAAGGACACCATTCCCCATGTGCTAGGACAACTAGTGTGTCGCTATGAATGTACCTGTACTGAATATTCAAAACTGATGGTGCCGTACAATTTAGCACCACAGAATAGTGATTTCATAACTGCAGAAACTGTTAGTGAAGCTACTGTCTAGAATGTGAGACAGGGCTCTGCATCACATACTGTGCACCCAAAAACCGTAAAACGCAAACATGCGACAACGCATATGCGGTCTCAGCCTTGTGCACTATGGCTACGTCCCTTTGACTGTGTCTGAGAGTGGTTTCTGTCTGTGAGAGAGCGCTCTGTGTTCAAAGCTGACTGTGCGTTTGAAGCGCAAAATAGCGTTGCATCAAAAAACATATGACATTGGTGATGCTGCTCCAACCCTGCACACCAAGTACGGTAGTAGTGGGATCTGTATGAGAGAGTGCTCTCTGTATTACACGGTTGGCGCTATGGTCGCTGTCAGCCATCTGCAATGGATTACAAATGGAGGGGGGTACAATGGGATCTGTGGCGCCAAGCCATACGCCATGTAGCGCTATGCTATCACTGAGCATGCGCAGTTGGCTGTATTACTGCAGTCGGTACAGTATTGTATTCTATTGCATTTCCATCTCTGGTGGGCGTATGCCCAGCAGGAGGGTTGCGATGGGATTTCTGGTGCATGCCCAGTGGGCCGACAGTCAGACACAGTGCATCAGGTCCCTTCCCCCAAAGCAAGCCAAGAGCCTCACATTACCATAATAAAGGAAGCGTTGTTAATCTATTTACTGTAAGCAGTCAGCTCTGCCCTAGTGTCCTGAAAAATGCTACGAATTGTCACCATTGCAAAGGACACCATCCCCCATCTGCTAGGATAACTAGTGTGCCGCTATGAATGTGCCTGTACTGAATATTCAAAACTGATGGTACCGTACAATTTAGCACCACAGAATAGTGATTTCATAACTGCAGAAACTGTTAGTGAATCTACTGTCTAGAATGTGAGACAGGGCTCTGCATAACAAACTGTGTGCCAAAAACCGCAAAACGCAAACATGCGACAACGCATATGCGGTCTCAGCCTTGTGCACTATGGCTATGTCCCGGACTGTGTCTGAGAGTGGTTTCCGTCTGTGAGAGAGCACTCTGTGTTCAAAGCTGACTGTGCGTTTGAAGCGCAAAATAGCGTTGCATCGCAAACTTATGACATTGGTGATGCTGCTCCAACCTTGCACACAAAGTACGGTAGTAGTGGGATCTGTATGAGAGAGTGCTCTCTGTATTACACGGTTGGCACTATTGTTGCTGTCAGCAATCTGCGATGGATTACAAATGGAGGGGGGTACAATGGGATCTGTGGCGCAAAGCCATACGCCATGTAGCGCTATGCTATCACTGAGCATGCGCAGTTGGCTGTATTACTGCAGTCGGTTCAGTATTGTATTCTGTTGCATTTCCATCTCTGGCGGGCGCATGCCCAGTAGGAGGGTTGCGATGGGATTTCTGGTGCATGCCCAGTGGGCCGACAGTCATACACAGTGCATCAGGTCCCTTCCCCCAAAGCAAGCCAAGAGCCTCACATTACCATAATAAAGGAAGCTTTGTTAATCCGTTTACTGTAAGCAGTCAGCTCAGCCCTAGTGTCCTGAAAAATGCTACGAATTGTCACCATTGCCAAGGACACCATCCCCCATCTGCTAGGACAACTAGTGTGCCGCTATGAATGTACCTGTACTGAATATTCAAAACTGACGGTGCCATACAATTTAGCACCACAGAATAGTGATTTCATAACTGCAGAAACTGTTAGTGAATCTACTGTCTAGAATGTGAGACAGGGCTCTGCATCACATACTGTGTGCCAAAAACCGCAAAACGCAAACATGCGACAACGCATATGCGGTCTCAGCCTTGTGCACTATGGCTACGTCCCTTGGACTGTGTCTGAGAGTGGTTTCCGTCTGTGAGAGAGCGCTCTGTGTTCAAAGCTGACTGTGCGTTTGAAGTGCAAAATAGCATTGCATCGCAAACTTATGACATTGGTGATACTGCTCCAACCTTGCACACTAAGTACGGTAGTAGTGGGATCTGTATGAGAGAGTGCTCTCTGTATTACACGGTTGGCGCTATGGTCGCTGTCAGCCATCTGCAATGGATTACAAATGGAGGGGGGTACAATGGGATCTGTGGCGCCAAGCCATACGCCATGTAGCGCTATGCTATCACTGAGCATGCGCAGTTGGCTGTATTACTGCAGTCGGTACAGTATTGTATTCTGTTGCATTTCCATTTTTGGCGGGCGCATGCCCAGTAGGAGGGTTGCGATGGGATTTCTGGTGCATGCCCAGTGGGCCGACAGTCATACACAGTGCATCAGGTCCCTTCCCCCAAAGCAAGCCAAGAGCCTCACATTACCATAATAAAGGAAGCTTTGTTAATCCATTTACTGTAAGCAGTCAGCTCTGCCCTAGAGTCCTGAAAAATGCTACGAATTGTCACCATTGCCAAGGACACCATCCCCCATCTGCTAGGACAACTAGTGTGCCGCTATGAATGTACCTGTACTGAAAATTCAAAACTGACGGTGCCATAAAATTTAACACCACAGAATAGTGATTTTATAACTGCAGAAACTGTTAGTGAATCTACTGTCTAGAATGTGAGACAGGGCTCTGCATCACATACTGTGTGCCAAAAACTGCAAAACGCAAACATGCGACAACGCATATGCGGTCTCAGCCTTGTGCACTATGGCTACGTCCCTTGGACTGTGCCTGAGAGTGGTTTCCGTCTGTGAGAGAGCGCTCTGTGTTCAAAGCTGACTGTGCGTTTGAAGCGCAAAATAGCGTTGCATCGCAAACTTATGACATTGGTGATGCTGCTCCAACCCTGCACACTAAGTACGGTAGTAGTGGGATCTGTATGAGAGAGTGCTCTCTGTATTACACGGATGGCGCTATGGTTGTTGTCAGCCATCTACAATGAATTACAAATGGAGGCGGATACAATGGTATCTGTGGCACCAAGCCATACGCCATGTAGCGCTATGCTATCACTGAGCATGCGCAGTTGGCTGTATTACTGCAGTCGGTACAGTATTGTATTCTGTTGCATTTCCATTTCTGGCGGGCGCATGCCCAGTAGGAGGGTTGCGATGGGATTTCAGGCGCATGCCCAGTGGGCCGACAGTCATACACAGTGCATCAGGTCCCTTCCCCCAAAGCAAGCCAAGAGCATCACATTACCATAATAAAGGAAGCTTTGTTAATCCATTTACTGTAAGCAGTCAGCTCTGCCCTAGTGTCCTAAAAAATGCTACAATTTGTCACCATTGCCAAGGACACCATTCCCCATGTGCTAGGACAACTAGTGTGTCGCTATGAATGTACCTGTACTGAATATTCAAAACTGATGGTGCCGTACAATTTAGCACCACAGAATAGTGATTTCATAACTGCAGAAACTGTTAGTGAAGCTACTGTCTAGAATGTGAGACAGGGCTCTGCATCACATACTGTGCACCCAAAAACCGTAAAACGCAAACATGCGACAACGCATATGCGGTCTCAGCCTTGTGCACTATGGCTACGTCCCTTTGACTGTGTCTGAGAGTGGTTTCTGTCTGTGAGAGAGCGCTCTGTGTTCAAAGCTGACTGTGCGTTTGAAGCGCAAAATAGTGTTGCATCAAAAAACATATGACATTGGTGATGCTGCTCCAACCCTGCACACCAAGTACGGTAGTAGTGGGATCTGTATGAGAGAGTGCTCTCTGTATTACACGGTTGGCGCTATGGTCGCTGTCAGCCATCTGCAATGGATTACAAATGGAGGGGGGTACAATGGGATCTGTGGCGCCAAGCCATACGCCATGTAGCGCTATGCTATCACTGAGCATGCGCAGTTGGCTGTATTACTGCAGTCGGTACAGTATTGTATTCTATTGCATTTCCATCTCTGGTGGGCGTATGCCCAGCAGGAGGGTTGCGATGGGATTTCTGGCGCATGCCCAGTGGGCCGACAGTCATACACAGTGCATCAGGTCCCTTCCCCCAAAGCAAGCCAAGAGCCTCACATTACCATAATAAAGGAAGCGTTGTTAATCTATTTACTGTAAGCAGTCAGCTCTGCCCTAGTGTCCTGAAAAATGCTACGAATTGTCACCATTGCAAAGGACACCATCCCCCATCTGCTAGGATAACTAGTGTGCCGCTATGAATGTGCCTGTACTGAATATTCAAAACTGATGGTACCGTACAATTTAGCACCACAGAATAGTGATTTCATAACTGCAGAAACTGTTAGTGAATCTACTGTCTAGAATGTGAGACAGGGCTCTGCATAACAAACTGTGTGCCAAAAACCGCAAAACGCAAACATGCGACAACGCATATGCGGTCTCAGTCTTGTGCACTATGGCTATGTCCCGGACTGTGTCTGAGAGTGGTTTCCGTCTGTGAGAGAGCACTCTGTGTTCAAAGCTGACTGTGCGTTTGAAGCGCAAAATAGCGTTGCATCGCAAACTTATGACATTGGTGATGCTGCTCCAACCTTGCACACAAAGTACGGTAGTAGTGGGATCTGTATGAGAGAGTGCTCTCTGTATTACACGGTTGGCACTATTGTTGCTGTCAGCAATCTGCGATGGATTACAAATGGAGGGGGGTACAATGGGATTTGTGGAGCCAAGCCATACGCCATGTAGCGTTATGCTATCACTGAGCATGCGCAGTTGGCTGTATTACTGCAGTTGGTACAGTATTGTATTCTGTTGCATTTCCATCTCTGGCGGGCGCATGCCCAGTAGGAGGGTTGCGATGGGATTTCAGGCGCATGCCCAGTGGGCCGACAGTCATACACAGTGCATCAGGTCCCTTCCCCCAAAGCAAGCCAAGAGCATCACATTACCATAATAAAGGAAGCTTTGTTAATCCATTTACTGTAAGCAGTCAGCTCTGCCCTAGTGTCCTAAAAAATGCTACAATTTGTCACCATTGCCAAGGACACCATTCCCCATGTGCTAGGACAACTAGTGTGTCGCTATGAATGTACCTGTACTGAATATTCAAAACTGATGGTGCCGTACAATTTAGCACCACAGAATAGTGATTTCATAACTGCAGAAACTATTAGTGAAGCTACTGTCTAGAATGTGAGACAGGGCTCTGCATCACATACTGTGCACCCAAAAACCGTAAAACGCAAACATGCGACAACGCATATGCGGTCTCAGCCTTGTGCACTATGGCTACGTCCCTGTGACTGTGTCTGAGAGTGGTTTCTGTCTGTGAGAGAGCGCTCTGTGTTCAAAGCTGACTGTGCGTTTGAAGCGCAAAATAGCGTTGCATCAAAAAACATATGACATTGGTGATGCTGCTCCAACCCTGCACACCAAGTACGGTAGTAGTGGGATCTGTATGAGAGAGTGCTCTCTGTATTACACGGTTGGCGCTATGGTCGCTGTCAGCCATCTGCAATGGATTACAAATGGAGGGGGGTACAATGGGATCTGTGGCGCCAAGCCATACGCCATGTAGCGCTATGCTATCACTGAGCATGCGCAGTTGGCTGTATTACTGCAGTCGGTACAGTATTGTATTCTATTGCATTTCCATCTCTGGTGGGCGTATGCCCAGCAGGAGGGTTGCGATGGGATTTCTGGCGCATGCCCAGTGGGCCGACAGTCAGACACAGTGCATCAGGTCCCTTCCCCCAAAGCAAGCCAAGAGCCTCACATTACCATAATAAAGGAAGAGTTGTTAATCTATTTACTGTAAGCAGTCAGCTCTGCCCTAGTGTCCTGAAAAATGCTACGAATTGTCACCATTGCAAAGGACACCATCCCCCATCTGCTAGGATAACTAGTGTGCCGCTATGAATGTGCCTGTACTGAATATTCAAAACTGATGGTGCCGTACAATTTAGCACCACAGAATAGTGATTTCATAACTGCAGAAACTGTTAGTGAATCTACTGTCTAGAATGTGAGACAGGGCTCTGCATAACAAACTGTGTGCCAAAAACCGCAAAACGCAAACATGCGACAACGCATATGCGGTCTCAGCCTTGTGCACTATGGCTATGTCCCGGACTGTGTCTGAGAGTGGTTTCCGTCTGTGAGAGAGCACTCTGTGTTCAAAGCTGACTGTGCGTTTGAAGCGCAAAATAGCGTTGCATCGCAAACTTATGACATTGGTGATGCTGCTCCAACCTTGCACACAAAGTACGGTAGTAGTGGGATCTGTATGAGAGAGTGCTCTCTGTATTACACGGTTGGCGCTATTGTCGCTGTCAGCAATCTGCGATGGATTACAAATGGAGGGGGGTACAATGGGATTTGTGGAGCCAAGCCATACGCCATGTAGCGTTATGCTATCACTGAGCATGCACAGTTGGCTGTATTACTGCAGTTGGTACAGTATTGTATTCTGTTGCATTTCCATCTCTGGCGGGCGCATGCCCAGTAGGAGGGTTGCGATGGGATTTCTGGCGCATGCCCAGTGGGCCGACAGTCATACACAGTGCATCAGGTCCCTTCCCCCAAAGCAAGCCAAGAGCCTCACATTACCATAATAAAGGAAGCGTTGTTAATCCATTTACTGTAAGCAGTCAGCTCTGCCCTAGAGTCCTGAAAAATGCTACGAATTGTCACCATTTCCAAGGACACCATCCCCCGTCTGCTAGGATAACTAGTGTGCCGCTATGAATGTGCCTGTACTGAATATTCAAAACTGACGGTGCCGTACGATTTAGCACCACAGAATAGTGATTTCATAACTGCAGAAACTGTTAGTGAATCTACTGTCTAGAATGTGAGACAGGGCTCTGCATAACAAACTGTGTGCCAAAAACCGCAAAACGCAAACATGCGACAACGCATATGCGGTCTCAGCCTTGTGCACTATGGCTACGTCCCTTGGACTGTGTCTGAGAGTGGTTTCCGTCTGTGAGAGAGCGCTCTGTGTTCAAAGCTGACTGTGCATTTGAAGCGCAAAATAGCGTTGCATCGCAAACTTATGACATTGGTGATGCTGCTCCAACCTTGCACACAAAGTACGGTAGTAGTGGGATCTGTATGAGAGAGTGCTCTCTGTATTACACGGTTGGCGCTATGGTCGCTGTCAGCCATCTGTGATGGATTACAAATGGAGGGGGGTACAATGGGATCTGTGGCGCCAAGCCATACGCTATGTAGCGCTATGCTATCACTGAGCATGCGCAGTTGGCTGTATTACTGCAGTCGGTACAGTATTGTATTCTGTTGCATTTCCATTTTTGGCGGGCGCATGCCCAGTAGGAGGGTTGCGATGGGATTTCAGGCGCATGCCCAGTGGGCCGACAGTCATACACAGTGCATCAGGTCCCTTCCCCCAAAGCAAGCCAAGAGCATCACATTACCATAATAAAGGAAGCTTTGTTAATCCATTTACTGTAAGCAGTCAGCTCTGCCCTAGTGTCCTAAAAAATGCTACAATTTCTCACCATTGCCAAGGACACCATTCCCCGTGTGCTAGGACAACTAGTGTGTCGCTATGAATGTACCTGTACTGAATATTCAAAACTGATGGTGCCGTACAATTTAGCGCCACAGAATAGTGATTTCATAACTGCAGAAACTGTTAGTGAAGCTACTGTCTAGAATGTGAGACAGGGCTCTGCATCTCATACTGTGCACCCAAAAACCGTTAAACGCAAACATGCGACAACGCATATGCGGTCTCAGCCTTGGGCACTATGGCTACGTCCCTTTGACTGTGTCTGAGAGTGGTTTCTGTCTGTGAGAGAGAGCTCTGTGTTCAAAGCTGACTGTGCGTTTGAAGCGCAAAATAGCGTTGCATCGCAAACTTATGACATTGGTGATGCTGCTCCAACCTTGCACACAAAGTACGGTAGTAGTGGGATCTGTATGAGAGAGTGCTCTCTGTATTACACGGTTGGCGCTATTGTCGCTGTCAGCAATCTGCGATGGATTACAAATGGAGGGGGGTACAATGGGATTTGTGGAGCCAAGCCATACGCCATGTAGCGTTATGCTATCACTGAGCATGCGCAGTTGGCTGTATTACTGCAGTTGGTACAGTATTGTATTCTGTTGCATTTCCATCTCTGGTGGGCGCATGCCCAGTAGGAGGGTTGCGATGGGATTTCTGGCGCATGCCCAGTGGGCCGACAGTCATACACAGTGCATCAGGTCCCTTCCCCCAAAGCAAGCCAAGAGCCTCACATTACCATAATAAAGGAAGCGTTGTTAATCCATTTACTGTAAGCAGTCAGCTCTGCCCTAGAGTCCTGAAAAATGCTACGAATTGTCACCATTGCCAAGGACACCATCCCCCGTCTGCTAGGATAACTAGTGTGCCGCTATGAATGTGCCTGTACTGAATATTCAAAACTGACGGTGCCGTACAATTCAGCACCACAGAATAGTGATTTCATAACTGCAGAAACTGTTAGTGAATCTACTGTCTAGAATGTGAGACAGGGCTCTGCATAACAAACTGTGTGCCAAAAACCGCAAAACGCAAACATGCGACAACGCATATGCGGTCTCAGCCTTGTGCACTATGGCTATGTCCCGGACTGTGTCTGATAGTGGTTTCCGTCTGTGAGAGAGCACTCTGTGTTCAAAGCTGACTGTGCGTTTGAAGCGCAAAATAGCGTTGCATCGCAAACTTATGACATTGGTGATGCTGCTCCAACCTTGCACACAAAGTACGGTAGTAGTGGGATCTGTATGAGAGAGTGCTCTCTGTATAACACGGTTGGCGCTATTGTCGCTGTCAGCAATCTGCGATGGATTACAAATGGAGGGGGGTACAATGGGATTTGTGGAGCCAAGCCATACGCCATGTAGCGTTATGCTATCACTGAGCATGCGCAGTTGGCTGTATTACTGCAGTTGGTACAGTATTGTATTCTGTTGCATTTCCATCTCTGGCGGGCGCATGCCCAGTAGGAGGGTTGCGATGGGATTTCTGGCGCATGCCCAGTGGGCCGACAGTCATACACAGTGCATCAGGTCCCTTCCCCCAAAGCAAGCCAAGTGCCTCACATTACCATAATAAAGGAAGCGTTGTTAATCCATTTACTGTAAGCAGTCAGTTCTGCCCTAGAGTCCTGAAAAATGCTACGAATTGTCACCATTGCCAAGGACACCATCCCCCGTCTGCTAGGATAACTAGTGTGCCGCTATGAATGTGCCTGTACTGAATATTCAAAACTGACGGTGCCGTACAATTTAGCACCACAGAATAGTGATTTCATAACTGCAGAAACTGTTAGTGAATCTACTGTCTAGAATGTGAGACAGGGCTCTGCATAACAAACTGTGTGCCAAAAACCGCAAAATGCAAACATGCGACAACGCATATGCGGTCTCAGCCTTGTGCACTATGGCTATGTCCCGGACTGTGTCTGAGAGTGGTTTCCGTCTGTGAGAGAGCACTCTGTGTTCAAAGCTGACTGTGCGTTTGAAGCGCAAAATAGCGTTGCATCGCAAACTTATGACATTGGTGATGCTGCTCCAACCTTGCACACAAAGTACGGTAGTAGTGGGATCTGTATGAGAGAGTGCTCTCTGTATTACACGGTTGGCGCTATTGTCACTGTCAGCAATCTGCGATGGATTACAAATGGAGGGGGGTACAATGGGATTTGTGGAGCCAAGCCATACGCCATGTAGCGTTATGCTATCACTGAGCATGCGCAGTTGGCTGTATTACTGCAGTTGGTACAGTATTGTATTCTGTTGCATTTCCATCTCTGGCGGGCGCATGCCCAGTAGGAGGGTTGCGATGGGATTTCTGGCGCATGCCCAGTGGGCCAACAGTCATACACAGTGCATCAGGTCCCTTCCCCCAAAGCAAGCCAAGAGCCTCACATTACCATAATAAAGGAAGCGTTGTTAATCCATTTACTGTAAGCAGTCAGCTCTGCCCTAGACTTCCTGAAAAATGCTACAAATTGTCACCATTGCCAAGGACACCATCCCCCGTCTGCTAGGATAACTAGTGTGCCGCTATGAATGTGCCTGTACTGAATATTCAAAACTGACGGTGCCGTACAATTTAGCACCACAGAATAGTGATTTCATAACTGCAGAAACTGTTAGTGAATCTACTGTCTAGAATGTGAGACAGGGCTCTGCATAACAAACTGTGTGCCAAAAACCGCAAAACGCAAACATGCGACAAAACATATGCGGTCTCAGCCTTGTGCACTATGGCTACGTCCCTTGGACTGTGTCTGAGAGTGGTTTCCGTCTGTGAGAGAGCGCTCTGTGTTCAAAGCTGACTGTGCATTTGAAGCGCAAAATAGCGTTGCATCGCAAACTTATGACATTGGTGATGCTGCTCCAACCTTGCACACAAAGTACGGTAGTAGTGGGATCTGTATGAGAGAGTGCTCTCTGTATTACACGGTTGGCGCTATGGTCGCTGTCAGCCATCTGTGATGGATTACAAATGGAGGGGGGTACAATGGGATCTGTGGCGCCAAGCCATACGCTATGTAGCGCTATGCTATCACTGAGCATGCGCAGTTGGCTGTATTACTGCAGTCGGTACAGTATTGTATTCTGTTGCATTTCCATCTCTGGCAGGCGCATGCCCAGTAGGAGGGTTGCGATGGGATTTCTGGCGCATGCCCAGTGGGCCGACAGTCATACACAGTGCATCAGGTCCCTTCCCCCAAAGCAAGCCAAGAGCCTCACATTACCATAATAAAGGAAGCGTTGTTAATCCATTTACTGTAAGCAGTCAGCTCTGCCCTAGTGTCCTGAAAAATGTTATGAATTGTCACCATTGCCAAGGACACCATCCCCCATCTGCTAGGACAACTAGTGTGCCGCCATGAATGTGCCTGTACTGAATATTCAAAACTGACGGTACCATAAAATTTAGCACCACAGAATAGTGATTTCATAACTGCAGAAACTTTTAGTGAATCTACTGTCTAGAATGTGAGACAGGGCTCTGCATCACATACTGTGCGCCAAAAACCGCAAAACGCAAACATGTGACAAAGCATATGCGGTCTCAGCCTTGTGCACTATGGCTACGTCCCTTGGACTGTGTCTGAGAGTGGTTTCCACCTGTGAGAGAGCGCTCTGTGTTCAAAGCTGGCTGTGCGTTTGAAGCGCAAAATAGCGTTGCATCGCAAACTTATGACATTGGTGATGCTGCTCCAACCTTGCACACTAAGTACGGTAGTAGTGGGATCTGTATGAGAGAGTGCTCTCTGTATTACACGGTTGGCGCTATGGTCGCTGTCAGCCATCTGCGATGGATTACAAATGGAGGGGGATACAATGGGATCTGTGGCGCCAAGTCATACGCCATGTAGCGCTATGCTATCACTGAGCATGCGCAGTTAGCTGTATTACTGCAGTCGGTACAGTATTGTATTCTGTTGCATTTCCATTTCTGGCGGTCGCATGCCCAGTAGGAGGGTTGCGATGGGATTTCTGGCGCATGCCCAGTTTGCCGACAGTCATACACAGTGCATCAGGTCCCTTCCCCCAAAGCAAGCCAAGAGCCTCACATTACCATAATAAAGGAAGCTTTGTTAATCCATTTACTGTAAGCAATCAGCTCTGCCCTAGTGTCCTGAAAAATGCTACGAATTGTCACCATTGCCAAGGACACCATCCCCCGTCTGCTAGGACAAATAGAGTGCCGCTATGAATGTACCTGTACTGAATATTCAAAACTGACGGTGCCGTACAATTTAACACCACAGAATAGTGATTTCATAACTGCAGAAACTGTTAGTGAATCTACTGTCTAGAATGTGAGACAGGGCTCTGCATCACATACTGTGTGCCAAAAACTGCAAAACGCAAACATGCGACAACGCATATGCGGTCTCAGCCTTGTGCACTATGGCTACGTCCCTTGGACTGTGTCTGAGAGTGGTTTCCGTCTGTGAGAGAGCGCTCTGTGTTCAAAGCTGACTGTGCGTTTGAAGCGCAAAATAGCGTTGCATCGCAAACTTATGACATTGGTGATGCTGCTCCAACCCTGCACACTAAGTATGGTAGTAGTGGGATCTGTATGAGAGAGTGCTCTCTGTATTACACGGATGGCGCTATGGTCGCTGTCAGCCATCTGCGATGGATTACAAATGGAGGGGGATACAATGGGATCTGTGGCACCAAGCCATACGCCATGTAGCGCTATGCTATCACTGAGCATGCGCAGTTGGCTGTATTACTGCAGTCGGTACAGTATTGTATTCTGTTGCATTTCCATTTCTGGCGGGCGCATGCCCAGTAGGAGGGTTGCGATGGGATTTCTGGCGCATGCCTAGTGGGCCGACAGTCATACACAGTGCATCAGGTCCCTTCCCCCAAAGCAAGCCAAGAGCATCACATTACCATAATAAAGGAAGCGTTGTTAATCCATTTACTGTAAGCAGTCAGCTCTGCGCTTGTGTCCTAAAAAATGTTACTATTTGTCACCATTGCCATGGACACCATTCCCCGTGTGCTAGGACAACTAGTGTGTCGCTATGAATGTACCTGTACTGAATATTCAAAACTGATGGTGCCATACAATTTAGCACCACAGAATAGTGATTTCATAACTGCAGAAACTGTTAGTGAATCTACTGTCTAGAATGTGAGACAGGGCTCTGCATCACATACTGTGCACCCAAAAACCGTAAAACGCAAACATGCGACAACGCATATGCGGTCTCAGCCTTGTGCACTATGGCTACGTCCCTTTGCCTGTGTCTGAGAGTGGTTTCTGTCTGTGAGAGAGCGCTCTGTGTTCAAAGCTGACTGTGCGTTTGAAGCGCAAAATAGCGTTGCATCAAAAAACATATGACATTGGTGATGCTGCTCCAACCTTGCACACTAAGTACGGTAGTAGTGGGATCTGTATGAGAGAGTGCTCTCTGTATTACACGGTTGGCGCTATGGTCGCTGTCAGCCATCTGCAATGGATTACAAATGGAGGGGGGTACAATGGGATCTGTGGTGCCAAGCCATATGCCATGTAGCGCTATGCTATCACTGAGCATGCGCAGTTGGCTGTATTACTGCAGTTGGTACAGTATTGTATTCTGTTGCATTTCCATCTCTGGCGGGCGCATGCCCAGTAGGAGGGTTGCGATGGGATTTCTGGCGCATGCCCAGTGGGCCGACAGTCATACACAGTGCATCAGGTCCCTTCCCCCACAACAAGCCAAGAGCCTCACATTACCATAATAAAGGAAGCGTTGTTAATCCATTTACTGTAAGCAGTCAGCTCTGCCCTAGAGTCCTGAAAAATGCTACGAATTGTCACCATTGCCAAGGACACCATCCCCCGTCTGCTAGGATAACTAGTGTGCCGCTATGAATGTGCCTGTACTGAATATTCAAAACTGACAGTGCCATACAATTTAGCACCACAGAATAGTGATTTCATAACTGCAGAAACTGTTAGTGAATCTACTGTCTAGAATGTGAGACAGGGCTCTGCATAACAAACTGTGTGCCAAAAACCGCAAAACGCAAACATGCGACAACGCATATGCGGTCTCAGCCTTGTGCACTATGGCTATGTCCCGGACTGTGTCTGAGAGTGGTTTCCGTCTGTGAGAGAGCACTCTGTGTTCAAAGCTGACTGTGCGTTTGAAGCGCAAAATAGCATTGCATCGCAAACTTATGACATTGGTGATGCTGCTCCAACCTTGCATACAAAGTACGGTAGTAGTGGGATCTGTATGAGAGAGTGCTCTCTGTATTACACGGTTGGCGCTATTGTCGCTGTCAGCAATCTGCGATGGATTACAAATGGAGGGGGATACAATGGGATCTGTGGCACCAAGCCATACGCCATGTAGCGCTATGCTATCACTGAGCATGCGCAGTTGGCTGTATTACTGCAGTCGGTACAGTATTGTATTCTGTTGCATTTCCATTTCTGGCGGGCGCATGCCCAGTAGGAGGGTTACGATGGGATTTCTGGCGCATGCCTAGTG
The DNA here is from genome assembly GCA_031769625.1 of Taudactylus pleione. Classification (NCBI taxonomy): domain Eukaryota; kingdom Metazoa; phylum Chordata; class Amphibia; order Anura; family Myobatrachidae; genus Taudactylus; species Taudactylus pleione. Next base: position 4,847,137 of record JAUIMM010000689.1, on the reverse strand, counting down.
GGCCGACAGTCATACACAGTGCATCAGGTCCCTTCCCCCAAAGCAAGCCAAGAGCATCACATTACCATAATAAAGGAACCTTTGTTAATCCATTTACTGTAAGCAGTCAGCTCTGCCCTTGTGTCCTAAAAAATGTTACTATTTGTCACCATTGCCAAGGACACCATTCCCCGTGTGCTAGGACAACTAGTGTGTCGCTATGAATGTACCTGTACTGAATATTCAAAACTGATGGTGCTGTACAATTTAGCACCACAGAATAGTGATTTCATAACTGCAGACACTGTTAGTGAATCTACTGTCTAGAATGTGAGACAGGGCTCTGCATCACATACTGTGTGCCAAAAACTGCAAAACGCAAACATGCGACAACGCATATGCGGTCTCAGCCTTGTGCACTATGGCTACATCCCTTGGACTGTGTCTGAGAGTGGTTTCCGTCTGTGAGAGAGCGCTCTGTGTTCAAAGCTGACTGTGCGTTTGAAGCGCAAAATAGCGTTGCATCGCAAACTTATGACATTGGTGATGCTGCTCCAACCCTGCACACTAAGTATGGTAGTAGTGGGATCTGTATGAGAGAGTGCTCTCTGTATTACACGGATGGCGCTATGGTCGCTGTCAGCCATCTGCGATGGATTACAAATAGAGGGGGATACAATGGGATCTGTGGCACCAAGCCATACGCCATGTAGCGCTATGCTATCACTGAGCATGCGCAGTTGGCTGTATTACTGCAGTCGGTACAGTATTGTATTCTGTTGCATTTCCATTTCTGGCGGGCGCATGCCCAGTAGGAGGGTTGCGATGGGATTTCTGGCGCATGCCTAGTGGGCCGACAGTCATACACAGTGCATCAGGTCCCTTCCCCCAAAGCAAGCCAAGAGCATCACATTACCATAATAAAGGAAGCGTTGTTAATCCATTTACTGTAAGCAGTCAGCTCTGCGCTTGTGTCCTAAAAAATGTTACTATTTGTCACCATTGCCATGGACACCATTCCCCGTGTGCTAGGACAACTAGTGTGTCGCTATGAATGTACCTGTACTGAATATTCAAAACTGATGGTGCCATACAATTTAGCACCACAGAATAGTGATTTCATAACTGCAGAAACTGTTAGTGAAGCTACTGTCTAGAATGTGAGACAGGGCTCTGCATCACATACTGTGCACCCAAAAACCGTAAAACGCAAACATGCGACAACGCATATGCGGTCTCAGCCTTGTGCACTATGGCTACGTCCCTTTGCCTGTGTCTGAGAGTGGTTTCTGTCTGTGAGAGAGCGCTCTGTGTTCAAAGCTGACTGTGCATTTGAAGCGCAAAATAGCGTTGCATCAAAAAACATATGACATTGGTGATGCTGCTCCAACCTTGCACACTAAGTACGGTAGTAGTGGGATCTGTATGAGAGAGTGCTCTCTGTATTACACGGTTGGCGCTATGGTCGCTGTCAGCCATCTGCAATGGATTACAAATGGAGGGGGGTACAATGGGATCTGTGGTGCCAAGCCATACGCCATGTAGCGCTATGCTATCACTGAGCATGCGCAGTTGGCTGTATTACTGCAGTTGGTACAGTATTGTATTCTGTTGCATTTCCATCTCTGGCGGGCGCATGCCCAGTAGGAGGGTTGCGATGGGATTTCTGGCGCATGCCCAGTGGGCCGACAGTCATATACAGTGCATCAGGTCCCTTCCCCCACAACAAGCCAAGAGCCTCACATTACCATAATAAAGGAAGCGTTGTTAATCCATTTACTGTAAGCAGTCAGCTCTGCCCTAGTGTCCTGAAAAATGCTACGAATTGTCACCATTGCCAAGGACACCATCCCCCGTCTGCTAGGATAACTAGTGTGCCGCTATGAATGTGCCTGTACTGAATATTCAAAACTGACAGTGCCATACAATTTAGCACCACAGAATAGTGATTTCATAACTGCAGAAACTGTTAGTGAATCTACTGTCTAGAATGTGAGACAGGGCTCTGCATAACAAACTGTGTGCCAAAAACCGCAAAACGCAAACATGCGACAACGCATATGCGGTCTCAGCCTTGTGCACTATGGCTATGTCCCGGACTGTGTCTGAGAGTGGTTTCCGTCTGTGAGAGAGCACTCTGTGTTCAAAGCTGACTGTGCGTTTGAAGCGCAAAATAGCATTGCATCGCAAACTTATGACATTGGTGATGCTGCTCCAACCTTGCATACAAAGTACGGTAGTAGTGGGATCTGTATGAGAGAGTGCTCTCTGTATTACACGGTTGGCGCTATTGTCGCTGTCAGCAATCTGCGATGGATTACAAATGGAGGGGGATACAATGGGATCTGTGGCACCAAGCCATACGCCATGTAGCGCTATGCTATCACTGAGCATGCACAGTTGGCTGTATTACTGCAGTCGGTACAGTATTGTATTCTGTTGCATTTCCATTTCTGGCGGGCGCATGCCCAGTAGGAGGGTTACGATGGGATTTCTGGCACATGCCTAGTGGGCCGACAGTCATACACAGTGCATCAGGTCCCTTCCCCCAAAGCAAGCCAAGAGCATCACATTACCATAATAAAGGAACCTTTGTTAATCCATTTACTGTAAGCAGTCAGCTCTGCCCTAGAGTCCTGAAAAATGCTACGAATTGTCACCATTGCCAAGGACACCATCCCCCATCTGCTATGACAACTAGTGTGCCGCTATGAATGTACCTGTACTGAAAATTCAAAACTGATGGTGCCATACAATTTAGCACCACAGAATAGTGATTTCATAACTGCAGAAACTGTTAGTGAATCTACTGTCTAGAATGTGAGAGAGGGCTCTGCATCACATACTGTGTGCCAAAAACCGCAAAACGCAAACATGCGACAACGCATATGCTGTCTCAGCCTTGTGCACTATGGTTACGTCCCTTGGACTGTGTCTGAGAGTGGTTTCCGTCTGTGAGAGAGCGCTCTGTGTTCAAAGCTGACTGTGCATTTGAAGCGCAAAATAGCGTTGCATCGCAAACTTATGACATTGGTGATGCTGCTCCAACCTTGCACACAAAGTACGGTAGTAGTGGGATCTGTATGAGAGAGTGCTCTCTGTATTACACGGTTGGCGCTATGGTCGCTGTCAGCCATCTGTGATGGATTACAAATGGAAGGGGGTACAATGGGATCTGTGGCGCCAAGCCATACGCTATGTAGCGCTATGCTATCACTGAGCATGCGCAGTTGGCTGTATTACTGCAGTCGGTACAGTATTGTATTCTGTTGCATTTCCATCTCTGGCGGGCGCATGCACAGTAGGAGGGTTGCGATGGGATTTATGGCGCATGCCCAGTGGGCCGACAGTCATACACAGTGCATCAGGTCCCTTCCCCCAAAGCAAGCCAAGAGCCTCACATTACCATAATAAAGGAAGCGTTGTTAATCCATTTACTGTAAGCAGTCAGCTCTGCCCTAGTGTCCTGAAAAATGTTATGAATTGTCACCATTGCCAAGGACACCATCCCCCATCTGCTAGGACAACTAGTGTGCCGCCATGAATGTGCCTGTACTGAATATTCAAAACTGACGGTACCATACAATTTAGCACCACAGAATAGTGATTTCATAACTGCAGAAACTGTTAGTGAATCTACTGTCTAGAATGTGAGACAGGGCTCTGCATCACATACTGTGTGCCAAAAACCGCAAAACGCAAACATGTGACAAAGCATATGCGGTCTCAGCCTTGTGCACTATGGCTATGTCCCTTGGACTGTGTCTGAGAGTGGTTTCCGTCTGTGAGAGAGCGCTCTGTGTTCAAAGCTGACTGTGCGTTTGAAGCGCAAAATAGCGTTGCATCGCAAACTTATGACATTGGTGATGCTGCTCCAACCTTGCACACTAAGGCCCTCATTCAGAGCCGTTCGCTATTTGCGGTCGTTCGTTTAAAAACAAGGGGTGGCTATTCAAATGATCCGTACGCACATTGTAGTCTGTTCACACCTCTAAGTCTGAACGAGCGAGCAAAACATACGCTCGTTTATTTGTTAAAAACGCCCCCTGGCCGCTCGCATCCTACGTCATGTCCGCTATTTATTAGATTAATCGAGTACATCGACCAGCGTATGAACTGCTCGCTATTCTTGTGGTTGGTGTTTGCTACCACAAATTTGCGAGCAGTTCTGGCTCTAAAATAACCCAGTGACGTGGACAATGACGCTGCTGTTTTAAATATACACACCCATAAAACGCCCATTTTGACCTTTAAGCACGCCTGCGTTCGGATCTCCACTCCCCATTTTCAAGCACCATCCCCTGTCACCACCCACATACGCCTCATTCTGTCACTCAAAATAGCAGGCACTCGCTATATAGCGTACAAACGATTTTCGGCCGCACTGACTGGTTCGCGCATGCGTACTAAAAACCGTACGCATGCGCAGATGTGCAAACATCGCTCGGAACGAGCGTACTGCCGCTAACGAGCGGCTCTGAATGAGGGCCTAAGTACGGTAGTAGTGGGATCTGTATGAGAGAGTGCTCTCTGTATTACACGGATGGCGCTATGGTCGCTGTCAGCCATCTGCGATGGATTACAAATGGAGGGGGATACAATGGGATCTGTGGCGCCAAGTCATACGCCATGTAGCGCTATGCTATCACTGAGCATGCGCAGTTGGCTGTATTACTGCAGTCGGTACAGTATTGTATTCTGTTGCATTTCCATTTCTGGCGGTCGCATGCCCAGTAGGAGGGTTGCGATGGGATTTCTGGCGCATGCCCAGTGGGCCGACAGTCATACACAGTGCATCAGGTCCCTTCCCCCAAAGCAAGCCAAGAGCCTCAAATTACCATAATAAAGGAAGCTTTGTTAATCCATTTACTGTACGCCATCAGCTCTGCCCTAGTGTCCTGAAAAATGCTACGAATTGTCACCATTGCCAAGGACACCATCCCCCGTCTGCTAGGACAAATAGAGTGCCGCTATGAATGTACCTGTACTGAATATTCAAAACTGACGGTGCCGTACAATTTAACACCACAGAATAGTGATTTCATAACTGCAGAAACTGTTAGTGAATCTACTGTCTAGAATGTGAGACAGGGATCTGCATCACATACTGTGTGCCAAAAACTGCAAAACGCAAACATGCGACAATGCATATGCGGTCTCAGCCTTGTGCACTATGGCTACGTCCCTTGGACTGTGTCTGAGAGTGGTTTCCGTCTGTGAGAGAGCGCTCTGTGTTCAAAGCTGACTGTGCGTTTGAAGCGCAAAATAGCGTTGCATCGCAAACTTATGACATTGGTGATGCTGCTCCAACCCTGCACACTAAGTACGGTAGTAGTGGGATCTGTATGAGAGAGTGCTCTCTGTATTACACGGATGGAGCTATGGTCACTGTCAGCCATCTGCAATGGATTACAAATGGAGGGGGATACAATGGGATCTGTGGCACCAAGCCATACGCCATGTAGCGCTATGCTATCACTGAGCATGCGCAGTTGGCTGTATTACTGCAGTTGGTACAGTATTGTATTCTGTTGCATTTCCATTTCTGGCGGGCGCATGCCCAGTAGGAGGGTTGCGATGGGATTTCTGGCGCATGCCTAGTGGGCCGACAGTCATACACAGTGCATCAGGTCCCTTCCCCCAAAGCAAGCCAAGAGCCTCACATTACCATAATAAAGGATGCTTTGTTAATCCATTTACTGTAAGCCGTCAGCTCTGCCCTTGTGTCCTAAAAAATGTTACTATTTGTCACCATTGCCAAGGACACCATTCCCCGTGTGCTAGGACAACTAGTGTGTCGCTATGAATGTACCTGTACTGAATATTCAAAACTGATGGTGCCGTACAATTTAGCACCACAGAATAGTGATTTCATAACTGCAGAAACTGTTAGTGAAGCTACTGTCTAGAATGTGAGACAGGGCTCTGCATCACATACTGTGCACCCAAAAACCGTAAAACGCAAACATGCGACAACGCATATGCGGTCTCAGCCTTGTGCACTATGGCTACGTCCCTTTGACTGTGTCTGAGAGTGGTTTCTGTCTGTGAGAGAGCGCTCTGTGTTCAAAGCTGACTGTGCGTTTGAAGCGCAAAATAGCGTTGCATCAAAAAACATATGACATTGGTGATGCTGCTCCAACCTTGCACACTAAGTACGGTAGTAGTGGGATCTGTATGAGAGAGTGCTCTCTGTATTACACGGTTGGCGCTATGGTCGCTGTCAGCCATCTGCAATGGATTACAAATGGAGGGGGGTACAATGGGATCTGTGGCGCCAAGCCATACGCCATGTAGCGCTATGCTATCACTGAGCATGCGCAGTTGGCTGTATTACTGCAGTCGGTGCAGTATTGTATTCTGTTGCATTTCCATCTCTGGTGGGCGCATGCCCAGCAGGAGGGTTGCGATGGGATTTCTGGCGCATGCCCAGTGGGCCGACAGTCATACACAGTGCATCAGGTCCCTTCCCCCAAAGCAAGCCAAGAGCCTCACATTACCATAATAAAGGAAGCGTTGTTAATCCATTTACTGTAAGCAGTCAGCTCTGCCCTAGTGTCCTGAAAAATGCTATGAATTCTCACCATTGCCAAGGACACCATCCCCCATCTGCTAGGACAACTAGTGTGCCGCTATGAATGTACCTGTACTGAATATTCAAAACTGACGGTGCCGTACAATTTAGCACCACAGAATTGTGATTTCATAACTGCAGAAACTGTTAGTGAATCTACTGTCTAGAATGTGAGACAGGGCTCTGCATCACATACTGTGCACCAAAAACTGCAAAACGCAAACATGCGACAACGCATATGCGGTCTCAGCCTTGTGCACTATAGATACGTCCCTTGGACTGTGTCTGAGAGTTGTTTCCGTCTGTGAGAGAGCGCTCTGTGTTCAAAGCTGACTGTGCGTTTGAAGCGCAAAATAGCGTTGCATCGCAAAATTATGACATTGGTGATGCTGCTCCAACCTTGCACACTAAGTACGGAAGTAGTGGGATCTGTATGAGAGAGTGCTCTCTGTATTACACGGATGGCGCTATGGTCGCTGTCAGCCATCTGCGATGGATTACAAATGGAGGGGGGTACAATGGGATCTGTGGCGCCAAGCCATACGCCATGTAGCGCTATGCTATCACTGAGCATGCGCAGTTAGCTGTATTACTGCATTCGGTACAGTATTGTATTCTGTTGCATTTCCATTTCTGGCGGGCGCATGCCCAGTAGGAGGGTTGCGATGGGATTTCTGGCGCATGCCCAGTGGGCCGACAGTCATACACAGTGCATCAGGTCCCTTCCCCCAAAGCAAGCCAAGAGCCTCACATTACCATAATAAAGGAAGCTTTGTTAATCCATTTACTGTAAGCAGTCAGCTCTGCCCTAGTGTCCTGAAAAATGCTATGAATTGTCACCATTGCCAAGGACACCATCCCCCATCTGCTAGGACAACTAGTGTGCCGCTATGAATGTACCTGTACTGAATATTCAAAACTGACGGTGCCGTACAATTTAGCACCACAGAATTGTGATTTCATAACTGCAGAAACTGTTAGTGAATCTACTGTCTAGAATGTGAGACAGGGCTCTGCATCACATACTGTGCACCAAAAACTGCAAAACGCAAACATGCGACAACGCATATGCGGTCTCAGCCTTGTGCACTATAGATACGTCCCTTGGACTGTGTCTGAGAGTGGTTTCCGTCTGTGAGAGAGCGCTCTGTGTTCAAAGCTGACTGTGCGTTTGAAGCGCAAAATAGCGTTGCATCGCAAACTTATGACATTGGTGATGCTGCTCCAACCTTGCACACTAAGTACGGAAGTAGTGGGATCTGTATGAGAGAGTGCTCTCTGTATTACACGGATGGCGCTATGGTCGCTGTCAGCCATCTGCGATGGATTACAAATGGAGGGGGGTACAATGGGATCTGTGGCGCCAAGCCATACGCCATGTAGCGCTATGCTATCACTGAGCATGCACAGTTAGCTGTATTACTGCATTCGGTACAGTATTGTATTCTGTTGCATTTCCATTTCTGGCGGGCGCATGCCCAGTAGGAGGGTTGCGATGGGATTTCTGGCGCATGCCCAGTGGGCCGACAGTCATACACAGTGCATCAGGTCCCTTCCCCCAAAGCAAGCCAAGAGCCTCACATTACCATAATAAAGGAAGCTTTGTTAATCTTTTTACTGTAAGCAGTCAGCTCTGCCCTAGTGTCCTGAAAAATGCTACGAATTGTCACCATTGCCAAGGACACCATCCCCCGTCTGCTAGGACAACTAGTGTGCCGCTATGAATGTACCTGTACTGAATATTCAAAACTGACGGTGCCGTACAATTTAGCACCACAGAATAGTGATTTCATAACTGCAGAAACTGTTAGTGAATCTACTGTCTAGAATGTGAGACAGTGCTCTGCATCACATACTGTGCACCAAAAACCGCAAAACGCAAACATGCGACAACGCATATGCGGTCTCAGCCTTGTGCACTATGGCTATGTCCCTTGGACTGTGTCTGAGAGTGGTTTCCGTCTGTGAGAGAGCGCTCTGTGTTCAAAGTTGACTGCGTTTGAAGCGCAAAATAGCGTTGCATCCCAAACTTATGACATTGGTGCTGCTGCTCCAACCTTGCACACTAAGTACGGTAGTAGTGGGATCTGTATGAGAGAGTGCTCTCTGTATTACATGGATGGCGCTATGGTCGCTGTCAGCCATCTGTGATGGATTACAAATGGAGGGGGATACAATGGGATCTGTGGCGCCAAGCCATACACCATGTAGCGCTATGCTATCACTGAGCATGCGCAGTGAGCTGTATTACTGCAGTCGGTACAGTATTGTATTCTGTTGCATTTCCATTTCTGGCGGGCGCATGCCCAGTAGGAGGGTAGCGATGGGATTTCTGGCGCATGCCCAGTGGGCCGACAGTCATACACAGTGCATCAGGTCCCTTCCCCCAAAGCAAGCCAAGAGCCTCACATTACCATAATAAAGGAAGCTTTGTTAATCCATTTACTGTAAGAAATCAGCTCTGCCCTATTGTCCTGAAAAATGCTACGAATTGTCACCATTGCCAACGACACCATCCCCCGTCTGCTAGGACAAATAGTGTGCTGCTATGAATGTGCCTGTACTGAATATTCAAAACTGATGGTGCCGTACAATTTAACACCACAGAATAGTGATTTCATAACTGCAGAAACTGTTAGTGAATCTACTGTCTAGAATGTGAGACAGGGCTCTGCATCACATACTGTGTGCCAAAAACCGCAAAACGCAAACATGCGACAACGCATATGCGGTCTCAGCCTTGTGCACTATGGCTACGTCCCTTGGACTGTGTCTGAGAGTGGTTTCCGTCTGTGAGATAGCGCTCTGTGTTCAAAGCTGACTGTGCGTTTGAAGCGCAAAATAGCATTGCATCGCAAACTTATGACATTGGTGATGCTGCTCCAACCCTGCACACTAAGTACGGTAGTAGTGAGATCTGTATGAGAGAGTGCTCTCTGTATTCACGGATGGCGCTATGGTCGCTGTCAGCCATCTGCAATGGATTACAAATGGAGGGGGGTACAATGGGATCTGTGGCGCCAAGCCATACGCCATGTAGCGCTATGCTATCACTGAGCATGCACAGTTAGCTGTATTACTGCATTCGGTACAGTATTGTATTCTGTTGCATTTCCATTTCTGGCGGGCGCATGCCCAGTAGGAGGGTTGCGATGGGATTTCTGGCGCATGCCCAGTGGGCCGACAGTCATACACAGTGCATCAGGTCCCTTCCCCCAAAGCAAGCCAAGAGCCTCACATTACCATAATAAAGGAAGCTTTGTTAATCTTTTTACTGTAAGCAGTCAGCTCTGCCCTAGTGTCCTGAAAAATGCTACGAATTGTCACCATTGCCAAGGACACCATCCCCCGTCTGCTAGGACAACTAGTGTGCCGCTATGAATGTACCTGTACTGAATATTCAAAACTGACGGTGCCGTACAATTTAGCACCACAGAATAGTGATTTCATAACTGCAGAAACTGTTAGTGAATCTACTGTCTAGAATGTGAGACAGTGCTCTGCATCACATACTGTGCACCAAAAACCGCAAAACGCAAACATGCGACAACGCATATGCGGTCTCAGCCTTGTGCACTATGGCTATGTCCCTTGGACTGTGTCTGAGAGTGGTTTCCGTCTGTGAGAGAGCGCTCTGTGTTCAAAGTTGACTGCGTTTGAAGCGCAAAATAGCGTTGCATCCCAAACTTATGACATTGGTGCTGCTGCTCCAACCTTGCACACTAAGTACGGTAGTAGTGGGATCTGTATGAGAGAGTGCTCTCTGTATTACATGGATGGCGCTATGGTCGCTGTCAGCCATCTGTGATGGATTACAAATGGAGGGGGATACAATGGGATCTGTGGCGCCAAGCCATACACCATGTAGCGCTATGCTATCACTGAGCATGCGCAGTGAGCTGTATTACTGCAGTCGGTACAGTATTGTATTCTGTTGCATTTCCATTTCTGGCGGGCGCATGCCCAGTAGGAGGGTAGCGATGGGATTTCTGGCGCATGCCCAGTGGGCCGACAGTCATACACAGTGCATCAGGTCCCTTCCCCCAAAGCAAGCCAAGAGCCTCACATTACCATAATAAAGGAAGCTTTGTTAATCCATTTACTGTAAGAAATCAGCTCTGCCCTATTGTCCTGAAAAATGCTACGAATTGTCACCATTGCCAACGACACCATCCCCCGTCTGCTAGGACAAATAGTGTGCTGCTATGAATGTGCCTGTACTGAATATTCAAAACTGATGGTGCCGTACAATTTAACACCACAGAATAGTGATTTCATAACTGCAGAAACTGTTAGTGAATCTACTGTCTAGAATGTGAGACAGGGCTCTGCATCACATACTGTGTGCCAAAAACCGCAAAACGCAAACATGCGACAACGCATATGCGGTCTCAGCCTTGTGCACTATGGCTACGTCCCTTGGACTGTGTCTGAGAGTGGTTTCCGTCTGTGAGATAGCGCTCTGTGTTCAAAGCTGACTGTGCGTTTGAAGCGCAAAATAGCATTGCATCGCAAACTTATGACATTGGTGATGCTGCTCCAACCCTGCACACTAAGTACGGTAGTAGTGAGATCTGTATGAGAGAGTGCTCTCTGTATTCACGGATGGCGCTATGGTCGCTGTCAGCCATCTGCAATGGATTACAAATGGAGGGGGGTACAATGGGATCTGTGGTGCCAAGCCATACGCCATGTAGCGCTATGCTATCACTGAGCATGCGCAGTTGGCTGTATTACTGCAGTTGGTACAGTATTGTATTCTGTTGCATTTCCATCTCTGGTGGGCGCATGCCCAGTAGGAAGGTTGCGATGGGATTTCTGGCGCATGCCCAGTGGGCCGACAGTCATACACAGTGCATCAGGTCCCTTCCCCCAAAGCAAGCCAAGAGCCTCACATTACCATAATAAAGGAAGCTTTGTTAATCCATTTACTGTAAGAAATCAGCTCTGCCCTATTGTCCTGAAAAATGCTACGAATTGTCACCATTGCCAACGACACCATCCCCCGTCTGCTAGGACAAATAGTGTGCTGCTATGAATATGCCTGTACTGAATATTCAAAACTGACGGTGCCGTACAATTTAACACCACAGAATAGTGATTTCATAACTGCAGAAACTGTTAGTGAATCTACTGTCTAGAATGTGAGACAGGGCTCTGCATCACATACTGTGTGCCAAAAACCGCAAAACGCAAACATGCGACAACGCATATGCGGTCTCAGCCTTGTGCACTATGGCTACGTCCCTTGGACTGTGTCTGAGAGTGGTTTCCGTCTGTGAGATAGCGCTCTGTGTTCAAAGCTGACTGTGCGTTTGAAGTGCAAAATAGCATTGCATCGCAAACTTATGACATTGGTGATGCTGCTCCAACCCTGCACACTAAGTACGGTAGTAGTGAGATCTGTATGAGAGAGTGCTCTCTGTATTACACGGATGGCGCTATGGTCGCTGTCAGCCATCTGCAATGGATTACAAATGGAGGGGGGTACAATGGGATCTGTGGTGCCAAGCCATACGCCATGTAGCGCTATGCTATCACTGAGCATGCGCAGTTGGCTGTATTACTGCAGTTGGTACAGTAT